>VZTD01005656.1:539916-697815 GCA_013397725.1 Rhagologus leucostigma | reverse complement strand
TTTTTTTTTTTTTTTTGTTAGCCTGGCTTATACGACTGGATTCCAGCAACAAATGATGTGAACCCAGTTCAGTTCTGATAAGGAAGAAAAACAATAAGTTAGTCTGTTACAACTGACTTATAATGTTAATATAACAACAAAAAACCAATTATGAATAGATCAAGAAAAATTAAATAAAATGTTAAATTAGTACAATGTAACCATTTATCATCCACCCAAGCATAATGTGAATATAACGCTACTAATGCCCTGTAATTCATTATTCCTGATGCTTTTAAATGCTGCTTTTAGGAGAAGAAAAAAATTAACAGTGCAGAGAAACATCGTTAACAAGAATTTCCTAAAGGAAGAAACATGCTGAAAATGATAAAAAAAAAGCCTGCTTTAGAAAAAATGCCTGTGATGTGTTCTTTTAATATTTTCAGTGATTTTTTTTCATGCATTCATTCATTCATTCATTCATTGGTTTAATTTGAAGAAAAGGAGGCTGAAGAGTGACCTTGTTGCTCTGTGCAGCTTCCTGAAGCAGAAGACGTGGAGAGGAGGTGCTGAGGTTTTCTCCTCCAGATCCAGTGCCAGGACACATGGGAATAACTCACAGCTGTGCTGGAAGGATTCAGACATAGAGATTAGGAAGCATTTCTTTACTGAGTGTGGTCAGACACTAGAATGTACCGATACCCCAGGCTTCCAGGTGTTCAAGATGTATCTGGACAGTGCCCTTAAGAACATGCTTTAATGTCTGCACAGCCCAGAAGTGCTCAGGCAGTTGGACGAGGCGAGATTATATCTACAAATATTCTTGCACCTGAAATATTCTGTTCTGTTCTAGGCTGTGCTATTCTTCACACACAAGTACATTTTATCAAAGTAAGTAAGCCATAGACAGGTTCACACACATATATAAATACGAAAAGGAAGTGTTATATTACGGCTTGTACACTAATGAGTAAAAGTTGTAACTACTGACCTTGTCTGAGTACACATTTACTGAAATACTGTGACAGTTTATAACCAAGACTAAACTAAGTTTTGATCACCTTTCTAACCTTTGGCTGAATCACTGCAGTAGCACTTCAAAGCATAGGTTAGGGGGTTTTTTCTTTCCTTTGAACTATCCAAACTATGTGATTTTTTCATTGATTTCACTGATTTCATTGATTTCATGAAAAAATGATGAAAAATTAATGTAACTACATATTTCTATGGCATATTTGGCACCTAACAGCAAAACATTTTATGTTAATATTTTTTCCATATATAAATTACAATTGAAATATATACATTTCTAGCTTTCAGATATGAAATAACATTAATACAAGCAAAACCTATTTATTTAAATTTCTAAAAGCCAGTGTGTTTCTTTCACCTGCCTGAAAGACCAAACTGCCTTAGAAGCAGCACAGTCCATTTATTCCTGACAATTTCCATTTACTTCTCACAATAATTAAAATATGTTTAACTGCAAAATGAAGTAAATTATCATGAAAGCTTTCTTATTTTAATTAGCATTTTCCACCCAAAGAAAAACATCTAAAAGCAATTCCTCTTAAAATAACAAACATTTGGCTTCCTGTATCCAGCAGAAACATCAGAGCGGAAGGAATAAACTTTACATATTACTTATCAGAAATAATCATAAAATTCTAATAATAAATTTAGCTCTTCAGGGGAAGGACAAAATTTTATTATTAATATCCATTCATGCACTTCAATGAATTTTCAAAATGGTCGTTCATAATGAAAAAGGATTCATAAATTTTGGAGCCTTTCCTATAATTCCTATTTTGGAAAACAGAAGCAAAAGCCAAAATTTTCCTATGAATGAAAAGCTGACTGAGAAATTAGATAAAAGCATGAAAACAGAAAAGAGAATCAGGAAAAATAATTTACTAATTAATGTCCTAACTCAAATTCTATATATTTTTCATGCAATCTGATTTAATCTTAATCTTAATCTTAATCTTAATCTTAATCTTAATCTTAATCTTAATCTTAATCTTAATCTTAATCTTAATCTTAATCTTAATCTTAATCTTAATCTTAATCTTTTGAAAGTTTTAGATATACAAATTTATGCAAGATTTTTAAAATTAAATATAAAATGTGTGCCTGTGGTCTTGTAGAGATATTACACATTCACTATTTTGAAAACTGTTGCTCAGTGGCAGAAGTGTTTGCCATGGGTGAGGATTTTTATATGTACTGAAACGATATTAAAAGTAGGCTGGGATTAAAATTATTTAACATATGAAAGAATTCACAGGTAAAGGGATCAGTCAATGACTGACAAGAGAATCTCAGCTATTTGTTGGAGTTATTTATTGAAGACATAAAAGCTTTAGAGAAGTGTCCATGGAGTTTATTCTTTCTAGACTGATAAACAAAGGCTGTTTCAAATCTATTAAATTGTTTATGCATACCATTTTGAGAAACATAAATAATCCAGCTGTGGTGGCATCAAGCTCCAAGACACAATATTCCCTAGTGCCACATCCCCTTGGACAGAGAACTGGCACAGGACATGTGTCTGCAACTTAATGACAAAATAAATGCTTCATCACATGAAGCTGTTTTTAAATAACTAGCCTGACCAGCGGTATTACTAAAGTTATGGAGAAGATCCTTCAGTAATTCTCTGCATTATTTCAGGATTCATCTGTTATATAGGTGCAGCACAATGACTGTTATAACTAACCAACCAAAACAAAAAACCACTAGCTACAGAAGTACTCGAGCTTCAACTCTCAGTTTTCTCCTTCGGTATACATTTTGCTTTCACTCCAAATCTGTATGATGGCTTCCACAAGTTGCACAAATATCTAGGACTGGAACATTTATCCCTTCATCTTGATCTACCAAAAAAGGATTTGAAACCTATTGGGACAGTGAGGGAAGACAGAGGGAAGTAGTGAACACTCAAAAGATGTGACTGTAAAATCCTCATTTCTCTGAAAAACTAAAATAATACTAAAAAAAAAAATCATATTATGAAACTTTTCTGCAGTTACAGTCCTTAGTAAAAGAACTTGAAGATCAGTTTGTGTATCAACCTGTGAATCTTAGTGTAGCTGACCAGTTTATTAATGACAGTATTTCCGTAAGTACAAAAAAACCCTCAAACCTTCCCCAGTGACAATTGTTTTGACATTTTTGTACTACAGTATTATTTGGTGTCTGTCATAGGCAAAAGTGAAAACACAAAACTCCATAAACGGAACAGAACAAAAATGATACAGAAATGTACAGTCAAAAATTATGAGAACATAATGCAGCATTTTTGTTGTTTGGTACTCTTTGGAAACATACAAAATAAGCAATTTCTGTGAAATTAATCCAGGTTGTATTTGCACATCTCTAAATAACAGAGAGCTGCAAATATCACACTATGAAAACTCTGCCTTTTATCTTGTTTTTCTGAAAAATCCCCAATTCCTGTTAAAGAATGCCAAGTACAAAATAAAGATATGCCTTATTCAGCTAAGTGAAATTAAAATACGTAAGATATTGTTAAAATAAATTTCTTCTGCAGATATCTAAACACTGAATTTGAAGCCATATATTTTTTAGGTTGGCTATGTAATTTTTATTTTTCTGATGAAAATCATAAATTAGAGTAGTGTGCATGAGTACTTAACACTATTTTTTTAGAAATAAGTTCCATGCCAGAAAAACTTACCTTTCATCCTACTGTATGAAAGACAATAAATTAAAAAAAATGCTAACAAAAAAAACCCAAACCAAAACAAAGTGAAAAAACAGAATGCAGAGTTAATAGATCATCTAGAGGTCTCAAACGCATTTTTTCAAACCTTATCATACAGTAGAATAATAGCTGTGGCTATTTTAAGAAACAATACAGCACATAATTGAAGAAAAGCAAACATTTCAGAATCTCTTTCTGTCCTTCTTAACAGCTCCAAAACACTGAAGTCCTCATTCACTCCCTCTGCCATCAAAGAGGTTCTGGTAATTTATCTTCTCACAGTTTTGTACCTCTGTAACTGCATATAGTATTTCAGATTACTTGTGTAACTGCTTTTTGTGATCCGCAAAACATGATTTAAAATGTCATGCTATCATGGAAAATAAATGAAACTTAATCTTTTCTGGTGAGAGGGCTTGGGATTTAGTAAGAGCACTGACATTTTGGGTCTTCCTTTGGAGATTGTAGTGAGACCAGCCAGCACTAAGGTTCTAGGAAACAGAAGTTCCATGATAGATAAACTTTTTAAGAACACTTTAAAAAAATGTAGAAGGGATGTGTTGTGGTTATTATGGCAAGCAGTTCACTAAACTTCAAGGTTTATATAAGATGCTACTACATCACTAACACTTGACCATATTAAACTTCTATTTGATACATGGTCCCCCACCTCTACAGGGGAAAGCACTCTGCTTAGATCTCCCAGTGCTGTCCTGTCTACGAGTGAGTGATTCTCTGTATAACAGCCAGGCAATCTGCAATGGCAGTACTGAAACCAGCCAGAACAGGCATGTATACACGTATGCTGCACAAACCTAGGACCACAAAGTGGCAACCTCTCACTGTTACTAAACATAAATATGAATTTAATCTTCCTAGAAGCATAACTGATGGCACTGAAACAAATCCCAGTCTTTCCATCTCTATGCAACCTCTGCTTCTGAAATTGTATCTGTAGATACAGCCATAAAAATGTTGTAGTGTCATTAATAATACAACAGGAGAAAGGTTTTCATTGCTCCTCAAACTACCAGCTCACATGCAGCGAAGCACAGCAGCTGATAATGCGCACGGACTAATGAAGCACAGAAAATATCTTTGCTCATGAGATCCTGACAGCCTGAACAAATTTTAATCAATGATTACTTTCCTTGTGCCAATATGTTATTGCATTTTTCTTTGTGACAACATGAGCAGCTGAGGGAACTGGGGCTGTTTAGCCTGAAGCAAAGACAGCTCAAGGGTGACCTTATCGCTCTTTACAACTACCTGAGAGGAGGTTGTAGCCATATGGGGGTTGGCCTCTTCTCCCAGACCACCAGTGACAGGACATAGCCTCAACCTGCACCAGGGGAGGTTCAGGTTGGACATCAGGAGGAGTTTCTTCACAGAAAGGGTTGTTAACCAGTGGAACAGACTGCCCGTGGATGTGGTGGAGTCACTGTCCCTGGAGGGGTTCAAGAAGCGACAGGGCATGTCACTTAGTTCTATGGTCTTGTTGACAAGGTGATCAGTCAAAGGTTGGACCTAATGATCTCAGAGGTCTTTTCCAAATGAAATGATTCTGTGATTCTGTGTGATTTATTTTACTAAAATATATCATAAAGCAGAAGATCTCTCATTCGTAATTTTTCTTTTTGCATAAAAATCAAACTTTCTTAAAAATTGTTTCTCAATGTCCTTCAGATATTTTATTCTCTGACAACTATTTTTCATAAAATTACTTTTTCAGAAAGTGAGTTTACTAATATAACCATATGGATGATTTCAGTATTTTAAGAGGGTCAAAATTATATCTACAGTTGGTTAATTGGAGAATGGCTCAGATTGGAAGTGATCTTTGAAATCATCTGATCTAACCCTTTCCTTACAACAGGACTAACTTCCCTGTTAGAACAGGTTGTTCATCACTTTGCCCGGCTGAGACACGAACATCTCCAGGGGCAGAAATTCCAGTATCTCCTCTGATAATCTGTTCCTGTACTTAAACAGCTCTTCTACATATTCCCCCCTACTCCTCCTCCTCCTGAGACCATAACTGTTTAGTGTGATTTTTTTTTGCTGCACTTTATGTCACTTGTCTCCTGTGTTTGTTTTGCACCTGTCAGGAAAGTATGGCTTTTGTCTTCTCTAAAGCTGATCATCGTAAATCTGTATACAGCAGGTGCACATATCCCCCTGTCCTCAGCTTTTCCATTCTCACAATAACCAGATGCACTTTTCAGGCTCTCCTTGTACACCACATGCTACAGATCTCTGGCCAGTCTGGTGCTGCTCTGCTGAACTCTACTCAGTTTGTCAGTACTCTTGCAGTGGAGTGCTACAAGTGCACCAGTATCCCACAAAAGGTCTCGTAAGTGTGAAGTCGCTTTCATTCTCAATTTTTTTCCTAACCCAGGGGCAGTTCATGTACTTTAAGATCTAATCATTGTCCTTCTACCCAACAGCCATAGATAGGATATTACCCGTTCTTTCTTTCCTGTGCTCAGCCATGGCTGCTATAGTAGTGAGGTTGGAAGGCAAGTTTCCTCACCTCGTCTGAACATGGTTTTTTTACAAAATGAGACAAGAGATGCCTTTATACTATCCTGTTATCGTGTATTAATCTTGGTCCCTACCTTTGGGTAATAAAAGTGATACAAATTTAGAGTTTCCGTATCAGGGGACAATCTGTTTGGGTATGAGAAAAAATATTTTGTATCTTCTGCAGCTAGCACTTTTGGAGTGCGATTAAGACTCAACCAATCATACTACTATTCTCTAAATTAAAAAAATAAAAAGATAATTTATCTTATTGAAACCTCTAAAAGAGAAGAATTCTAAAAAACCAACTGCTGCCAAAAATTCAGTGTTACTTTTACAAGCCTTTGGAAAAAAACCTGTTGGCAATGGACATGTTGCTCCTTTGCACAGCATCACTCCTCTCAATAGGTTTCTTCTATAATTGCGGGACTTACACAGCAATGGAAGCCTCCTGATAACGTTTGTGTGGTACAGAATGTACAGGAAACTTCAGAAGAGAAAGAAATCTCCACTGAACGGTCTAAGCAAGATGAATCTGTTTTATTTTTGCTGCCAAAGCTATTCATAATCCCTTTTTTCTAAGAGCTGCATGAGTCTTTGTGTTCTAAATCCTCTCCCTTTCCCTTCAATTTCCTTTCCCAGATCAGAAAATCATTGGCTGTGTATATTTCAGTGTGACAAAGCTTTGTCACAAGTTTTATTTTCACACGTAGATCTATATTCAAACACATTTAACTTGAGAGATGATTCAAGTTGACTCTATGGTTCAAGAACACAAGACATCTTTGGTAGGACATGTACAGCTCAACCAAGTGCAGCTTTTCTCTGTTCATGCCCACCCCAAAAAAATATTTTGGTTTATAGTTAGGTGTTACTTCCCTTCATTTTTAACTCATGCCTTAATTTGCAAGATCAATCTTCTATTTGTAGAGATAAATAAATGACAAGATATCTTATAATACCACCCCTTTCCACACTGATGCTAAAGTTCCAGCTGCATCCTTTGCTTTGTGATCTTTCAGTTTGCATTAGACTAATTCACTGCTCCTCTCAGAGAGGCCTTAAGTAAACCCCACACTGTACAGTAGGAGAACAGTGATAAATTTAGAGGGCAAGGAATGGAAGGTGATTACTGAAATTATCAAATAAAAAGCAAATTACTTTTATTTAAAAGTCTAACTATATATATAATATTTTTTTCTTTCAGGAAAACAAGCCTGAAACTGTAGTGTTCTGAATACTGAAACTGTAGTGTTCTGAATACTTAAATGTTATACACTGTTTTACTTGGCTTTCTTCTATAAAAAGGTGTTTCATTAAAGAAAAAGTTCTCAAACCCCAAAATGTCAGCAGACAGTCCTTTTACATCAGAATAGTTTTCAAGTAGCTTTATTTTTAATTCTTACCCCCAGATGTACCTGCTCTTTTCTTTCAAGGACATAAAAAATTAAGATTTAACTCCCTGAATACAGTCTGTAATATTGAGCATATGATGGCTGGAAGCCATTATTTCAATATTAATTTGCATTTTGCCAAGCATTAGGGACTTATAAACTTCAGGTATACACATTCTTGTTACTTGCATTCCCTTTGTGCATTTATTATGTAAATTACATTCTCATGAACTGGAATCTTGTGACTGAAAGATGTAGAATAAGGATTCAAACAGTACTGTGTACAGTTACAGATAATTCACTCTGACTAACTAGAGGGCATTAATACTATTTGAATTATATTGTATTTAGCTTTTGATAAAAAATTTTCGAAGCCATGAACTACCAACTACTTGTGAAAAGAGAACAATATCATCTGAATTTTGGTGTCGTATTCCTGTGAGGACATAGCTGATCATTACAGATAAAACTTAAAGATACTCAGCAGTGTTGAGACTAGAATCAAAACTTTTTGATTGAAGAACAGGTAAAAAACAATGTTTAGGTGGAACACACCACTGTATACAGAATAGCCACAGTAGAAAAACATTGACAGAAATAATAATTTTACTCAGAAAAGGTACCTTTAATTGGCTTAAAAATGGAACAGAAAGAAAATGGCCATTTTTCTCTTTGAAGATAGCAAAAAAAAAATCTTTATGGAGTTCAAAGTATGGACAGAAAAACAATTTTTCATCAGTTTTTCCTTGTTGATTGTTGCATAACTGCTTGTTGCCTGCAAGTGTGAGGAAAATCACCCTTGCTTTTTTAATGACAGAAGGGTGAGCCACCTGCATTTGCAGTTGAATATCAGATGTGAACAGGTGGTTGTTATGAAAGAGTTTGTATCTACTAAACTCATAGTGTAGTTTATTATGCAATAGCTTCTTCGTAAGCTTTTACCCCAACGTAGACTCTACTCTATTCTTCACGCAGCTTAAAGAACAATCTCTAAATACATCGTCATTTTCTGTTCACTCACTTTGTCAGTAGACTACAGCGTGAAAAAGAATGGCTGTTTTCGTGTTGTTGCCGGGAAAATACGTCATTGAAATAAATGTATGAAATGCATGTGCATATGAAAGTATGGCAGTATGCCGGTTTGGCCAAAATCTAGTAATATAGCCCCTGAGAGAAAACCAGGTTACAACCAGCCTTTCCCCCTCCCACAGGGTTCGGGAAAAAAGGGTATTTTTCCTCAAAGGAAAGTGAAAGAGGTAAAAACCATTTATTTTAACAAACACACAGGAAAAGGATAATGATGCTCAATAATGAATTAAAACCCTCGCTATGGAGAGAAACCTGGGAAGATTTCAGAGTCCTTCTGTAGGTGTGGTCTCTCTCCTCCTCGGAGCTGGTCGGTGAGGGCGTGGGCCCACCCCCGGGCCTCAGGGAGAAAATTCTCCTGATGTGTTCTGATGTTGTTGAAACAGTTCAGAAGAGAAGAAGGGAAAAAACCAAAGTCCCAGGAAACAAAATTCAGCTCTCCGTCTCACGCCAAGAGGGAAAAAAAAAACCAGCTGGCTGAAGGAAAAGCAAGCAGGGTGCTCCCTTCGTGCCATCCACAGTCAGACAACACTGAAGAGTGTAATCTCTGTGTCCTTGAGAAGCTGCTTTGGAAAGTTCGTCTGGTTTTTTTTTTCCTCAAGCTCAGTTTAAAGGCACAGAAAAGGCACAATATTACTTTTTGGGCATAGAGCACGATAGGGGATACACATGACAGAGTCACCCCAAGACAGGCAGAAAAGAGGATCTTCTGTATTTTATGGTGGTATGCTAAGATAGAATCAGATATGCTTACAAATTTCACTGCTCCTGAGGACTTCAGTGGTTCTACTCCAAATCTTTCTTTTCTTACAAGTCTTCCTAAGCTGTCAGCGTATAATTTATTTTAGACTATACTGTGCCAAGTTTTGAAATACAAAAATGGAAGTATGGCTATGTGACAAATTAGCAGGGGATAATACATTATTAAAACACTTCAGGGTGAAATTTTTATGCTGTTACTGCCAACAATATACCCTGTAGGTACAAAGATGTCATCGTCTGATTTTAAACAAGAGGTCTTTGTAAAAAACTATTGTTTTTCAGTGAAAATAAAGCCAAAAACAAAGATTGGAAATTTTCTCAGATAAGGTTGCAATGTTTTTACTTTAAATGCATGCATCTTAAATATTGAGGTCTACAAAAAGAAAACCAGGAACTTTTGTTACAGCAGTTATATTAATGTACAAATCACAGCCACTCTGATTTATCATTGTAGTCTTACCAGAATGCATCCTCCATTACCGTCCTCTGTTAGTTTTAATAGCTCACAGAATGCAACTGAACCTGCCTTTAGAAGTTAAAGTAAAATGAAACTGCTTAGAGTTTATTCTGAAAAATTAGGACCGAAGTTTTCTAAGTAAATTTCGTGTATAGGTGCTTGGTTCCCCACAAAAACATCAGCTTTGCACATGTAAATAGCAGACATGTTTACTGCACTTTAAAGGTCCTCATAATACATGAAAATGAAGGTCATTTCATCTTCTTCGTGCCCCCTTCCCTTTTCTATTGAAAGCACATACATATTCCAAAATGAAAACTTACTTGGGATTCTACAGTGCTGTTGTGTAGAACATACAATTATCTACTCTTGTAGGACTATCTACCCGTGATTGATTTTGTTGAGCCAACACAAGTACATTAAATGTATGCTAGTTGAGGACTATGGGTGCATCTCACCTGTATATTGAAATGCCTCACGTATAAAAGTTTTACATAAACTGTAGACTTTACAGTTCATGGAGGAAAAGATAGCTTGTATTGTCTTTCTATTGTTTTCTGTGTCTGTAGATGAGTAAAATTCTGGATGCTGCTGCTCTTAAGAGCAAGGGTTCCCAGCCCGTGAGTGTGCAACTTCAATATTATTATCTTTATAATGGCAAATTTTAAGAAAGGTAAAAAGGTCTTCTTTTGTCTTTTTGGATATCCATTATTTTTATGTGAAAATTAATAACAGATCATCACAAATGAATAAGGAATCCTTCAGAAATAAAGTAGATAAATAAGGAAAGTTTACTTTATTTTATCTTCTTATGAAAGATGGAATTAATAGTTTTCCCCAAGTTCTCAATATAACAGTCTAAATAAATCCCAAAAATACCTATTCTGCAACTCTTTCAAATGAAAGTGACTAATGTGAAGTGATTGCAGCATCAAACACAATTGTTATTGTAAACTATGCTACATTCTAATTTGAGAGTAGGTTTTCTGGAAAATGGCTTCAAGCACTATAAACCTTGTTTAATTTTAAATATTTTAAGTATGAGCTTATCACCTCCCTGCATTAGAATTTCTTAATTTTTTCGCAACGTACTTTGTGTCTTGTGAAATCTTTTCATATATAATTCCATGTAGAGAACTCCAGACATGGTTTCACCCTTTTTATGTTCCATTTAAAATACCTGACTACATTACAAATTCTGGTACATCAATAGCAAGAGGCAGAACAGAACATTTACTTTAAAACATCTTTTTGTTTATCCTCCTGTTATAATATTGATTTGTTTCTTTGTTTTCAAAGCAGAAATTTATAGGTTATATTTCAGCCCAATCACTAGAAGTTTGAACATAAATTTACCTAGGGTAGAAGTAAGGCAACACTAGAAGTATCTGAAATCTAATCATATTAGAATAAGCATAGTTCATGTGATAATTTAAAAAAAACCTGAAACACACCTGATTAATGAATCACTTCAAAAAGACATACGATAATATAGTGAGCAGTCAGAAACAATTTGTATCAGCTTGTAGTGTCTTTCAATACAATAGAATTTTAAATGGGATATCCAAACGTTTGTGAATCCTACATGTTATTATGCGTCATCTGTGGTCATTCTGCTTAAAATGATGGTATTTATCTGTACTGTAGAAATAATTAACGTTTTAACATCACAACAGTTATAACCAAAACCAGTTCAAAGCTTTTCCCTGCCGTGAATGACTGGAAAGAACAGCTACATGCATTATAAATGCCTGGGCAATTATTTTAACTCTGCACAAAACCACTGGCTCCCGGCTCTGGGTAACTGAGGATGAGACAGTGCACAGCAGTACACTGACACTAACTAGCGCTCAGCAGAGTGCTGGGAATAGCTCAGCACAGCGACAAGAGACAAGTTTGGCCTGATACACTGTACTTTGGAAACAGTTCAGTGCCTGCTTCCCACTGTCTCATAGGCACAAGACACTACAGATCATCTGTTCCTACCTAAGGTTGATAATGAGCCAGTACTAGGAAGCAGGATTGGTTGTGCTTTGCTTGTGTTCTAGCCAGGATCTGTTACAGGGGTGAGTAATCACCAATTAAGATGCATGAGAAAATTTCTTCCTGCCTCTGCTCAGCATGAACACTCACGATTGTCAGACATCAAACATCCGCTCCTGGTGGTAAGTAAAGTATGCCCACACCAGCCAAATAATACATGAATTTTGCCCTGCTGGCTTTCATCCCCATCTTCCTTCTTGTTCTGATGGAATTGAAAAGGAGGCTTGTTCACAATGGAGATTCGTGTATGGGGAGTTTCTGTACAGCTGGTACACAGAGGACCTTCAAATATCTCCTCTAGGTATAGTGAGATAAGTCTACTGAAATCCAAATATATAGAGAAGGGTGGCAGACTTAAGGCCTCCAGGGAAACACCTCTGGGGTAAGGCTTCACAACATGCAGGCAGCTGGAGTCAGGAGATCAGAAGCAGTCTAGAGAAAATATAAAGAGGGTGACAGATGAAAGAGGAGAATGAGAATGGTGTCTTCATCTGAGGGTCAGGTCTGAAGTAGAGACTGTACAGGCTGATGTGGAGATCCTCCCAAATTTTTGCACAGTAATCTGTTTTACAGAGTTGGATTTGCAAAGCAATACCTGATGGGCTCTTTGCCTGAACATCTTCTAAGTGAAAACTTAACAGGTTTGTGGCTTCCTGTTTCTTGAGACTCAAGAAGAGTAAAACAATGATCCAAGCTGCACGTGCTCTGCCCATCTTGAGGAGCAGAGATGTGAGCCAGTATCTTCTAAAAGATATCTGAGAATTGAGCTATCTAGAAGCAGTTTTTCAGGAGGATGCATATTAGTTTATGCCAGAAAATATTTTTATTTTATTCATAATACCAAAAATAATTGACTTCTCATGACTCAAGGGCACTAGTTTAAAATCTCCGCGAATTTATAATCTTATTTTTAGACTCAAATCTCTTGCATTTGAACCACAAGAAAAGGAGGTAAATCTGGATGAGTGAGATCTCTTTATTTTTCAATGGAAATCACAGTGTCAGCTACCAGAGAAACAGGTTAGAACCAGCACTGAACACCAGACATTTGAATGTATACATATTGTATACAAAAATGTTTACATCCTATCCATTAATTCATCTGTTGTTTTCACCAGTGTCTGGGTAAAACAGAATCATTACAAGTATCATTGCTTGAATTTAAACACTTCTTGGCAGTTTTAAACTCAGAGTTTGCACTCTCTGTGAGGAGCAGTACTTCAGCAACAGCAAAGTTGTTATCATACATGGCATTGGAGAAAGTTTGGAGATGTCAGTAGTGTAAATATTAAGATTCAGAGTTATTTTTGAAGGAGAAGCATGACAGGCAGAAGAAAAAATAAATAATGAAAAATAATTTTTCATAGGTGTTGAAATAAAAAATCTCAGTTTATAGAAAATTTGCCTGCTTGTAGTAAATATGACAAAATAGATCTAAATAAAGGCGAAGTCTGCCTCTGCAAAGTAATAGCATCTCATAGCTAAAATAGCAAGTTACATTTTCCATATTTTTAATAATAATATAATGCACAATTAATGGATATAATTTTTCTAACATTAAGCATTTTTAATTGCTTTCTTTTATGGCTCATTTATGAATTGAAAAATGCTCAGAGTACTTGGAACACTTTTTTTAATCAGTAAAAGACTGAAAGGGAAAAAACTGTGGGTCGTAAGCATTATTGTATCTTGGCAGAATCTTTAGCACAGCTTCTCTACGGTATGGCTCTCTTCCTTACAAATTAAACGTAATTATTATCATGATTTTAAAAAATCATCAGTGGGTCAAAGTGGTGGTAAACTTTCAGAAAACCTCTTTTTATCACAGTTGGAACATCTTAATATCTTATGGATCATATTTTCCTAGCGTGTTGTCATTAATTTCCCACTAAAAAATTCCAGAAGGATCTTACTTGATTATTCTAAGAACAGATCACTTGGGGTTTTGTTTTCAATGCCATATACTCTTTTTTCCCCAACTTGTTTTGAGCTAAGTCTACCTTTGATAACTCTTAACCCTTTCCGGAATGAATTTGTGTAAATGAAGCCACAAATCCTGCTTTCTCAAAAGGTTATTCATACATGTGAGACCAGTTGAAAGGAAAGTCTCAGTATTAATGAAGTCAAATATAGGATTACATATGATCATTTTTATTTGGTGGAAAACTCTACACTAATTTGCAAGCTGCATTTTGCTATATAAGTAATCAGATAGTGCTAAACTGAATTGTAACAAAACAACTACAACTTTCATTGTGTACCTATACAAACAATAATGTTCTTGATACTTGAAGAATAAGAAGCTTATACTTTACATACTCAGTTAGTTGCATAAATTTCACATAAGAGAGATACTCTATAGCATATGTGTTCAGAAATTTTTAAATTTATTAACTCAAGCATTTCAAATCAATGACTCCTGAAATTTCAAAATTCAGCAGTCTTTTCTGTAGAAAATCTACAGACTTTTGACCGAAAACAAGCCCTATTTGCTAATACTATTCATAGAATTATAGAGCAGCTTGGGTCAGAATGGACCATCTAGTTCCAAACCTGCTGCTACAGGGCACCTTCCACTAGACCAGGTTGTTCAGACCCCATCCAGCCTGGCTTTGAACACCTCCAGGGATGGGGCAACCACAGCTTTTCTGGGCAACCTGTTCTCACCACCCTCACAGTAAAGAATTTGTTCCTTATATCTAATCTAAATTTACTGTCTTTCAGTTAAAACTATTATAGCCCTTGTAAAAAGTCCCTCTCCAGCCTTTTTAAAAGTCCCTTTTAGGTACTGTAACTCTGGTCTAAGCTGTTCCTGGGACCTTTTCTTCTCCTGAGTGAACACTGCAGCTGCCGAAGCCTGTCTTTATAGGAGAGGTGTTCCTGGTATCTGACCATCTTCTTTGCTTTCTCTGGAATTGCTCTACAATATCCAAATCCTTCCAGTGCTGGTAATCACAGAGAGCTTGGAGCATAGCAATATATCTGACGAAAGAGTAGTGCTGGCCTACCTTAACTGCACAGTTAGTGTGAGGAGCTTCACAAAGAAGCAAATTTTTACAGAAAGTTAGGATAAATACACCTGAAGATTAATTTGGAATTCTTAAGTAATTCATGCTTGTCCCTCAAATACAAACCTCTGCTTACTTTGTCGATAATAAGTATAAAATTCTAAATGTTGGACTATTCATATGACAGAATAGTTTGTATATTCATCTTTCAGGGTGATCATTTATATATCATTTCAGATGTTAGAAGTAAATTAAAGAGCTTGATTTCTATTAAGGAGTTCTTTGGATTTTATACTCACTGAAGATTTTTTGTATGAATATGAATTACTTTGGTAAGAACAGTCAAGTGCAAGAGAAGCCTTCACTGATCTAACCTGCATTCCGAATACAGTACTTTAAATTAATAAATTTTACTACATTGATTCGAAAAGTCAAAAGTGAAATTAAATCATATTTTACAGTAGCTTTAAATAAAAAATAAATAACTGAACAACTTAATACATGTGCCAAGGGTTTGATCAACAAAAAGTCTGGACCATCTTTCAAATAGCTATTGAAAACACGGACAGGAAAAAAAACAAATGAAATTTTAATTTTTTTTCTCTATGGTCCTCTCCTAGAACTAACTAGTTAACCTAAAAGTGGTGTTGTTTTCATTGATGGAGAACCTGAAAAACAATAATATCAGAGAATATTTACACTGTTGTTTGTTTGGGGATTGCTTTTCAGAGCTTGCTCCGGGTTGATGATCTGCTACAAGGACACAGATTTATGCTAAGGACCAACATAACAATGCAAACTTTTCAAGCATTCTGTTCTGAGGTGTAACAAGAAACATCTCAAAACAAATCACAAACTGCCCTTTTAAAGGGCATTCATTGTTCAAGGCGGGTGTTTCATAAGCTAGAGGACCCCAGGCAGCTAAAGATCTATTTTTATGAAGAGAAAAGTGAACAGCTTCAAACAATTACCAACCCCATTGTCCAAAGTGACCAGACAGAGCCGCTGGTAAAACAGCCTGTCTTTCGAAACATTTCTTATACTGTATTGCAAGTACAAAACTATTAAAGCAACCCGGTTCAGAGGTCGATCTAAGCTTTCCAGCAGAAGCTATTCTCTTTCTTAGCATCACCTAGGCTAAGGAATCAAAAAATTTCAGCACTTCAGAATGAGAAATGTTTTGTCCTGCACTGTGAGCTTTACAAATATTTTTTCCCTTATGCAGTCTAATTTCAGTGAAATGTTGAAGCTCAGGCACGTTGGAATTGACAACAGAGAAAGAAGAACAAGCCCTGTTTTCTCGAAGGGTTATATAAGGATCCTCTGAGCAATAAAAATAATGATGTGACTGGTACTTCTTTAAAAACAGGTTTTGGGTTTTCGACTTGGCTGCCAGGAGGCAAATCCTACATATCTATTTTTTTTTGTTTTCATTAGTTTTTTCACAATCAATGAAGACTGCATAGCTCATCACAAGGGAAACAGCCATTCAGAATCTGAATTTCCCCAATATAAACAGGAATACTCTGCATAGACTAATTCCCAGAATAATAATGGAAGATTCTTGCAGAGGACAGCATAGTTTAGCAACTAATTCTCTGAAGGAAATAATGAACTTCAAGTAATGATGGCCTTCAAGGATTTTTTCTCCAGCACTCGTTTAATTGGTAATTAGTTTAATAAGATAAAACAGAAAAATAAAAACAAATCTCTATAATTTCAGTATAGGTTGAAACCAAAAGTTTCCATTTGTACTATAAGAGAGAACACACTTAAATTTCCAAGGTACTGATCCTGAGTGATCTCTGAAGCTGCTGTAAACACTCCTTATCATTAAATTTAGTCAGGGTTTGAAACAGGCTATTTCCACTTTACCTAAGAGAAACACAATGAAGCATGGAAAGTATAATGTAGTTATAATGAAATACAGCTAATGGGAGTCTGTGTAATAGAAACAGAACTGAAACTAGATAAAGTGACAAAGAAAAAGCAACACCATACACCTAATTTTGTGTGCAAAGTGCTCCTTTCCTCTGCAAGGAGTAGGGTTTAGGTTGTTTTGTTTCTTATAACATCAGTGGTATGTTTTGCTGCAGATGAAAAAATCTTCTCAGTGCTTGCCTAATGACAAGTTTATAAAATGATATCACAGTTTGCACTTGCCTGGAGGTAGTTGATATCTGCTGAGTTTGCTCAAATATCTCACAAGTGGTAGTGCCCACCACCTTGCATTAGTCAAGTGCACACAGCAAAATCAAGCGTGATTCAGTTTTTTGTAGCTTCTCCAGTTACCTGGTCTGTATACGCAAAAATGTTTTTGCCATGTGGCACCTGCAAAATTTTCTCGCTTTACTAAGAGCTCACTAAACTTATCAAACTGTTCGATGTTTTTTTCCTGTTCACTTTGAGCTACAAGGTGGCATTAACTTCACAACACGGAACGTATTTTTCCTGTACTCTCCCTACTCCAACCATTACCACCTTGGTTATGTACACCATGATAAAGCAAAAAGTAATTTTCATTATACCAAAAGAACAAGTAGGAATATTGCTGTTAAGTATTGGTATAACTTTCTCTCCTAATTCAAATGACAGACACCTAAAATGTTCTCTCCTACTGTCAGACACAATTGTTATGATTATATCTGGGCATTATACCATGGAGTTTAAGGTATTATTATTATTTTAAAATAGTCAACATGAAAATAAGAAAATACCATAAAATCTTGTCATTTTTGCAGAAGCTGGAAAGCTTGTAGTAAAATAATATAAAAGAGAAGGAAGCTTCATAGCTGAGATGACAAAATGATGCTTGAATGATTGAATTCAATGTAAACCACACCAAGCATTTATGTGATTCTACACAAACAGCACAGTCTTTTCGCTTTGAAACAAGTTCCAAGTGATGGTCTTGTGTCTTCCCAAGTCAAAGTCAAATATGGTGGAGCCCAGGTTTCCTGGACATAGCTGAACACCTGCCTACCCATGGGAAGTATTGAGTTAATTCCTTGACTTACTTTTCTTTTTCCTTGACCTACTACACTGTCTTTAACTCAAGCCATAAGTCCTCTCATTTTTACTCTTCTGATTGTCTCCCCCATTCTACCAGGGGAAGGTGAGCAAGTGTCTGTGTGGTACTTAGTTCACAGCTTAAACTACAGCAAGGGGAAAGATAAAGCACTGGTTAACTGAGAGGTATGCATTGCGTGTCTACAGTACAACTCTCATAAAAGATGCCAAAATGTATGCATCTGTTTTCTGGTACAATGTACTTCAGTGTGTGACCTAAAGTCCCGATCTCATCATCATTCTCATCTTTTGAACTGTTTTGCAACTAACCTTTTAACAACGGGCACCTTTGCAAGAAGTCAAGGCTCTGGGAGATGACAAATATATAGATATAGATGATATAGATGTAGATGATACAGATACGTACGCATGTATTAAAAACAGTATAGGAACATAACTACACGGTAGGGCAGGGCCTCAGGCAACACCACTTCTGCAACCAGAAGTTTTTGGTTTTATCCTAGACTTCAGGAAGATCCCCATTCTATGACCTTCGAAGACAATGAGGATTTTGATTTAGACTATAATGGGGTTGCACCTGAAACTGTCAGGTTATTTTAATTATTTCTCAATCAGTAAGAGCGAATTTATAGAATCATAGAATCATTAAGATTAGAAGAGACCTCAGAAATGATAGAGTCTAAGCTTTGACTGAACCATCTTGTCAACTAGACCATGGTGTTTAAGTACCATGTCCAGTCATTCTTTGGACACTGTCAGGGATAACGACTCCACCACCTTCCTGGGCAGCCTGTTCCGGTGCTTCCTTCTGACGTCCATCTTGAGCCTCGGCAACTTGAGGCCGTTTGCTCTTGTCCTGTCATGAATTCTCTGGGAGAAGAGGCTGATCTCTACTTTTCTACAGCTTCGTTTGATGCAGTTGTAGAGAGCAATGAGGTCACTCCTGAGCCTCCTTTTTCCCAGGCTAAACAGCCCTGGATCCCTCAGCCGCTCCTCACATGACTTATTCTCTAGACCCTTCCCAAGCTCTGTTGCCCTTCTCTATACTTCCTCTATCACCTCAATGTCCTTCCTGAATTTAGGGGCCCAAAACTGGACACGGGACTCAAGGTGTGGCCTCATCAGAGCCCAGTACAGGAGGACAATCACTGCCCTGGTCCTGCTGGCCACACTACTGCTGATACAGGCCAGGATGGCATCGGCGTTCTTGGGCACAACTGGGCCCAGCTGGCTCATGTTCAGCTAGTTATCAGCCAGCACCCCCAAATCTTTTTCTGCTGGGCAACTTTCCAGTCATTCTGCCCCCGCCTTGTAGCACTGCCTGGGGTTGCTGTGACCAAAATGCAAGACCTGGCGTTTTGTTATTGAACTTCATGCAATTGTCCTTAGCCCATTGATCCAGCTTGTACAGAACAAAGTCTCTGTCCAGACCAAAGGATTTTCTTTTAAAGGCTCTCTTCACAGTTTACTTCAAGTGTATGTTTTTAAATAACTGGCTTATTCATGTGTTGCTGATTCTTGCTTTAAAAATGCAGTGAGATTGTAAAATTATTCAAAGAATTGTCAAAAAGCAAAATATAATTATCTTCTGCTAAGTGATTTAGGAATGGGTTACAAGCACTTGAGTCATTAAGCTAATCATCTTTCATACTTAAGTGTACACATCTAGAAACAATATTCATTTCCTTGGGAAATTCTCACTAATTTGCGAATTGTTTTTGCACAAAAGGCGGCCATGCTGCAAATGGTAAATATTCCTTCATGTTACCCAACTGCAAATAAAACTTTCCTTAGGAAAACATAGTACAATAAGTTATCATATGCACTACAAAATACTGACTCTTTTTTAAGCTAATAGTAGTGTTATTTAAACTGTCTCCTGCGGGAAAGTCCACGTACCTAAATCAGCCCTCATTCTGGGTACCTTCCCCTAGTTTACATACTAGACATTACATTCTGTGATGTGGAATACGCCTTTGGCCGGTTTGGGTCATCTGTCTCAGCTATGGTCCCTCACAAAAGAAGAGTCCTTTTTTTAGGATAAACATGACTTAGCAAAAAACAAAGCATCGGTTTGGTATAAGATTAACCCCATTCTGATTCCAAAACACAGCACGGTACTAGCTGCTGAGAAAAAATTAACTCTATCCCACCTGAAATCAAGAGAGCATGTCTAAATCACCAACCAACTTCTCAAGTTAAATTGGCATACTATCTTCAAAACGGTAATGAAGAAGACATCTCTTTTCTGTGATCAAGCAAGATGAAAATTACAATAGCATAAACTGGTTATTTAAAGACCAGAATCAAAGCCTGATTGCAGTACAAGCTAAGGAGAAGGGCTTCAGAAACACAGAGAAAGGTGGACAAATGTGGCAATAAAATGTAAGACAAGTGAGCTTATTATGACATCCAGCTGGACAGCAGCAGATTTGGAAGCTGAAAAAATCGCTAGTAGACATACTGTGTGAAGACAGATGGCACAAATGAGATAGAGTTGAAGAGGAGGAAAAAAAGAATGACAGGATTTCCGTCAGGTAAATTGCTAGAAGAGTTATAACTCCTGTAGAAATTGATTCAAACTAGAGGAACACAAGAAAGAGACCAAATCTTGGTGTTTGTAAGGTTCTTTCACGTGCAATTTAAACACGTATTTCCTTGCTGTCTCAGTAGAGCCTCCACAGTATTTTAGGGTAGGCAATTCTCCACTACAAGTCTCTAAAGGTGCCAGATGCACAAATAGCATAATTTACTCTGTAAATTGGCCATCTCATCATCACAGGTGCACAAATAACGTGGGTTACACTATAAGCCTGGGAGAATTCAACAAGATGCAAGATTCACAAATAGTGCAATTTATTGACTATTGTGATGGAATAAGGTTCAGAAGTTGCTGCTGATAAATCCACTGATGTCAGAAAGCATAAGCAATTATATTTCCGCAGAACAAGGTTTACCTGATAGGTGTTCCTGTGGGAGGAGATAGGTACAGTCCTTTGACTGTCCCAGGATACAAAAGTAGTCTCCTCTGATCTTCCTTCCCCTTAACTTATACTCTTATTGGCTTTTTTGAGGGTGGGGAAAAGATAAAATTTCAATTGATGCAATTTCATGATCAGGTGGAGTTTGAGTGACTTTAGTCATACATGTCAAACATATACAGGTTTTACTTCATTAGCATATGCAATTGCTTGAAAAGTAAAATGTATTGTCAATTTGATGATCAAATTTCAACTTTCAGTCACCATTTGGGTCATTCCTTTGTCTTAATTCATCATACCTAAGTTGTTTTAAACAGACCATGACCGCAACACCTCTATGCTGCTCCTTTCTCTGTTTCATGCCTCTCTTAGGACAGGGCACCAAGCTCAGTGTTCCTTCTCCTAACTTGTGCACACAGTTTATCCCTGGTGAACTATTGCCAGCATAGATGCTCCTCCATGCTGAGCTTTGTCTTTCCACAGCACATTTTTCCACGGCATTTCACAAGCTTTCAGCACAACAGCATGAAAAATAAAAATCAAGATGTTCAGTACCTGTTCAGTATAAGTGGCTGAAAGAATTACTTTGTGAAAACTTTCTGTAAGAGGTACTTAAATTGTGTTTTGCCTCTGTTAAGCAAAAAAGAAATCCAATTATATTTATCTTTTCTAGCTTCTCTACTAATTCATTAGTGGTCTGGAGAAGTGTCCTGAGATAAAAAGTCCATATTCTCAAAATCACTGTTCAAAAAGGGAAAACCAAAGCCTATGAGATACAAAGACTGACATAATAAAAATGTAATTCATGTGACTTTTTTGTCTTGGACGACCATTTGCATTTTGTTCCCTTATTTCTAAATAAGAAAAGAAAACAGAAAACAGTTGGCAGTGTGTCAGATGTGACTGGAACCATATTTATGACAACAAAATAAGAGATAATGTATGATAAAATACAGTATGTTTACTTTCAGTCATTCTCTGCCGTTTCTTGAGGAATAAAATCTGATATGTGGAATACATGTTCACCCCCTACCTGCTGAATTATAATTCAAGTAGATAGTAAATTCTCATTGTTCAGCCTTACTTGTGTGCTTTATGGATCTGAAAGAAATCAGGAAATCTCACTAATGCAGAACTCTCTCCTTGAGGTGTGCTCTGATAAAGGTCAGCTGCACTCTTAGATGACCTGCAAACTAAGTCTGATCTGCTGTTACATTGCCAGAGCAGTTTTATTCTTATTATATTGATGGATGCAACTTTGCAAATTCAGTGAGGTCTTGAGTACATGTGATGTGCATGACGGAGTCAGTGATTGGAATTCAATAATTTGGGACACTCCAAAATCAGTATGTTAAAGCAATACATTCAATTGTTCGTTTATATTCAGCCTGATATTTTTAGGTATGGAATCCTCATCAGGTGTTCTTTCAATGTAAAAATGCTGCTGCCATCAAAGGCATTTGTCCTTTTTTCTTATCTGACACTAGATAATGCTCAGTGAGGTAATTACAAAGTCAATAAAAATTTAAAGGCAATTAAACCCTTTCAAGACGCACAAGCTCTTATGAATCCTAAATAAGGGCAAAATCATTATTAAAGACCAAGCTTCTATACCATCATTACTCTTAAAACAGGAAATGTTAGATAAAAGGTCCAGAGATAAATCTCTGCCCACCGCTCAATCTTCTGAGTTCTACAGAACTCCGTGCTGGCAGCACATGAATTTGCTAACCATTATATTGTACTTTTTAGATGCTTAGTAGAAACATTACCAAGGTTTTGTCTAAAGTATTCTTTGAAAAGAAATAATCCTCCATGACAAGACAGCAAATATTAAAACAAATAAAACCCAGAGGATATTGCCTAATACCGTAATCTAAATGAAAGACATGGTTCTAATGTTCTTTATTAAATACTGAAAAAGAATTTCACTAAAACTTAGAAAAGAAAGAAAGTAGCCTCTTATGAAAAACTCTGTGAAACATTTTGCTTTGCATTTGTGCATACTTTCTCGGCACAGCACTGTTTTTCATCTAGAAGTAATTGTCTCACTCCAGTAAAGTGTCAACTTTTAAGTTGAATCTGATTCTTGAATTGCCTCAGAGAGGCTAGACACTACCTCTTTTTCTATAATTTTATGAGTTTGTTGGAATTTCCTAGTAATAATTCTTACTTATTACTCTTTTTTTAAAATATTCTTTGCTAATCTGTTTAAACAATTTTGTTTTCCTTTGTACATTACCAACACTTTTATTAGCAATGTAGTTGAAACTTTTAAAGGGAAATTTTGTCTGAGATCATCCTGAGAAGAGATGTAATTCAAAAATATGCTGTAAGAGTTATCTATGAAAGAACAAGAGACTCCTAATCAATTTAGTTCTCTGGAATAAATAAATATTGAAATATTTTAAATGAAAAAAAAAGAATAAAGTATTTCTAATACATGTCTGGGGCTTGTATATGCATGTGGATGTGCATGCATGTGCACATCTGCGATTTAAGTTGAAAGTGTCCCAGCAAAAGGGAAAACCTCTTCCTCAACCAGAATATTAATTAGAAATCAGGAAGTAGAGAACAAAAAGGCACCAGAGAGCCACAGCTGGGATCAGTGGAGGTAAATGAAGATGAGCTCCGTGACTATATAAACTCTATGCATCACATGTCTACATGAAATCAAAAGAGATTTGAGGCAATTTCTTTCCAACTATAAAAATAAACAAATAGAAAAAAAAGGTTGAGAATTTTGCTAAAAGTACTCAGAATATTAACTTTATTTCACCAAGATTTTTTTGACAGATAAAACTGAGTACTGAATACTCACTTTTTAAACTGTTCAACCATCAAAGGTGTTACAAATCAAAGTTACAAATCAAAGGTGACATAGCTATGGTTAGCACAACACTGAATAACAAGCCCCAAGATTGGTAGGGACCACCCACCTCGAGACTCCTAGACTGGATCACCTTGAAGTTTGCTTGCAAACATGAAGCAAAGTACATAGAATCATAAATCATAGAATGGTTTGGTTTGGCTTGGAAGGGATCTGTCAAGCTCATCTCGTGCAATCTTCTCTCAGTGAGCAGCGACACCTTCAGCTAGACCAAGATGTCACCAGTGACACCACGTCTGCACACTGATTTACCCTTTCTCTTCCATAATTGAAGCCAATGAAAAGTACAGTAGCAATGGACCTATGACCAAGAAAGAAAAACACAGCCAAATCTACTTGTCTTTTTAGGGGTCTGACTTAAAAGTCTTTATAAAATCACCAAGAGGTGTAGCTACCATCGACGTCTACAAATACAAAACCGGCCTAAGACAAACTTACTACAACTATAAGATTTTTTCACTATAGCTATTGGGTTTTGCCTCCTTGTGTTTTGAATTAACATAAATTTTGCTGACCAAGACAGACACTGCAGCAAAACTTTCAAGCTAGATTGTCAGAGATGACTAGGAGCAGGCAAATTTTACACAGGAAAATTCCGTCAAGAATTCCTTCATTATGCAAAATACAGAAATCTTATCCAATATGTGTCATCTTTTCGACCAAGCAACGAAGTTTTAAATTTGAATATGCATAAAAACTGCACTGTAATTTATTTTACGAGATTTCTCAAACAAATATTTGAATATTTTATAAAAATAATTACAAAATTTGAGACTCTGCCTCCAGAAACATTCCATAAACTGAAAGATTAATGAAGTAATACATTAAATTATTGCCTTCAAAATTGTGCAAATGGCTAGAGACATTACACAACTTTTAAGAGTAACTTTATTTATCTACTAACCCAAGTCTGCCACATAAAGCTGAGACTCAAGAATAAAATGCTGGCTCTCTAAATACCTCTATGAATAGCAAGTGCTGGAAATACTATACTATGTAATCAATTTTGCTGTAAGGGCAGAGACGTTCCAAGAGTAGCAGATAAATACATGGCCATATTTTTGGAAAGAGTAATAAAATTGTTGCCATATGATTTAGTCTAAATCCAATATGTTCCCAGAGGCTATCAAAACAATGAAAAGACAATCTTCCTGTCATAAAAGAACTAACTACTTTTTGAAGAGTTCAGTTGACTGAAGCCTCTCTTTACAAGTGTCACACTGTTGAAACAGCTAAGAATATCTTACTACTGTGTTTCATGTTGAAAGGAATGCAAATTAAATACCAGACCAACCTCCTAGATAAACGGGGCCTTTTTTCCTTCTTTTATGTTGCTTAGCAGTGAACTGTCGTTTCAATATTGTATGTAATTCAGGTCATATGCCTTTGAAGTTTTATTTGCCTTCATTTTCCCCCTGGATATTTTATTTAATAAAGACAAATTCAGTCTGTAATGGGTTCTGATGATTCATGTTAGAATGGTAAAGAAAGAACCCGTCCTGCAGTATATTACTTCCTATGACAAGAGATCGTGTAGATGATCTAGAGGAACGTGGTCTGACAGAGAGAACCCCTGGATAGCTACATCAAGTTTACTGATTACTTTCAACAAATACAAAGATGTGAACACCAGGAAGCTCAAAGAACTGTTTAAACAAACTTGTCAAATGAGAAAAGCCATATATCCTCTACTTACAAATGAATCAGATAACTGTTAGAAAAACATTTCAAATTGTTAAAATTCAGAATGTCCTTGAAACAGTAATATGAGGAAAGGAAAGAAAAGACCTTGAATGTTTTCAAACTGGTTGGCTGTAGCTACTGATGCCGGTCTCATGATAGAGACTGGTATGAGTTTTCTGTTTCACTGCACTTAGTCTTTTTTTTTACTATGGTTTTTGAGATACTTTTAATGTAGCACTGTATTTTTATTTGATTCTTTGATTGGGACTATAATTAGCACAGTATACAAGTAACCTGCTCTCCTCATGCTGTGAGATCACTATTCCTGCTACTGAGGCACTGAGAAACAGCCATAACATATATCTCAAAATTAACATAGAGAATAAAGATTACTGTGTCTTGAAGAGTGTATGTCAAGCATATTCATCAAGAAGGGCCTTTCAAGTGACACCATTAAGAACACTTTTTGCATGGGTAGATGCTTATTTTGATGCACTTTTGTAAAGAGAAAAGACAGCTATGAACAAACTGTAATGATTTGTGACATAATTACAGAGCTGAGTTAAAGTTTGTTTTTTCTAGACCAAAGTGAACAGATGGCATGCAGATTACAGAGCAGATTTTAGTAAAATGAGGTGGCTAATTAGTTCACTGCGAACAGTACCTACTTTCTAGAAAACATGGAGTCAGAGTTAGGGATCACTAGGAAGCTGGTCACTTTTATTCAAAATTCCATTCCCAGGCTACTTGACTTTAAACCAGAGTGTGCCAAAATGGAAGAGTATGGCACCCACTCTGCCGACAGTGAGTAATAAATATCAGTAAGTCTTTCAGAAATCTCAGGATACAAAAAAAGTTGTAATATGCATTGTCAAGCAGTTAAGGCACTAAATTTTTCATATTCATGAGTCAATGCTGCTTAGATTCCATACGCTGACTTTTAAAACCGGCTAACATTACTGATGATGGATGAAGTTTGGAAAGCAGAAGATTCAATCTTGAGCAGAAATACTGCTAGAAAACTGTATAAAATCAATAGGCATATTCTAAAAGTTTTGGTCCTACACCCTGTTATGTACTTAACAAACGGTCCAAATTACAGTGTTCTGTAATACAGCTGGTGTTCTCCTTCACAGCAAGTTTTTCAAGCATGAGGTCACTAATTGCCAGGTTTGTCTTCTCTGTAAGGAAAGCTTGGTATATTTTGAGACAGAGATGTATTTTCTATTCTAGCCCACGAGATTAAACCTGCTCAATAGCCACAAGCAGAATTTCCTGGAGCTCTGTCAAACCAGTGGTGTGGCGTTGCAGCAGGAGTGGCTACCACAAAAGGACTTTCCCCTCCACTCTGCTCTCTTTAGACCACAGGCGGTGGTGCAATTTTGTACCCAGCAGTACCAGAGAGACATCAAGGAACCAGCGTGAGCTCTGCAGAGCAGCATCCTGATGGTCGGGGCTGGAGCACCGGCCCTTTGAGGCCAGGGTGGAGGGCTTAGGGCTTCAGCCTAAAGATATGGGTAGAAAAACCTGAGTTGTTCTTGTATGTGTTGCATTATGACAGTTATGCAAAATATTCAATATTGGGCCTAGCAATTTAAAAGAAATTGAGAAAATGTCTTTTTGTGCATGCTTGAAAGATCACTGAAAAGCAATAAATTACTGAATCCATTTAAAATGTTCCCCTTAACAGTTTAATGTGCCATTTCTATAATGACTAGATGATATCAGACTCATTCTTTAGTTATTGTTTTATACACACACTGAGATTCAGCTGTTTCTTCCAAATTTGACTGTTTTGTCAATTCACACCCAATTTAACTAATTTCAGTTCTGTAGTTAAGTAAGAAATTACTGTAGAAAAAAATAAAGCGGGGAAAAACTGTTTACTGCATTTTGGCAGGCTATCCTTTGTAAAGTGTACCTTGTAATACTTTTTGTTTTAAAACAAATAAATCTGTTACTAAATCACTGAAGTAAAATAAATCCCTGTGGACACATAGTATTTAAAATGATATTAAATTTTTCATCCTCTCTTTCTTGGATATACTTAGAGACGTGGTAACCATTTTATTTAAGCACAGTTAAAATGGTGCAACATAAGCTGCTTTTAAAAAAAAAAATTTTTTGGCTAATCAGACTAATTTTATCCTCTGTTTCTTCAAAGTTTGGGTCAGGACTCTATTATTTTTATGGATCATACAGTGAAAATTTAATTTTTAAATAAAAACAGGAAATAGGAAAAAGATGTCACAAAGATCAGCTTAGGAGAGAAAAAGAAGTGGGACTAGTAGCTACTAAAACTGAAATAAAAATTATCACCAACGCATTCCACAAAATTACAATACAAGATCTGTGCATTTTATATTAAATATATCCCTAAAGTCTGTCTTCTAACTCCATTTCCTATGACAGGAACCAAGTATGTGCACTCAAGGCTGTGTGAAAACGCACAGCAACAGAAATAGGAACTATGAGAAAATTGTTTTCAGAGGTGTATTCTTAATCAAAGTTAAAATCTTACTATATATGACTCATTCTTTTTGAAGTCGGTAGGGTTATTTATGTGTTTAAAACTACACATAAGCCTCCGTACTTTATTAGCCATAGGCTTTATTTTGTAGAGCTTCACAAGCAATTAATGGCAAAAACTGAGTGATAAGTAGGAAAAATAATAAATGCAAAAAGTACCACACTTAAAAAAATAAAGAAAAAAAAGAAAAAAGAAATGCAAATTTTATCTTCATTTGGTACTTCAAAGGACATTTCTTCCATTTGTCTTTCCAGCTTTTTCCAAGCTGTTGCTTTCTCATAAATGTTGATTTAGGTCATTACACATATTTCTAGTCCCACTGGGATTAGCACACAAGTTAAAGATAAAATCTTAGACGAAGTCACCAAGGATGCTAACAAACACGGATCTGGTAAATTTTTCTCTTAACACACTTTTTGAAAGAAAACTGAGAACATTATTCGGCTGCTCTCTCATCAGCTGCTGCTAAGACCTGGCTTTCTGTCAACACTGGAATTAGACTTATTAAAGACCTTAACAGGAAGCCTGTGATTCCCTGTTTTTACTCTCAAAATCACACAGGAGATAATCAGCTGCAAGAAGCAAAGGTGTGTCCAGGGTTAGATGTCTGCAAACTTCAACACTTCCTAGACCAGAAGAAGAATGTCCTCCCTTTTCTCAAGATGAACAAAATGTTACACTATAGAGGAGGAAATAGTCATCTGTCATTGCACTTTTCTTCCTAACCCAAGGTGTCATATTTCGATGCTAGTTGTCAATTACAGATCACTCAGTCATGTGTTCACCGGTCCTCAGGAGGATGGGGGAGAGATCAGAAAAATAAAGTTCATTTTATATAGCCTGGAAGAATACAAAAATTTTTTGTGAAGCCAGAAATCAGCTCAGGAGACCTAAGCTCTGATGGAACTAGAATCCTGCTTGTAAAATCCGATTTCCTTTTATGACAAGGTAATCCACCTCATTGATAAAGGGAAGAAGTTGATCCATTTCAGCAAATCTTTTGATACAGTCTCTCCCAGGATCCTTCTGGATAAATCATTCAGCACACAGCTGGGTAAACACATGTGATGGATGAGCAATTGGCCCGGAGGTGAAGCACAAAGGGTTATAGTGAATGGGGTGACATCAAACTGGTGACCTGTCACTGGTGGGGTTCTGCAGGGCTCCATCCTCAGGCCTGTGCTCTTCAACATCTTCATAAGTTGCTTGGGTGTAGGACTGGAAGGGATACTAAGCGTTCCTAAGAACACTAAACTGGGAGGAGCCGTTGACTCCCTCCAGGCCAGGCACAACATACAATTATTAAAATCATATCTACTTAAGCAGCTTGTACAATAGCCTTTTTAAGCTGAAATAATCTCAGTAAAATGCATGACTCCCAAGGAGATATTTAGCACCTTCTTTTTAGGCATATAGAAACATCTGTAAAACACAAGGACAGCTTTTCAATAGTGTATGGCAATTACACCACACACTATGGTGTACAACATAAATATTGCTCTGTTTAGAACGAATTTTCAAATCTGGAGGGTATATGCGACAAGGGTCAGAAACATTTTTTATTTCACTTTCATCAGCATGGAAGGACACATTTTTTTGCTGATTTGAAGTTTTGATGTGAAAAAGGGTAAGGTAAGAATAAAAAACTCAGCGGGCAGCTATTTAATTACCCTGAGAAAGGGAAAAAATTGAGGCTGTTAAGTATTCCCCATTGCATATATATTCCAGCTGTGCCGAGGCTGAGCTGGCACCTTACTGCAATGGAGCTGGTGGAATTGTATCATATTGAGCATGCTGCCCCCACTACTGCTAAACAGGTTTTGAACTAAGTGCTTTTCTGATTTGACTAATCACAATCACTCCTGCACGACTAGAATACTCACAGCTGGTGAGGAAAGATAGAAGTTCTTTTTAAAACACCTTCAAACCCTAATTTAATATCCTGAAAAAAGCAGCTTTAAAACATCCCCAAATGTTCAATTTTGAGAGAGCAAAATGATCCTTCAAGTGCTATTTCCACTGTATATTTTTCGCACCTCAAATCAAGGTCACTGTGTTGAGGTAGCAAGTTCGAAAACATCAGCATAATGCAGGTTGTTTTTGTTATGTTCATGAGAACACTTAAGTTTTTCCCGCAGCTAAAATTATAATATAATGCTATCATTCATGGTTCAAAGTTTTCTGAAGCATTACCAGTGGAATTTAAACTAGAGTGATGTATCTTTAACTGAAGTTGGAACACCAAAGTCAAGGATACTCTTTTCTCGACACATGCTCATGGTTGAACTCAAATTCACTAACAATATTCTCCTAACGGATATTTTGGAAAGTATTCCGATTACTCAACCTGTATTTGAGATATCTGGAGATTCTGGAGGTAAAAGACTGGTTGCCTAATGGGCTGTTCTTTTTGCCTGTAAAAAACCCGAACTTAGCTCATTAGCTACTCTTCAATGAATGTGATTATATTAAAAGAATATTATAAAATCTTTGATTCCACATATGAAAAAACATCAAATATTCTTGCATTACTGAGTAAGGAAGAGATCATACAGGTCCCCAGCACTCCTAGGTGTAGTTCTGGCATCACAGCACATATATACATTAAATAACTAACTAATTTTTTGGGTTGCTATGGAGTGATATACAAATCCAGGAAATTTTAATTGTGCTCTTAGAAGTAATACTTTCAGGAAACAAAAGAAAAATCATGAATACTCCACAAACTACAAAACTCAAAACCCAGTCATTCTTGAAAACACTAAATGTTGTATACAACTTAGCTTATAAAAAGGCGGCCACAGTCTCCTCCACCAACACTGCTGACATGGCAGGTGCTTCTCTTATCTGAGGAGTTCACAAACTTAACAAAACCCAAGCTGAGCAGATTAATTACTGCTAATGTACACAGGCCCAGTTTCAAGTTTTCAGAAGGCAAAAACTCAAGATAAGTAGTAGGCAATCCAGTTCTATATAAACCTGTCTTTTTTGCTAGTCTTTTCCCTCTGGTCTAGAAATTTCATGTTGGAATGATTTAGTTTCACTGATACAGCTGTAGAGAAAGAAATATATTTCTGTTACAGTAACATTATTATACAAATAAGCAAAAATACATTTTATTACATCATTTAAATAAAGTTAGTTTGTTTCATTCCTTTTTAAAGCAGAACAGTTAATATTTTCTTTCCCTTTACAGAAAATGGTCTAAAATCCATTAAACATCACTAACACTCGAACACATGAAGCCACACCAGACCAGGAAAACAGGAATTCCAAGCAAAATAAAAGCAGGACCTTTCTAGAATTATTTGTGAGGAAACGAGAGAGACACAGCTCTAGAGAGCTTAACTCAGACAGCTACACACTCCAGCTGAGTGTATTAATTGAATTCCATCTCTGTTTGACCACCTAAATTATACATTACTTGCAAAAATATCAAATAAAGTGAAATATCCCACACACAAAATTAATGTTTTGATTGAAAAACTGCTCTTCTATAATGCAGTTTGAGCTAAATCTTCATCTGAAATGTCTACCCCCTCACAAAATCCTCTACTGAAATAATACATTCCGAAGTTTTGGCTTATTGGTTCTTTAGAGCACAACTTTTTTATGCTAAAAACAAATGCAATACTGAACCACAATTTTGGGTTACATGCCCGTGTTAATCATGTGGAAAAAAAAATCAAAAGAAACAACCAAAAGCAGAGAAAACTTTTTAAAAAATTAATTTATAGGGGGAGTTTGGCTTTCAGAGTAGAAACAGAAAAAGAACTGCTTGGAATAAACAATAAATACTTATTCATGTTCTTTCGTAGTGTGTCTGTGATGACAAAATGACATTGACATGAATAAGTATGTTGTTTTAACCACGCATTTCAAAAATATTCCTCTAGTAGCTAACTTCTGTGCCAGAGGAGATAAAGGCTGTTTTACCATTTGTTTAACTAATGCTGAAGATCTTTCTATATCTCATCTAGTTCTGATAGTTCTGATATTCACATTCTCCAGTAAATTCTCTCTGAAATAATTGTGACAGTTTATGATCTGATTCTTCTCCTCAGGGGACTAATAAAATGAAAGAGTCAGGCGTCATAGAGTTTGGGGAATAAAGGTGATGAACAGGCACTCCTAAACAGAGCAGAAACACTTGTGGTTTTCAACTTCTGTTTTACAACCCACAGGAAGAAATTGTTCTAGCTGAAATATCTAAAATCTTTGAAGCACAGCTAGTAGGGAAAAGGAATGATGTACTATATAAGAAACTAAAATAACCATGGCATTTGCCATGCATCAGCCGTGTAGAAGACAGAAAGACCTCTGAGAAAAATGATAAATCAGGATGTGACTTTTACATGATAGAGCATACTCTGACCACTAAACACTATCAGGGATGGTCTTTAGAGAGGTTATAAGTAATTTTTTTCCGGTTTAATTTTTGTAGGCCATCATAAAAAAGAGAATAAGTATAGAATTTTTTTGAAAATATATAATTTTATATTGGATTTTTCCTAGTTAATGTGAAATCCAGACCAGAATCAGTTTTCTACTGAAGACTTATTTTTTCTGTATCAAGGACGAGAATAGATAAAATTTCACAGTATATCTAATTCCCATTACTTTTAGTCCAGTGTTTTCAAATTATTTCCATCAATACCTCAAATTTGACTGAAAAAAACCCCGTACTTGTAATCCGTGTGTTTTTTTCACAAGATTCAGAGAGGCAGGGAGAGGGGAAAATCCAATTTCTAAAGGAAAACATGAGCTAGAAGTTCAAAGCTTTAACAAGTTAGTAGAGAGATGAAGACAATATGCTAGACACTATAAAAAGTCTAGGAAAAATTATGGCAAATTGGCAAAAATAAAGTATACATTGGCTTAATTAATACAGAAAATATGTAGGTGGACTTCACGACAAACACGTGAGTTTTTGAAACAGTAAAATATTCTCTGGAATCATATATATAAAATTGAAGATTTTCTGGACTTTTTTTAAAAGGAGTGATTTTTTTTTGAGGACTTACCCTGTGAAATCTTTCAGTTTATAGTACTGCCAAATGTAAGACGGCCTGACTGCTGAGAGCTCATTTATTTTCAAGAATGTAGAGAAATGCGAATAGCATGAAAGAGTAAGGCCTTTCAGTTATAACACAGGCCAGCTCTCATCTTTTCAATGCTTTTTTTATGCATGGAAGACATGATGAATATATCTGTTAAATACTGCTGAAGAAAAGTGAATTCTCTTGCTAGAAATCTACTTGTCATGTTCTTATCTACCATGGTTATAGCAGATACATGTTATGGAGATAATCTCAAGAATTTTATTCTGGAAAATGGTCATAGATCTCTCCAAAAAAGGTAGGGCTAAATTTGGAATACACATAAATATAACACTGAATAATAAAACTTTCCCCAAATGAGTCAAAATCAGTAATATGAAATATTATGTCAGAAAAATATAATAGATGCAAAAGATATAATAAATATTTTTGATATAAGAAATATCAGAAAGATGGACAATAGTCATGAAATCCAGGAGTCTCATACTCCATTGTAGGCAACTGCAAGCACAAAGGAAATAAAATTAAAAAATCAAACTCAACACATACTGATATTTAAATAAAAGTTTGGGGGTTTTGCACAGCCTGGAAAGAGAAGGAGTCTGCCAGAAAGTCTGCTGATCAGCAGGTTTCCCTTCTTTCCAAAGGGTCATTATGCTGTGGACGATTTCGAACCATTAACGCAGATATTTTGCTGTTGCAAAAACCAAGTAAGTTACTGAGCTGCCATGATCAGCTTGCTCTGAAAGACACAACATTCAGAGTAATAACACCACAGTGCAAGGTTTTACTGCAACGAAAAGCCAGTGTGAATTTTCTGAATTGAGTCAGTATCAAGATTATTACAATAAGCAGTTATGGTCTACCAAAAGAATTAACAACGAAAGATTGAATCAGCAATTGTGACTACGTAATCTGCTGTTTAAAGCCAAAAAACAATGTCACAAATTACCTCCGGGTTTGGAAAGGATTTTTTTCCTGACAGCACGAACTATTTATTCCCACATATTTGTTTAGAAAAAAAGTAAAAAATAAAAATTCAAAAAGCATTGATAGATCAGGAAGTTCTAAGTTTCTGTTGGTTCTATTGCCCAAGGTACAAGTCTTACTGAAAATATGGTTGGAGTCATGCCTGAACCTAATTAACAGTTCAACTTCACATTTGCCGGGCATATAAGTTCTGCCCTCTACTCTCATACCTTTAAGTTTCACACAGTGGTTTAAATGAAAGTTTATTAATTATAGAGTGCTGAATGCATAAATGGCATCATTTAACATAGAATAAAACTAAACAGGATGGGTATATCAGAGCCACAACGAAAAGCTAAAAGCGTTCATACAAAACATCCTAGAATACAGGCAGCTTTACTCATATCATAACTAACTTTTCTGTAGGTAATAAGGAATCACCAATATGTGTTAGTCAGAAATAACTAGAATGGTTAGTACAGATTCCCCAAAGCAAGTCTTCTTGCTGCAAATAAAGGACCTGAAGAAACTTCAGGGACACATAGCAATTCCCTGCGGAAGAATTTCGAATGCAATCTCAAAATCAAATAATATCTTAGTGACCTTACACATACACACACAAGAAAAGATTTCCCAATTCATTTTGGAAAAATTATAGGAATTCCCTTAAAAAAGGATAAAATGTTTTTATATGCAAATATAAGGGGAAAAAAAGGCCTAGAGGTAAAAGATATTCTGGGGTTCTTCACTTCAGTGAAACAGTCTTAGGTCATGGCTTAAATTCCTAGAGGAAATTACACAGACAAAATCCAGTTTTTCTTCAGGAAGTTTCAGAATGCATAACTTAAATACAAGAGGCAAGTTGAAAAAAACCACAGCCTTACATGAGCTTTGTCTCAGCAGGGCAATCAATGGAATCAGTTTACAAAAAACTTTACGTGAAAGGCAGCATCAAATTTATGCTCCTAGTTCTCACAAGTGTCATATGTTTATGCAATCTGACAAGTACCTGTGCTACCTCCTCCGGGATATTCTATTTTCCAGGTCATTGTTTCTTAGTTTTTCATATATAGTAGCAATTATAGATACATATATGCTATGCATTAAAATTGACCCCAGGTTTGTTTTTTATATTTTTGACATGTAATTACCAACTTCATTTCTGCATGTTGGAAGGCAAAAATAATGAGAAAAAAAATGAAAAGGTGAAAAGGACAAGTCTTTAGCCTGGTGTTATAAACTGGTGTTGCTATAACACAGATATTTGTTCCACATATTTCAAAAATTTTACCTAGAAAATAATGCTTCTGTGTATGAGAAATGTTGGTCTATCAAATCCTGTGCAACATCACTGTGGAACATCCGACAGCAGGAATCAGCAGATTTTCTCTTTGTCCAAGAGTATTCTGAGATAGATCTATAGTATTAAAATGTGGATTGTTTTGTTATCTTTTTTTCTTGGCCCATTTACTTAATTTTATTATTTTGTGTTGTCCATTTTTTTCTTTCCTTGGCATTTCTTTTGTTACTTCTGATGTCCTTAGAGTTTGGCATCTGCTTTGTCTGCAATTATTTGTCAACCCTTGTGGGGTAAAATTCCCAACAACTTTCTATTCTGTTCTCAATATATTTATATATTTGCATTATATTATGCAAGATCAAGTACTAAATCAAAACAACATTCCAGGTTTATAAGCACCGTAAAACAGAAAATCTGTGAAATACAAAGTGAAACAGCATATAATATCTCTTTGTTCTCTAAAATGTCTTAGAAACATTCACTGACAAACACAGTTTCTATATTAACTGCAACACTTTTTGTGTTAATTAAAAACAAATATATGCTTTTATACACGAGTATAAAAATTTAAAAGACTACAATACTGTTAAATATTTACACAAGTGTAGTAGTCCTCTTTTTCCTTGCTGTTTTAGTTATTTTTCAACAGTTTTAGGTAATTTCACAGGAAAGATTGAATAAGGCAAGAGCTCTGTGTGTGCTATGTTCTGTAAGCATCTTCATTGGAACTCAGCCCACTCTGAACATTCTCATTCATGTTCACAGACTGGGGGTGCATGAAGTAATTATTTTAGAAATTCCTAAGTGACTTTGGATATCAGATCTGATTTTCAAATGTTGCTTTGCACGTATAAAATCCTGCCTGATAAAATCCTGAAAATTTTCTTTTGCTTGAATGTTAAACAAACACAAACAAATAGTTTGATTGGATCCCATCTGTTTCTTTAGCTTAAATCAGACTTTCATGGTCCATTGTATCCCACCAACTCAGACTAAACAAAAATGGAAGTTTTGCCTGATGCATCTTCTCTCTAGATATCCCCCAAATATCTCAGACAAGCGATTTGGAAGCCACGAAGTTTGAATATTCAAGAGGTTCCATTAAAGTCCATTTGTTGTTAATAATGGTATTTACTGGGGATAATTGTAAACCCATTTCTCTGGGGAGAAAGCAGATGCAAAAAAAGTTTCATGTTTTAAGGTAAAAGTCAGAAAACAGAATAAATTGGAGGTATTCAAAAATCAAGCAGACAATGTTTAAGTCAGCTAAAATGAACCTTATAAATTCGCACCACTATTTTGTTTTGTTGCCACTGCAGCTCTTAGTGAAATATTTTTTACGAAATTGGAATAAAAAAGTTTAATTGTGTAAGAAAAGTATTTTATTTTGCTGAGGGTGAAGCATGATACCTTGCGTATTATAATTTTCTACCAAATTTAATTAATGAAAATTCTTTATTGGACACATGACAGAGATAGAAATTTCTTCATATGAAGAGATTATTTTAATGTCATAAAATTTATTTTCAAGAACATCTATTTCTTCTTTGAACAATCTTCTATTTTAAGAAAGTCAAATACAAGTTTTTTGAACAATGTGGGGTCCTTCTTAATATCTGTTCTGACACACATTCTCATTTTCTAAATCAAAATATGAAAAACAGACTGATGAACTACTTGTGAATCCATTCAGACTGACCCAATGCAAAGTAGAATAAAACTGGTACTAAATGGGGGAAAAAAATAACAGATGACCAAGTAATTATTTCTGAAGCTCCCCTCCAAAGACCATAACTGAAAGTGATTTCTTCGACTGAAAATAGATAAATCAATAAAAGACAAAAATTGCTTTAAACCATTACTTCTGTAGTGCTCTGAGTGACTTTCACAGGATGTTTGATAACCAATAAGCTAAGTCTTTAGGATACAACCTGTCTTACTAAAAGGTACTAAAACAAGTCTTATATTTTGGAGTCACGTGGCAGAGACAAGACTTTTTTGTTTTGTTTTTTAATTCTTTCTCCCATGTGAGACAACCAGGGGTAGTAAAAATTCCTGAAATGCATCTCCTAACAATACTTATTTCACTGAAGCACACCGAAGCAGACTTGTGACACCACTGTTGCACTAATGCACCTGATGTGACTTCTGTCTACGTTCTTGGCATGTACTGTTTATGATAAAGTGATGTAAGCAGGAAAGGTGTCAGAAGTTTGTCACTCGGATGATGTAATTCCTTAATTCAGATTTATCCATTTCTCATATATGATATTATGAACTAGCCAGAAGAATTGGTTAATTTAGAATCTGTAATCATAATACCCCCTAAAGTTTTTCTCCATAATATACCAGCAAGGTTTAGAAAGAAAAAAATAACCTGCTGGATATATAGACATATAAGGTGCAAGTGTTTTTATGACCTTCAGGGAGTCAAGGTTTTTACCCTAAACAGAAATTCAGTCCTTTTTTTCTTTTTGGAATATCCCTCATCCAAATTTCCCTGCCACCTTACCAGGTTGGTCCCATGTGAAACTAACTTTTATAAATGATGAAAAGATGACAATTTCTTGTTAGCAAAAAAGTCTCAGAAATGTCCAATCATTAAACTGTCTGGTCCCAAAGAATGTTAGTCAGAATTGTGTAACAGTGTTTGGTTATTGGAATCCCACAGACCTCTGAGTTAAGGATATTTTTCCAATAAAAATGATGTAAAAAAAGATGTGAAAAAGGTACCTGAGTAATCTTCAATGAAGAATTATTAAAAATTAAATTATTCATACCAAATTTTGAATTTTTTTTCTCAGTCTCTCATTCTCTCTTTGACAAACCAAATGTCAGAAATGTCCAGAAAACAACTGCAGTCATTCTAATTTGTTTAAGGTCCATATAACTTGGAATGATGCAAGGCCACAACTAAACACAACACAGATCAATGTTCAAATCCACAACAGATTCCATAGCCATACAATACATTTTAGCTTTAATTGAACAAATTATTCTTCATGTATAATTCTACCAATAAGATGCTACCTAAATGATCAACTTTAAAAGGATTTTAAAAAGCATCTCTTGATTCAAATACTTGAAAGACTCTTGAGATGTATATTAGAAGGGTCACTTGGAACCTTTTGCAAATTTCCAATGCCAGGTTTGGCCAGTAGCCCCTAAAAGGCTCTCATTAATTATCACAACATCAATTCTGTTCTTTCTCAAGCTACCTCTCTTCCCTTTATTGGCAGTTTTCTTTTTTTAGCCACAGATGAGAAAGAAAGCGACAATTGCATCACAGCTATTCTCTGGTAAAACAGTGCGAAGACATTTATTTGGAGAATTGGTGTTCTATTTTGGCCATCCAGTTCCAGAGTTCTAATCATATCAGACCTCTGCATTCTGAATACCTTCATCAATAATAACACAGGGTATAGTATTTATCATCTTTTTAGTTTCATGTACATGGTTCTGCTGCAAGAACTGATCTAAATGCTGTCTTTGCATCATATCAGGAGAATTTGTATTTATCATTTCTTAACATGATTTAAATAATGCATTTAAATAATAATGCCTCCTTTCTAAGCATTTGATGAGTGAAATAATTTGCCTAACATATCCTTTGGAGGTGCAATACTCATTTATGCATACAACATACAATAATTTCCTTAATGAACTTTTGTTTACTCACCAGCGTTAATACCAGGCACGTAGCAGGTCTGATTTACAGACAGCGAGTATAACTGCAGGTCATGGTGTTTTATATTATTATGAGCTGTCACAGCAGCTGCATAAAGAATAACCACAATGACCAAGAGATTAAAAATTTGGATTCCACCTGCAGAGGGTCAGTGAGGTTCAGCCTAAAGACAGGAGATCCAGGAGGTCTGGATCTCTCTCCAGGAAGTGCAAGATGGGTTTTATGCACAGAGGAACTGCCATACGGTACAGCTTGCAAGTGAAAGCTGAACGCCATAAAAGCCTCTGGGAAGCAAATCCAACAGTATTTTCAGGAGTGAGGAAGAATAATCACCGTGATTGGACAACATCCCACAACAGACACTTCCTGCATCCCTTCCATCGCTTCTTATTGTCCATACATTCAGTTAAGAGAAATGAGGTATTTTAACTTTCCTTTTAGTCCACAGGTTCTTACAAGTTTCCTTGTGCAAATTAGTTAGAAGAGATTTGTCACTTCACATCCATCTATGGAAGTTTCTTAAATGTCTGTTTATATTTATGCAAATCCAGTCCATATGGCATATTTAGATCGTCAATTTAGTAATGTGCAGTAGGATTAAATAGTGTCATGTTTCATATGTGTTGCAATTCAAGAGCAATGCACAGCTGCATGTGTAACACGAGAGCAGGGACATTTCAATTCATCTTCCAGTAGTCTTTTTTCCTGTGTTGCCTTGCAGTTTTAAAGTTTTGGGGAGAATATTAAATAATATTTATTAAGGACATGATCTCCATACAGAAACTTCCAGCAATTCATGGCACTTACATAGCAGGATTGCAGATGATTTTCTTTCACAGAATCATAGAATGGTTTGGGTTGGAAAGGATCTTAAAGATCATCTGGTTCCAAGTCCTGTGTTGTGGACAGGGACACCTTCTACAACAGGCAGCTCAGAGCCCCAGGCACCCTGGCCTTGAACACTTCCAGGGACATGTCACCCACAACTTCCCTTGACAACCTGTGACAGTGCCTCACCACCCTCATAGTAAAGAATTTCTGCCTAAGATCTAACCTAAATCTACTGTTTTTCAGTTTAAAGACATTCCACTTGTCCTATCACTACATGCCCTTGTAAAAATCTCTCCCCATCTTTCTTGTAGACTCCTTTCAAATACTGGAAAGCTGCAACGTGGTTATGCCGAAGCCTTCTCTGCTTCAGCTGAACAACTACAATTCTCTCAGCCCAGTTTCTTCAGAGGAGAGGTGCTCCATCTATCTGATCATTTTGGTGGCCTGCTCGGGACTCTCTTCAACAGGTTAATTCCTGTGCTGGGGACTCCAGAGCTGGATGCAGTGTTCCACTGCATCTGGGGTCTCACCAGAGCAGAGCAGAGGGGCAGAATCCCCTCCCTCCCCTGCTGCCCACACTCCTTTGGATGCAGCCCAGGACACGTTTGGCTTTCTGGGCTGTGAGTGTACAGTGCTGGGTCGTGTCCAGCCTCTCATCCACCAGCACTCTCAAGTCCTTCCAGAAGGGCTGCTCTCAATCCCTTCGTCCCTCAGCCTGGACTGATACTGGGAGTTGCCTTGACCCAGCTGTAGCACCTTGCGCTCGGCATTGTTGAACTGCATGAGATTTGCACAGACCCACTCCTCAAGCTTGGCCAGGTCCCTCTGGATGACATCCCATCCTTCAAGACCGCATCACTGCACCACTCAGCTTGTTATCATCTGGAGATTTGCTGAGGCTGCACATGATCCCTTCATCTATGTCATTACTGAATATATTAAATAACAGTGGTCCCAATACATGCATTTGAGGGACACCACTTGTTACTGATGTCCATTGGGACTCTGAGCCATTGACCACCACCCTCTGGAAGTGGCCATCCAGCCAACTCTTCATCCACAAAAGAGTCACTCATCAAATCCACCTCTCTCCAATCTGGAGTGAAGGATGTTTTGGGGGACTGTGTCTAAAGCTTTGCAGAAATCCGGACAAAAGACATCCCTAACCCTTCCAGTGTCCGCTTGTCCCTCCACTGTAGAACCCCATTAGGTTGGTCGGGCAGGACTGCCCTTAGTGTGTATGAGGTGTTTGGCACTGGCACACTCATATATTAGATGCTGCCCAGGACTGAGCCTGTGATGCACATGCATGTTGAATCAAGACATAGAACAGATTTCAGCTTTTGCACTATTGCCATCAAATATTATTTCAAAGGCATTTCTACTTTTTCCTTCTGTGCCAGTCATTCACAACCCCCCCAGAGTCAGGCCTAAATGGGAAAAGAATTCTGACTCTGCTCTGAAGAGTCTGGGAAGGAAGAAGCTAGAAAGTCAGAGGATGCAAAGAGCTTCGTACATTTTAAGAGTACTAGCTCAGGGTATCTCTTATGACCATACCCAAAATTATTTCAGTTTTAACTGTCCCCCACTTGCCACAAAATGGTCCTAATCCTCACCAAGGTTAGACTGCTGGACACAAATGCTGCTTGGCACAACCCCAGTTTTATTTTAATTTACATGTGGTAAGACACTACCTAGAAGGGAATTTATAGATTAAATTCAATTTCATGTTGTAGTATAAATCTCATCTTCTAATATTCATTAGAAAAATTGTTTAAAATTAAAGAGATATATATATTTAAATTAGAAGAGTTAATAATAAGGAGTAATGATATAGGTAGATTTCAAACTAACAGGAAACATTTGTTTTCATGTGGTGAATACTTAGGTAAGAAATCATACTGAAATCCACGAGAATAATAAGCACTCTTTGAGGTTTTTCATAACTTTTAATGAGTCTTGTTTGATGTGATTAGAATTAAAACACTATCTTTTGGGTTAAACTGGGCTTCTTTCATTTTTAGAAACAGAAGTAGATTTCTACTACGTATGAGTAGTACAGGCAAAAATTCAAGAGTTTTTCCATAAGTGATCTACAGCTGCAGTGATCTATAACTTTAGTCCATCATAAATTGACAAAGTGACTGAAAAACATATCCAGGAATATTAGTAGATGACAATTATCTCTCTGTTCAAAGTTAAAACGCTCTAATTTCTTTATGGGAAGAAAAATATCCTTTTATATCTCAAAATACAGGCTTACATTTTTTAACACTTAGAAACATGTTTCAATTAATTATATCAAACCAGGATCTATTGTTCTTATTTACATCCTTACATACACTATTTTAAAATAATTTCTTCTGTGACTTTCCTTGTATAACACATCAGCAACATGTTACTGGGTTGCCAACTCAGAAACTGACCCAGATGTTAACAAAGACAGTAGGTATGGTATAGGGACAAACAAGAACTAATTTCTCTATCTCTATCCCTGGGCTGCCTGCAATTTTTTGGCGTTCTTGTGGTTGTTATTTAGTTATATACGTTGTTTGCAAAAGAAGCAAAATGAGAACATCTTACATACTTCTGAGCCATGTCTCATTAACTTGAACATTAAGTAGAAATGAGAAGAGAGAAAGCAAGCATTTAAAAAGTGGCATTTTTATGCATCTCAGTATTTGCATCTTTTGTGTTTCAAGCCATAATAGAAATGTAACATCTTAATGACCACTATTCTCAGGCTCTTTTCCAGGAAATCCTGAATCAAGTAAAAGAAAAGACAAGCATTTAGTGTTCTAGCAGCCCAAGTTCTTACGTCACTATCACTGACATGAGGAAGAGGTGATTCACTGTTGGTTTGCTCCTTTAAGAGGATTTATAGTTTTTGGCATTTATTGTGACTAACAACACTCATCCACACACATTCTTACATCTGCTGGAATAAAAATGTTAAATATACATCTTTTTCTTGTCAATTTTGAAAAAAGATTCAGCTAAATATTTTCTATACTAATTCCTACCAAATGCTATGTGGTGTAAAAGAACCTTGGAAACAAATTAAAATCTTTGTGTCTACTCTGGAGGAGTTTGCTCATTTGTTGTTAAGAGAACACATCAGAAAGAAATCTAGCATCATTTACCTGGGTAGCAAAACTCTGAATGTATATAATGTTCTTTTTTTTTTCAGAATGTATAGATTTTTCTAAAAGTTCAAAAGCTAGAAGTTTTCTAGCTAATGTTAATGTTTATTAAGTTCACAAGCATGTGTTAATTTCTAAAATGCCTTGTCTCACATTCGCATTTGTATAACTTTTACATGTTAACACTTATAAAGTTTACCCTCCTCATTTAAGGTCCTCATATAATAACTTTGGTCCTGTAAGCTGTATTCCCCTGAACCAGATCAGTTGTGTTCTGCTCTTACTTGTCCACAATTATGATCCACTTCAAGCTTGTCCTCTTCATACTGTAAATTTAGAATTAATTCATTTGCTCAAGCTGCATTTTCTATCCCTGATTTCCTAGAAATTAAAATCACTTAACCTGGGTATTTTAGAAATCCAAAAGAATGGACTTCCATACTACACAAAGAATAAAAGCCTTAAAATATTTTTAAATAAGATATATTAGTCAAACCCAGTGACTTTTGTGCATAATGGCTGGAAGAGTTTAAAACCAGCATCACATAATTCCTCTTCCTCATGAAAAGCTCAGTTTGTGTTGGCGAGTGACATTCATTTACAGTTTTTTGGTTGTGGGTTTTTTTTGGTTGGGTTTTGTTTTGGTTTTTTGGGGTGGGGTTTTGGGGGGTTTGTTTGTTTGTTTGTTGATTGGTTGATTTTTTGGTTGGGTTTTTTCGGGTTTTTTTTTTGCTTGGTTGGTTAGCTGGTTTTTAGTTGGTAACTGGTTTACGTTGGATATTTTTGGCTTTTGGTAAGGTTTTTTGTTTTGGTTTTGCTTGTTTTTTTGGGTTTTTTTAATGTAGTCAAACTTTTTATTAACCCATTTAACTTAAATTTAAAAACTTACACATCTCCTGCAAACCAGCTGTGGGTTAATGTGTGAGCAGCTGAATGCAGTATTCTGAAGCGGGAAGTGAATAATAATGCTGCAAAATATTGCTGCATCCAGTTGCTAATTGTTTCCTGATGACTTTGACAGCTGCAAGATATAAGATGGTAGAGCCTACACAGTTGGTTATTTTGTAGATTTATTACTCATTCTGTTTGATCAATGAGCTTTAAGCAGTTCTGAGAATTGCCTTTTTTTCTATGAAAATTCTGGCTCTAGATTCTATGGTTCCAATGGAAATAAAATACAACTCATTTATGATCCTCCCTACATCGGAGAAATTTGTATGCTGGTGACTGAGATGTTTCTGTAAATGGAACTAAAACCACATTCCTGAGAATGCACAGAAACATTTAGCAGAAGATTACTGTTCATATACAGTGTTCTGGATCCAGTTTTTGCTCTTTACTTTTGTCGAGATGAATACCCTGAATATCCAATAGAGTAAGAAAACAAATTTCATCTGTGTAGTTTCTTGGAATTGATTTTCTCAGCTTCCCTTCTGCTTATTCTCTAGAATGGACAGGTCCTTCCCTAAATATTACATAACTTTTTGTTTGGTTCTGCTGGAACACAGTTCATATTAGTTCTTACTTACTGATCCTAGGTTTCAATTCAATATTTAACTAAGTTCTGTTCCTGCTCTCAATGAATTCCATAGAACAATTATTAAGGAAGGTTCCCAAATGAATGCTGCAAAAGCACACATAAAGGGACATTTTCACAAACCATTGCATGGAGATTTGTTGCTTATTTACCATGACTCACCAAGCTGCTGAAGACAATACAGGTATGTTAAAGGCATTTATCCCTAAAATGATGTGTAGATAGATTGCGGTCAAGGATAGCAATGCAGGGAGCGCTGTGTGGCAAAAATCTAAGTGGCAGCGATTCACCTGTTCTGCACATCTGTTTTGCCTATGACCATGTCCAAGAATCCTCATTACAGATTGCCTTGCGGTGACTTTATGATGTTGTATCCCCTATCGCTGCTCTATGCCCAGACATGAAATCCTGTGCCTTTCTGTGCCTTTAAAACTGGGTGCGAGAGAAAGCAAAAAAAAGCCAGGCAAACTTTTCAAAGCAGCTGTGTGCTCCAAGGTCATGCTTCTCTGCGTTCTCCTGCTGCAGCGAGAGGAGCAGAGGAAGCACCCTTCCGGCTTTTCAGGCAGCTCTCGGCTCTGTTTTCTCCAGAGAGAGACAGAGAGTTAAAGTTTATTTTCCCTGGGACTTTGGCTTCTTCTTCTTTTCTTCTGGAACTGTGCAACAACATCAAAACATCATCCGGGAGGCCCGGAGAAGCCCAGGCCAATCCAGCTCTGAAGAGGAGGAGAGAGACCACACCCACAGAAGGACTCTAAAACCTTTCCAAGTTTCTCTCCACATCGAGAGGTTTTATTATTTAGCATTATAATTCTTTTCCTGTGTGTTTGTTACATAAATAAGTTTTTTCCTTTCCTCTGAGGAATATTTCTTCCCTGAACCTGGTCGGGGTGGAGGGGTGAGGGGTGGCAGTAACCTGCCTTCTAAGAGACGACATTCAAATTTGGACGTTCCTTCGAATTTTGTCTCAAACAGGGACACAGATGCTTCTAAATTGCCCTGATTTCTCAATTTCTTCTGTTGGGTTAAAACAGAAGGGACTAGTTACAGATCTCACCAAGATCATCTGGTTTGCCAGTATGGCAGCTCTTGCTCAGAGCCTATATTAGGACAGAATACTGTTGTTATCATTTATATACAATGGCTGTTTCAGTATTTAATGCACATCCACAATATTGCACCATAAAGGTAAATATTGATTATTTCAGAAACTGTAAATTTTTCTTGGTCACAATATTATTAAAGTAGTTTTCTACTCACAAAGAAACTAAATTTCTATCCTTTTTCCTGTAAAAGGAGATAAACTCAGTACTTCAGACCAACTTAATTTGCAAATGAGTTTGTATACAAAGACTACTTATCATTCTGGCAGATGGATGATGGACAGTCCTTAATTTGGAAATTAATTTTAGTACACTAAATATTCATATTAGCATTTTGCCTCTTTCTCATTTCACAAGTTTTACTTAGCATTGAATATTTTTCACGAAGTGTTTTTAACCTAATAGTAATTGGAATCTCCAAGGATACTTGGAGCCATTAGCAACATTACAATATTTTCCTAATTACTTGGTATGGTCATCTGTCTGCATTTCACAATACATTTTTTATTTCAAACAGATGAAAATATTTAAATTACATTTTTAAATAAACCCTGAGGACAAGTGATTTTGTAATTTGAAACTGGCATAGCTCTCATTCACAAAAAAAAGAGAAATCATGGTGTCAGCATATTATAGACTTGGAGAAAATGCTTATGTGCGCATAACAGGCAACTTATTGATTTTCAGCTAGCCTTTGTAAGTAATTCATGAGCTCTGATTTCACTTTACTTTTTGTATGAGTAATTCATGAAGCCAAATTTCATATTTCTTCTAACATAACTTTAAGATTAAATGCACTAGAGCCAGTTTTTTAAAAGCTTTAGTGAAATAAAATGCAAGAAAATTTATTTGAACTTTTATTTTCTTTTAGTTTTACCATCTAAACAGAATGGGAGAAGAACTGTAAGATTAAAGTGGTACTCTACCAAATCATGCTAGCTCTTTTAAGAGGTAGCTAACAACAGATCTTTCATAGAGCTTTACTAGATTGTTCATGTTCATAATGATCATTCATTTCTAGAAATTATCAGCAAAAAATTATTTAAAATATGGAACAATTTTGATATGTCTTGACAATGTAGTTATTTATCATAACATAGAAGAGCCCAAGTTTGCATGAGGGATGACAACATGGCACATTAGACAGAACCTAAGATGTTCTCAGAAATCCATTTTTTCAAAAATTATGTAGTCCAACAACCATAGGCTTCACAGAAAAGAGCTCCTGCCAGGTCTCTGTTGCTGTTTGCTCTGAAGGTAGACAAGGGGAATGGCATATGTTCTCATGCTGTCCCCGTGGACTACAGGCATGAATCATATTTATGGAGTGTATTAAACATAAACAAAAATTGTTGAGTTTCGTTATGTTTTACCTCTGTCCCAGCTGTTTGTTTAGGAACAAAGACACACACACAGAGAATATTCTGAGTTGGAAGGGACCCAAAGATTCACTGAGCCTAATTCTTAAGTGAATGGCCCCTATGGGGATGGAACCCACAACTCTGGTGTTATTAGGACCATGCTCTGACCAACTGAGCTAATCTCAAGGTCCTACTGTGTTTTTTTTAAAGTTCAGAATGTTTAATTTTTGGCCCATCTCCACTTCTGAGCCTTCCAATGACAGACCTGCTCATCTTTCCACTGTCTCTATGATTAATTGAAGTTCCAAAGGTACACATTGAGTTTAACTGTGCAGAATATTTCTCAGACTGGTATTTATTTAATATCTTCCTCCTCTAGATTTTCTGAGACTTCTGACACAATTTCAGTAAGCAGAAACCTGTTGGTACATTTTTCCTTCTTTAGAAGCACAAAAGAATTGAGCTCTTTAGTCTTTCTATGTTTTAGTACACTTACTGTCTCACTACAGGAGTTCCTGAACAAGCAATATCAAAACAGAGGAAACAGAACATGGCTATACATTTTAGGAAGAAAATAAATATAGTATTTCATTTAAGTTTTATATTAGATTATTTTCTGTGGAGTTAATTTTGAATTATCCTTCCACGAGTCTTTAAAGAAACCCCCAGAATTTTTAAGTTTTTATCATTTGGTCATTTTAGGAAACTAATAAATGGCTTGACCTGCCTTAAGATCTCAAAACTTGAGGGAAAATAATTGGAAAATAGTGTATACATAACAGATGCCATGCTTTGCTTCTGGTATCACTGGCAGATAGATGTTTCTTGTTTTTCACTACTGGTGCTTTGGGAGTTTAAAAACCCCCACAATCTATTTATTAATTAATTATGTCCTACAGTTCTTAGTAGGGGGATAACACAGTGAAAGCTGAAAAACCAGAAAGAAGGATGGAATGCCCAGGAAAATTTTAGAAAGAAAAACAAGGTTCTCCAAATTTCAAGGTAGGTAGCTAAAGTAGCTCTAGTCACTGGCCTTGTTCTTCTGAGGAATCTACCTCAAGCACTTCTACAGATTTACCCTTCTTTAAGAAAAGATTATAGAAATTATAAAATGCACATACTGCATCTGGATTACAGAGATTGTATTTTAACACTCTGTTATAAAAATGACATAAATATTTTGTTTCATTTTTTAATTTCATGCTGGTGCACTAGCATATCTCTTGCTAAGTTACGTTAGCAAATCTATTCTTTAAATATCTGTTTGGGCAGTTTGGCTAACAACAGCTATCCCAAAATTCTGTTTCCAATCTTCATTTTCTTGAAAGTTTCTCTTTCCTATACCCAGAAACACTCACAAAACCTGTTTTCAGTATAAGCCATAAAGCTCCATTTTTACATCTGCTCATAATGATGGCATTATTAGCTGTTGTTTCGTAACTTTAGGCTTAATATTATTGTGTAAAAAAACCCTCTGACACTACGTTATCTACAATACAGTCAGTCATGACAACAGGCTTCAAATCTCTCTGGAGTTCATCCAACCAAATTGATATTAATGGCAACTTTCTGCCTTGATATTCTGGGCAGCCGTTTGTTGATTTCCAGGCTCCGATGCTCAGAATTCTGAGATTTCAAACATGGAGAATAAATCAGTTATCTGCCCTTGCTCAGTACTTTTTTATCAGTCTTAATTTGAGATAAATATATTTAACATGGCATCAGTTTGAGAAAACTGTGATGGCTAGTATGCTGTAATTGGTGAAGGCTACCACATCACCACGTTTTGTGACACATCAGTACCTGTAGAATTTCCAATAATGAGAATAAAAGGAAACATTTAAATTCAGTAAATAGAAAGCTCTAAAATTTATGAGTACCTCAGATAAACCAGACTGGTGGAATGGTAAAATGCCATAAACTGAAACAGGATCAAATAAACCTTAAACATTTGAGGATACCAAACTTGTGCTTAAACACAAAATATCCCGCTATCTTTCAATAGATACAGGACATATTGAGCTGGAAGCTGAGACAACTTCAATGTGTAATGTAAAAGAACTGTTTGATGCCAGAAGACAAAATAGAAAACTCTCCAAAGCTTGTCAAACATCTCATCAGCTCCAAACGCACATGTACAAGCCAAATATAACTGACATCACATGGAAAAAAAATGAAGATAAAAATTTAAAGTTTTAGTTCCTGGAATTTTAAAAAAAAGAAAACTCTGACGCATCCATAATACTTTTATTGTCTCATACATATAATAAACCCATCTCTGTACACTGAAAGTTTTTGTTATTTCTCACTGTGGAAATATTAAGGGTTTTTGTAATGTTCTGTCAAGATTATTTGCAAGTATACATGCATAAATCTCACAATATATTAATTGACCTAAACAGGATTTGCACAAAATGAAGGATCACTATTAAATGGGATTAAAAATCCCTCAGATAATAAATGTCATTATTTTCACCTTCTGATAGGCAGAGCTCTTCAACTAGTTAAGCCTTTTTCATTCTTTTTTATTACTAGGGAGTGCTGATTCTCCATAATAGAAAATTATACCTTTTCACTGATTTTCAGTTTTCACTGATTTTGAAATAATGTATTTCCTCAGCTTGTTCATTCTTCATCCACACAAACCAATTTTCCCCTTTAATAATGAGTTAATAATCATTAATGACACTAAAATTCATTATTTTTTGTTTGCGTCTCTATCAGTAAGGCTTCTCTGTCAAGTGTTGTAGGAAGCTAGACCACCTTCCATGCACTAATCAGTAATAAGTTCTGTCATGTAAGATTAAAAAATGTGCAATAAAAAGGCACACAAAGGAAATGCATGTGTGTAGTGGATTTGTCATTCCATTTGTTTTCAACACTAAGTGGTGACACAATTTCAAAGTTCTCCTTTATCTATTAAAAAAAATATATGCTGTCATAGATCTGTTCTGATAGCTTTATTACCTACTCTAAGCAAAGTACTTAGCCTTTCACACTTACTGAACTCAGCAAAAGCCACTAATCAGTCGAGTTCTAGGCATGGTTATCTTGTGTTGCATTGGCAAATACTACTTTCTGCTTGATGTTAGCTTTATTTTGGTATTCAGAGTTCTGGAAACTGAATGTTAGATCCTCAAAGATCATGAACAAGCAGTCATCCACATCAGTGGAAGTCTGCAGAGGCTGGCATGACATCATATTTTGATGTAATGACATCTGCATGATGAGTGTATCGCATTATGGCTTAAGTCCAGCAAGTTGGCCCCATGCAGCCACTCACTCATGCCTCAGGAGGATGAGGAAGAGAATTGAAAGACATTATAAAATTATTGACAGTAAGCCTAGGGTTCTCTGCCATTGTTCCTGAAATCACACAGGGGACAAATAGCTGCAAGAGGCAGATTTCTGCCCTGGGTTGGCGTGTTTGCAAACTTTGACACTTCCTTGATCAGGAAAAAGATGCCATCCCCTTCCTCAAGATCAGCAAAATGCCATAGTACAGAGGAAGAAATGTTTATCTGTCATAACACCCTTCCTAACCCAGGCTGCTGAAATTTATCCCCAGTTGGCAACTAAACACTGTGCAGCCACTCAATCACTACCCTCCAGGGGGAAAAAGTAGAGAATAGCAGGAGTAAAACTGAGAAAACTTGTCGGCTGAGATAAAGACAGTTTAATAGGGAAAGCAAAAGCCATGCACACAAGCAGAACAAAACAAGGAATTCATTCGCTGCTTCCCTTTGGCAGGCAGGTGTTCAGCCATCTCCATGAAAGTCAGCCTTCATCACATGTGAGGCTGACTTGGAAAGCAAATGCCTTCACTCCAAACAGTACTTCTTTCCTTCTTCTCTCCTCCTCTTTATATGATGAACATGATGCCGTCTGGCCTGGATTGTCCTTTGAGTCAGTTGGGGTCGGTGTCCTGGCTGTGCCCCCTCCCAGGTCCTTGTGCCCCCCCATCCTGCTCACTGGTGGGGTGGGTTGAGAGGCAGAAAATGCCTTGGCTCTGTGTAAGCGCTGCTCAAAAATAACAAAAACACCCTTGAATTATTAACAGTGTTTCCACCACAAATCCAAAACACGGCACTATGCTAGCAACTCTGAAGAAAGTTAACTCTATTCCAGCCAAAATCAAAACAACGTAGTAAAAAGAGAGGGAATAAAAACTGTAAAACACTATGTAAAAACAATTCTAAAGATTAGTGGCAAAATAAGGGAATTCATGTGATATATTTATTTAAAAATCCCATGAATTAGTTTACATTTACTTTTCTGAGTACATGTTACAGATTATTTTTAAACCTATTTAACACAGAGAGAATTTAAATGAACAGATGAGAACACAGCAGGATTGAAAATAAGCCCATGTGCTTATGTGTCTAAAACAGAATTTAAATGCTAATTTTAGGTACCCAAGAGATCCTAAAAAAGTATTAAAAAATTGGCTACATGGTCTTTGCATTTGTGACTCATTCATTTGGCATGTCTGACCACTAGCACAGACAAGCACTTGGAGCTTGAGTGACAGAATTGAAAATTTTGTGTATCTTCTACTTTGCTGGCAAAGCAGACTTGGCAGCAATACCCACTAGAGGGGATCCTCAGGATCCACATAATGCCTAACTGGGTATTTCTGAAGGTTGTGGGTATGTTATCATTTCTGAAATTATCTGGAAGCACCTTGAAAGTAAAACAACTCTCTACCAAGTAGTTAAAGCCCAAACTTCACAAACTGCACTTTTTTTCAAGCTTTCATGCTATCTATTTTTATTCAACACTCTATTTCCTGTCTGTGTAAGCACAATTCTTATTCTCCTTGAGTGATACTGGTGATACTGGTTGTCTAAGGGCTGGGAAAGGTTTGTATTTTATTCATTGTTATAGAGGCGTGAGAAACTGAAATATTCTTTCTTTCTTTCCTTTATACTTCTTATTAAGTGTTTTTTATGCCTTTATATTGCTATATTTCTACAGATAATAACCAAACCCGCTACATACGTCCTTTCCACAGCAACCAAATTGTTCTAAAATAAACCTTTAACACACACCCACACCCTCAGGGGTGGGTTGTAACAAGAGGTTACTGCCAGCATACTCTTTCCTTGATGCAACACGTGCCTTCTTTGCCCATGCAGTACAGACATGAAAAATTGTTTGCCTTAGTAAACTTCCTGCTCATCTCCCTTGGAGTTCAACAGGACTTTTACAATGACACATCTACAGCAAATCCTGACTCCTCTGTCTATTTGTCTTTAATTAGAGCTCCCCTCCCTGACTTTCTCCATTACTTGGTGATTTTTGCTGTCTGACTTACGAAATCAGTTGTCAGGGGCTAAGTGGAACAACCCTGATAACCAAAGCATGTATTCAGGGGGAGGAGGTTATTGGATAACAGCAGCTATCTCCTTTGTTTCATTGGAGAAGTTATTGTAGAAGTGCTAAAACACTGCAAAATTCAACCATCAAGCAAAATTATTGTCAGTTGGTAGGTCATGATTTGGTGTTGTTTGAATGACATACTACAATCAAGAGCAAAGAATGTGACAGGTTGAAAAGCCCATTAAGCCCACCAAAGGAAAAACATTGAAAAATTATTTTCTTCAGCTTCTGTGATAGTCAGAATCAAGTCAAAATTACCCATAACCAGATGAAGGAAAGCAAAACCACTGGAAGGACAGCATCAGCATTTCTTAACCTATTCTGCTGTGGAAATAGGCAATGAAAAATGAGGTGACATATGCTGGTATGCATCAGATCCCTATTTCAAAATACCAACTTTACACTTTTTTCTTAAATGAAAAGCTTTTCTTACTTCACTACGAACACACTGATGATGGGATCATGCCCTTTTTTTCTAAGTATGACAAATATGCTGCTTGATTGGGGAAGTTTACTGTGTTGCAGTATTAATTTTGCCACTGCCAGTGCAATGTCTCTAATGTTCAGTCCACATTTTGTGATTAGGTCTACATTTATTAACCTTTTCATTCTTTGATTGAGTGAACCGCCTACTGATATGCAGCATTCACAGTTGCAATGCAGAATTTTGTGAACTATTTTAATCATCTATCTTTTGACACTGTGATTACTTAACATACATTTATTTTAAAATATATTGTCTTCACATATATATATATGTGTAAAGGGTTAACCTTTTGCCATTCCAGATTTCTACTACCATGAGAACTTATTCTTTAATTTGCAGTACTTTCTTGTATTTAACTTAAAATTCCACTCCTACAACTGTGAGGCAGAGTTATCAAGTATCCCTGTTTCAAAAACCCTTATTTATTTCATCCATTGCTTGCATAATTAATGGGAAGAAGGAATCAGTGTTTATACAGGCACATTAAGCAAAGTTAACTGAATGCAAGTTCCAATCACAAATTTAGTCCACACTCACCTTTCCTTCCAAGAAAAACTAGTCAAAACAAAAAGTAAATATTTGCATAGTCTATTGCTACTGACTCCTTCACCTGGAAAAAAAGTATGAGAATGTACTCTTAAAATATTAATCCTTTCTCATGGGCGTTAGTTTGCTGCATTTGAAATGCTCAGATCATATTGTATGCAGAGAGAGCTTAGAAAACAATGGCAGACAATCTCTGGTATGGCCTTTAAATTTCCACATAAAGCATCATGAGAATTTGCAAGCCCATGGACTGAGAAGGGTCTTTTGAGAAGGTTTATTGAAGGGATCTGATGGTGTGTGCAGATCTGCTGGGTTCATCACAGAAGGACAAATTTACAGTCGTGGTGGAAGTAGAAATATGCACGGAAATTCTAAGAGATGAAAATGAAGACAGGGAATAAATTGCAGAGGATAAAAGAAGTTAAATATGGTATTAGAGCTTTCACTGAAGCCACAACTTGATTACTGAAGAAACCGACTATAAAAAGCCAAAGTCTAAAAACTGACCACATAAATTACCAATCACGACATTAGTCACCCTCCACAGTTGTTGTACTCCACTGTAGTGAACTGAGAAGCATGGTTCAAATCAGAAAATTACTATTAATATACAGCTTATTACAGCTCAAAAATAAGGAACTTATTGTTAAGCGCATACTGCAAAACACGCCAGCAAGGAATCTGGTCAAAGAAAGTAATTCCAGTATGGCACCAATGAACAAGAAATATTGGCTGCCACAGAAGCTATTAAAATATATACCAATAGTTGGTGAAACAATGATTACAGGGTTGACATAATGGCATCCTAGTAATTAACATAACATATCTCATAGTAATGAGATTGATTAGTGGACTGTGTCAACAAATTAAACAGCATTGTTTTCCAGGTTTCCATCTTTAAGCTAAAATAAAGCACTGAAAAACATAATAAAACTTTGCATTTTGCTAGCAATTCACTAGTGTCACTTTCAATGGGAGAAAATATTAGAGATTTGCCCTTGAGGGTTCAGAAACATGAAGATGTTGAAATAATTCCAGTAGTTCCTCTTTGCTGTAAGACTGAAAGGGGAATTATCCCCATGCTAATTAATTACTTCTAAGGCAATAATGAATTGTAAAGAGAAATTTAAAAAAAAAAAAGGAAGGGGGTTTAAAAGAATATATATCAAATCAAATGTTTTAAAAACTGTTATAACATGGCAAAACATAATCATGTTCTATAATAATACTATCCTATTTACAATTTATCACCAGATGAGATGGATTTTTTCAATTGATATTTGCATGTCTCATATATTAGATAATGAAGAAAAATATACCACAAAACATCAAGTTGTTGTGGTTTTTTTAGTCTAAATATTCCATAGCCAAGATCTTAACTTCCAAATTTTTCAGAATTAAGAGGCACATTCCTCTTTATCAACTTCAAATATTCAATACTGAGGCATAATTAGAACCATGATAACTATTGGGAAACTAAAAGCAGAGAATAAGACACACAGACACAAGCAAGAAGGAGGAGCAACTGAAATAAATTGGCACTGAAGCCAAATAGAAAAATCACTGACAGAATCCATCTCAAGGCTCATGCAAAGCCAGAAGCACAGCAAACTTTCCATCACCGTGACATCACCTATAAGCTCTTGGCATAAAGTCCACTGAGATGGATTGCTCAGTTTTGGCGCAGGCATATTTCATTTGTGAACTTTTACAATGAATTGTGTGCTAGTTCCAGGAAGATGTGCTAAATAAAAGTCAGTGAGAAGCAACTCTGCCGTACTTAACATCTACATTCAACTGAGGCCAAAACTGACAAACTGTAGACATACCTCCTACCCATGGACATTTTGGCAAGCAGATATCTGAGGCAAAACTTTGCTCCTACATAATCTTGCACCAGCCAAGTTGTCAGAAGTGTTATTTTTTCCCAGTAACTTTCTATCGCCTCATTGTGAAGCAATTATGTAAGAGAGCAGCATCATCCCAAATGTGCCCAGGCTAGGCAGATACACTCAACAGAGTATAAATAAGTATTTCCACATTTCAGAGGCAAATGATGCAAAACATACCAAACTAGGTATGTTTTAAGCCTACTAGGTTCATCTTCGAAAAGTTGATGAAAGAGACAACATCTTTAAAGTCTATCAAAATTCTGCATTATGGTAGATTGACAGAATGGTTTAGGAGACAATCACATTAGAAACTTCCGTCACCTTACCACGGTAACATTTAATTTCTGTTATCATCTAGTCATTAACTATCTGCTTTGTAGATATGTGCTTAGTAGAAGACACACATGTGAAATGAAACAGGAATTATACAAATACAGAGAAAAGACAAATATGCAATTTCACTGATAAGTAAACCCAGTTAAAAGCACTATAAATATATTAACCTTCCACATTTTAGTATACTTTACATTTGCGATCTACTTGAGCATAGATTTTTGAAACAAAAAACTATGATCTAATACTATATGCCTGTTACTCAATTCAACATAATTGAAAAAGTAATTCAGATCATTTTTGGCTCTTTCAAAATACGTTTACACCAGCTCACTGGTTTGAATGTGGAACAGAAAGAACTACATCTGTCAATATTTTAGTACTCTTATTGGCAGTTTTACACACAGGTTTAACATGGAATTTTGATAAATTTTACTGGTCTATAAAAGCTGTCCATACTTGCCTGAAAAGTGAAAAAGTCGAAAAGAATGTATATTTCTGCTTCAAAGTAAAAAGCAGTGGGAAAAAAATACACCAGCCAAACCTATTATTTTTGGCTCAGAAAGACTGTGTGCATATTTTCCCCATGAACTTCTAACAATACATTTTTAACCTGGATTCTTATGGAAAACAGGCTTGTGCAATTTGTGTCTTTCTGCGTGCCTGTATAAATGTACTTCACCTTTGGGTCCCCTGGTAAGTCCAACCAAATTAAGGACTGTAAGAAAGCTCAACATATAATTGCATTACTACAAGATTGCTGCAAAATTTATGAGTGCATAGACAGAAATCCTGTTAATAAGCTGGTGTACTTGCAAAGCCACTCTCAGTCATACTTCAAAAGCTATGGCACTCAGGAGAAGCCCCCACTGACTGGAAAAAGGGTTACTCACTCCATTTTTAAAAGGAGTTGAAAAAGAGGACCCTGAAAGCTCCTGACCAGTCAGCCTCAGTTGAGTGTGTCTGGTACAGGCACGAAGCAGATCTTCCTGAGAGTTATGCTGAAGCATATGGAAGACAGGGAGGAAATTAGAGACTGCCAGTGGGACTTCAGCAAGGGAAAATTGCGTCGACCTAACCCAATGATCTTCTGCAGTGGAGTGACTGAGTCAGTTGAGAAGAGGAACCTATGTCATTTCCTTCGACTTACACAAGACCCTTGGTATGGCTCTCCACAACCTTGTGGCCATATCTTGGAGAGACATGGGCTTGATAGATGGACTATTAGATGAAAAAGGAACTGGCTGGATGATCACATTCTGAGAGAATATCAGTGGCTCAAGGTCCAAATGGAAACCAGTAACAATTGCTATCCTTCAAGAGTGGGACAATTGCTATTTCATTTCTTCATCAGTGGCACAGATAACAGGATCTAGATTTAGGTTTAGTGGGATTTAGAGAGATGGACTGCCTCTCATACAAGGAAAGGCTGAGAGAATTGGTTTTGCTCAGTTTGGAAAAAAGAAGACTTTGGGGTGACTTAACTGCAACCTTTCAGTACTTGAAAGGAACCTCCAAGGAAGACAGAGAGGGACTATTTACAAGAGCCTGTAGTGACAGGACAAGGGAGAATGAATTATAACTAAAAAAGAGTAGGTTTTGATTAGATATTAGGATGAAGTTTGCTGTGTGAGTGGTGAGGCATCGGAACAGATTGTCCAGAAAAATTGTGGATAGCCCATCCCCGGAATTCTTCAAGGTGAAATTGGACAGTGCTCTGAGCAACCTGGTCTTGTGAAAAGTGTCCCTGTCCATGGCAGCATTGTTGGAAATAGATGATCTTTAAGGTCACTTCCACCCAAACCATTCTACAGTTCCAAGATCAAGTGCACTGTCAGCAAGTCTGAAGATGATGTCAAGCTGACTGGTGCAGCTGACAAGCTATAGGAAAGGGATCTCACCAGGAGCAACCTGGACAGGCCTATGGAATGAGCCCATGTGTACCTCATGAAGCGCAACAAAGCCAAGTGATGGGTTCTGCACACGGGCCTGGGGGAGGAATGAAGAGCAAATACGACAAGTGTACTGCTGGAAGCTAGAAGTTTGTCAGGTAAGAAAAGTTCTCTGGCCAGCCACCACTTTCTTTCAGGTTTTTCCTTCTCCCTAGTTGTTGTGGCCATTAGCCATTGATCCAAGATACACTCCGTCTTCTGTGGTTGAGATCTGAGAACTCTGCCAGTACTACCTCCATGTCCAAAAGACCTTTTTTTTACAAGAACTGTCAGTACCAACATTCAGATCTGTACATTTCCTGATAAAGAGCAAGACTTGATATTTATTACCCAATGAACATTAAAACACCATTCAATAAACTCAATTTATTTCTGTTACACGAGCATACTTCTTGCTTATCAGGTTTCATGTTTAAAAGAACTTGTGTAATTGTCTACAAAGACACTGGCTCAACCAATCAGTCAGTATTCACATTAAAATTTTCAAAAAGTGGAAGATGAAGGTCAACATCCTGTTAAATTCCACTGTGTTGCACAGAAATTAGTTGGTCAAAAGCTTGTGTCAGTATTCTTCTGCAGTACAGCTGCAATACAATTAACATGCACATGATGAGATGTTCTACTATCTCAGAAGTACGTGTTGTACTTAGTATATATCCTAATTTTTAATTGCTGTTATATTTACATAAATCATCCATCCTGTCTTAATTATTTTAGAAGTTCTGGATAAATTAGTTAAAGTCAACTAATTTGCCTACATTTACAGTACTCCAAATCAACCTAGTTCCAAATTTTCAAAAGCCTGCAGTTAATAAGTGAAATTTCATATTTGATGTTTCCGTGGTTTTTTGTTCAAAATTGCCACAGTATTAACAAAATTTGTTCACCATGTTTTGAAATAAAATGGAGGAGGGGAATGGGATGGGCGTGATGAACAAATCAGAAAATGTTTATAAGTAAAGAACATAAGTAGAATGGCATAGTGGGAGGAAGAAAGAAGGAAGATAGAATAACAAGCAGGGGAACTGGAGAGTGTTGACAGTCATGTAGCCAGAATAGACAAAAAAGATGCTGCCCATTTAAATACTGCAGTTAGTAAATATTCAGGTCTATTCATATGCAGAAAACAGCCCCAAGCAAGCTGCCCTGCATGTTTACTCTGCTCAGGTCAGACACTATTTTAAATCACAACCAATTGTCAGATCACTGTGAAGCTTGATCCTTCCACTCTTTCTGTCAGATCCCTCGAGTACTTCTGCCTTCAGATAATGCTTCAGAAGAACTTTTAGAATTAAAAGAGCATGACCATTAACTTTACTACTTGGCGATAGCTAACAAGGCAGCTATCAAGTAAAGACATCTGTAAGAACAGCTCTGATTTCAAATTATTTAGACCTACCAGCACATGTAAAATAAAACTATTGCAAAATATCTTGTTTGAAGGAAAGAAAGGAGCATGTCTCTCCCTCAAGCCCCTTGGACTTGTTCCACTTCACCAAAAGTAGAATTATATGAAAAAAATTTCCTTAATGGTACTTAGCATCAAGGATGAAACTCCAGTCCTCTGACTTGTGGTATTTAGGGGTGATACACTGATTCCACTTTTCACTTTTCAGATTAATAAACTGCAAAGAACATTATACTTCCACAACCTTAGCCATATGAGTTTATGAACATGTTCTAAAAGACAGAACTCTTAATAATTCTTCAATGAACACACCAATAACACTAATGTTAATTTGATTTTGCTTTGTGACTGATGGACTTTTTTAATAGAAGCTGGAAAGAACCAACCTCTTTATATTACTAATCTTCAACAGAAATACTTGAAAAAAAAAACTGTTAGGACCTGATATACTCAAAGTAGTGAATAATTCAGCTTTATCCCTTTGCAAAACATTAAATAATAGGTATCATCTAACATAAGGGGTACTTTTTATTCATTAACAGTGAATAAAAGCATTGTTAAATGAATATCCCCCTCTTTATGATTTTGGCATTCTCAAAATTTTTCCATAAGAATGTGTTCTTCTTTAAACAAAAATAGTAATCATTTCCCGTGTGAGGAGATGAACAGAAAATGCTGTTTCTTGTGTAGTGGAATGTGCTGTCATCTATTGCAAATGGACCGTTGAGATTTTATTTCGCTAAGACTGCATATATCTACTTAGAAATGTGTTTGAGTGTTGAATGAGTAGGCTTCATATTTCCTCACAAAAGGAAACAGCTGTACTTACTTAGTCTCATAACACTGATTAATCTAGTTTCTACACCCACATAGTGGTTCCTATATCCCCATGATGCAGAACAAGAGATACTTTGACTATAACTCAGCAACAAGATTCAACAATAACAATTGAAACAAAATGGAAGAATGAATAAAATAAGCAAAGCAGAGTGAAATAAAATGAAACCAAATAAATCAAACTAAATCAACCAAAAACTAGATTTAAAAAGTTATAGATTTATCATTTTGGACTGTCTCTGTAGTAGGATACATACTGTATAAACACACATACACACATGATTGTTACTTGGTTAGAATTAAAAGAAGGCAAAGTTGTAGAGAAAAGTATCAGCCACTTTAAAAATCAGGATCTCTTGGTCTTTGGAGAGAGTTATTTCATCTACCACTATGAGTATATCATATGCATATTCACAGTTGCTGTAAATAGACAAAAAACCACTTTAACGTATGTGTGAAAATAAGCTGTCTCAGCCTTTAAAGTAGCACAGCAGCCTGAAATGTACCCAAGGAAGTTAAATGTTAAAATAAATGCTGACTTATTCTGTGAAGTTTTATTCAACCATCATCGCTCCAAAATGGAAGTACGACATCTCCAAGCCTTACTTTACATAAACTGAGTGAAGGTTTCCACAATACTTAAAATGTCAACACATGCTCTCAAAAAAGTCTTGGCACCTAATTCCTTGAAGAAAAAAGATATGGAAATGAAATAGCCCATGAAAAATTTATAGAAGTAGAATAGATGAATTCTATAGTCTAGTCTATAGAACTATAGACCTGTGATATATAAGAACCTTGCTTTTACCTTTATTGCTGATACTGGGGAAATTGACAGAGGCTTAATACACTATTTGACTAGTAATTGTAAAAAATAGCAGGTGACTTTTCCTATTAACGATGATATTGTCACTGGTAGAAACACGCTACAGGCCTCAGGCTAAATTTGCCATCCACTAAATTTGTTGTCCCCAGTCCTTGCTTGTTATCAATTTATCTTGAGAACTTGTGCAACATGTAGCTTAGTACCAGATACATCTTCCTATGATGTGGAGTTCAGCACAGGACAAGGGCAATGACCTTGAAAATACAAATGAGATTGAAAGGGGGGGCCCAAGGACAAACTGCTGATTGTCACTGCTGCTTGTGATAGAAATACATCCTTGTGAGTGGGGAAGTCAACCACAATAAACAAAATAAAGAAAAGCAGTGGAAGCTCAAGGGGGAAACCCCAAGTTGGTAACTGAGGCTGTGAGAATGTTGCAAACTTCCAGAATCCTAGTACCCAAAGGACCTCTCTTCCTCTCTTCCCCCCTCTCTCTCTCTCTTTCTTTACCCCGCTCTGCCTGGTCCAAGAACCTTGGTTCTTCTTTTCTCCACATGCAAGCTGCAAGAGCACTTAAACCTGCCAAAAATTCACAGCTGTTCATTGAAAACAACTTTCTTGGTCAGGGTAACACCTTCGTGGTTGCAGCTACAGGTCTAGGCTGCTAGATGTTTTTATTTTGATTTAGTCAGTATCAACCCAGATTTAAATAATACACACCTCTACACTTACTCAGCTTCCCTAACATGGCGGTTTGTTTTTAAACAACTTTATCCACAATACTTTTTTTTCCAGCCTATTTTCAAGTCTGCTCTGTTTCCCTGTAATTGTCTGCAGTATCAGACACCATTCATCATGTGTAGCTAGTGTTCCAGACCAGAGACAACCAGCATTAATCTAACAACCCTACTCAGCAAACCCTAATTACTGTGTCCAGTTTTAATTCCAGACTATCAGAAGATATGAAGTCTTTCCCCAAATCTTCAACTGCATGCACTCTGACCAGGCCAGATACATGTGCTCCACAACTCCGTATCAATTTTTAATGTTATTTGTATTTAGTGTTGTGCCAGTTTGGCCAAAAGCTAGTAATATAGCCCCTGAGAGAAAACCAGGTTACAACCAGCCTTTCCCCCTCCCACAGGGTTCGGGAAAAAAGGGTATTTTTCCTCGAAGGAAAGTGAAAGAGATAAAAACCATTTATTTTAACAAACACACAGGAAAAGGATAATGATGCTAAATAATGAATTAAAACCCCCGCTATAGAGAGAAACCTGGGAAGATTTCAGAGTCCTTCTGTAGGTGTGGTCTCTCTCCTCCTTGGAGCTGGTCGGTGAGGGCGTGGGCCCACCCCCGGGCCTTGGGGAGAAAATTCTCCTGATGTGTTCTGATGTTGTTGAAACAGTTCAGAAGAGAAGAAGGGAAAAAACCAAAGTCCCAGGAAACAAAATTCAGCTCTCCGTCTCACGCCAAGAGGGAAAAAAACCAGCTGGCTGAAGGAAAAGCAAGCAGGGTGCTCCCTTCCATGCTATCCACAGCCAGACAACACTGAGGAGTGTAATCTCTGTGTCCTTGAGAAGCTGCTTTGGAAAGTTTGTCTGGTTTTTTGTTTTTTTTTCCTCAAGCTCAGTTTAAAGGCACAGAAAAGGCACAATATTACTTTTTGGGCATAGAGCACGATAGGGAATACACATGATAGAGTCACCCCAAGACAAGCGTGTATATTGTAATCTATGTTTTGCCTACTGTTTTTTTACCAAACCAGTTTACAGAAATACATAAGACATTGCAGAGTTAAAATATTCTGTCTAGGTTACCTATTACAAAAATGTTCTAAGGACAGTCTACCTTCTCACGGTCTCATATTGGTATTAATTACTGTCTCATACACGGAGAGGTTGAATTTAGGCCTTCTGATTTTGTTCTTCATATTTCTAGACAGTTTGAACCACAATGAAGCTTTTAACTGCTTTCCTGTTCAGGATATTTCCAGACTGTATTTTATACCTGATATTATGTATTGTACAAAAATAGAGACTAGGCATTTTGATAGATTATGGCATTATCAGTTCCCTTCAGAGAATCTTGTCATAAAACTGGGGCATTCTTAAAGAGTTTAATTCATCCATCTTCACTGCATTCTCAGTCATGTTTTTTTTTAAGAATTTGAAAATTCAACATATTTGTCAAACCAGTCATAATGTTTCATTTGTTTAAATAGCTTTGTTTTCATGTAACCAGTCATATTGAGAATGCTTACAGTTCAGTTTTGTCAGTAATCTATCAGTTATTTTGGCACATATTCAATCCATCTCACACTTCACTTCTTTCTTGCATCTACAGAATAACATTTATTTTATTTATGTGTGGAAAAAAAATACTAACACAAAACCAACATATTTTTTTAACCATTATTGATGAGCATTGGAGACTTATATCCACAGGTAAGAATATGAATGTCTAAACATTTTTTTTTAAAATAAAGTAACTAATTAATAAAGTATGCATGTAGTGTGCAGTAAAATAATCTTTAGAAGTATTACATTACTCTGCGAGTCTATATAACTGCATCTAGTCAAACTAATTTGTCCTCGGAGGACTTTATAGTACATACTATATGTGGAACGTCTCTAAATTCTATACTTCTTTCCAAATGTATCCCCAACACAAGAATATATATTGTATACACGGTGTGAACATATAGTTTCAACCCATATTGTGACCGTTTTATATAACCATTAAAAAATTCTTTTATTTAGTTCGTAAATAAAATAATCTATCTTGTTCTTTATGGCTCCTGGAAACACAACTACTCCAGTTAGAAAACAGGCTTCTCTTTATGTGGTGAACCAAGAACAATAACACAGACCTTCTTCACAAACACAATTTATGAAATAAACCTGCAAATCTCAGACTAATCAGATGAATTTCAGAATGATTGACCAGTAGTTAGTCGGGCAATAAAAACACAAGCAGTGGAAAACTGATCTGACTCCTCAAAGAGATGACACAAGTCCATTTCAGGGATTTAGATCCAGCAAAGTTTATATCTGTATTGAACAATCTAAATTTCTATTTCCTGTGAGACTAAGGAGAATTCTGTCCTGTTCTTGCACATGGAAAGTCTATTAGATGATGCACAGACAAATTAAATAGTGTCACCTTCCCTCTGGTATTTGCTTAGCATTTTCAGTGCCACCAGGCAGTACAGTGGCACACAACAGCCACAGGACAACAGCATCAAGAGTTCATAGAAAGAATTCTATTTTAAATTCCATATCAGCACCACATTGCTTTTCAGATATAGGCTATATATTCAACTTCTTCCCTCCTACAAAGCACACAAACTCTAAAAGCGACCATTAAGTGCACTATCAGCCCAGAAAATCCAGACAAAAGCAAAAGCAAAGTGACCCAACACTTTATAGAATACAGAACAAGATCAGTAAAATCATTCATAAAATTACATCAATGAGAAAATTACATAAACTAGAAAAAGTGAAATTATATTCACTAGAAAAAGTGAAAATTAGTTTTGTTTCCGTATTTTGGCAGATAAGTACTCGTTACAGCATGAAAAATAAACTAAATCTTGCCATTTCCTGTAAAAAATCATACGCCTAATAGCATATATACACATGGAGTCATAGATATGCAGGAAACTGTATCTATAACCAGTTGAGCAAAATATTTTGGGCTCAGTAGATTAAGCACAGACAGATTCCCTAATTCTTACTGTATGCTTTAGAAAAGATATCACCTCAAAATAATAGCTACAGTCAGGTTTATGCCTAGGGATTAGCTTAATTAAGTGTCAGTAATAAGAGGTATGGATTTCTATGATAACTCAAAGATGGATGCAGAATAAAAGCATAGCACCATGGGGTTTTTTGAGACATTAAATAAACAATGAAAGGCGGGTGGGATATGGAGGGGTTTATGCTGGTTGAGATTAAAAGATAACAATACCAAGTCAAATGCAGAAAAATAAACTTAGATGTTAGAAAAGGGTTATGTGCCCAAAAGTTTGCATGATTTTTCTAGCTGTAGCATTTTCCTATTAAAAAGAAACCTTCTGATCCTGTTACATATTACTTTACTGTCTTATACAACTTGACCAGTTCCATTTTGTTACTAGCTGCCACTGTTGCTGCCAAACTGATTCCCAAAATCCTCAGGATTTTTTATTGTTGCATTTTTCAAGTTATGTCTTAGGGAGAGGAGAATTGGCTCCTTTGCAGCTGGAAGGACCTTACGTGTCCTTCAGATCCAAACTGCAACATCAGAAAGTTCACATCACCTCGCAGAGTGGTGCAGCAGGTATTGGTCTTGCTAATTTTCTTAGTAAATTATTAAACTAATTGAAAGTTAAGATTATAGATATAATAGATCATTTATTATAACTCAGGTATGGTTCTGATAGTGAAAGAAATTGGGTAGAAAGAAATAAACTGAAAAACATAGCTTCCTAACTTCTGTTGGTGTCTTTTCAATAGTCTGTGTGGTTTTCTTAAAACAAAGTAACACAATCTTTTACAACTCGTGATGTATAATAACAGAGTCTTGTGTTCTTTTTTAATATATGTTGACTTGAAGGTTTACATTTTAGTATTTCATTTGGTTTGGCATGCGGTTTTCAGTTTCAAGCGTAAGGGTACATACTGCAATTTTTTTAAAAAAAAGGCTTGCTATTTGCCTTTCTCACTGTAAAGGCAAATTATCCTTAGTAAAGCAAATAATTGCTTACACATGGAGAACTTTCCTTGCCAAATTGTTAGCATAGAAACACATAACCACGGACGGGTTACACGCAAGGTGCTTTTATTGAGGCGCCGGTGGAGAGGGGTACAAACCCAAATCAATCCCCAACACGGATTTCAGGTGCTTACATTATATACACTTCTTGTTATATAATCACATATTAATCATTTACCCAAGCATAAATCTCAAAACCCCCCAAACAATCATCTATTATGTGTTTTCACTCAAGCATGATTTTCAGCCCCCCCTTTCCCAGGTGCAGCTACACAATCAACTCATCTTAGTTTCTCATCCCCTAAATGAATACTCAAGTTCAGGCTTGCCTCCTACCATCCAGGCAAGTACACAAGGTCAGGCTGGCCTGAACAGAATGTCTATCTTGCTCTTGGAGCCTACTTTGGTTACTACAATTTAGAAACATTTTAACCCTATGCTATCAAAATCAGTATTTAAAATGCACATATACTTTTACATGATGCAGTGTAGGATCTTGTTAAACTAAAGCAAACTGGTGATCTTAGCATTAAATTCCAAAATTAAAGAGGATGTATCAATACTACATATGGGAAATGATTCCAAGAACTAATATTTTCATATAATAATAGAATCATAGAAACGTTTATACTGGAATGGACCTTCAAAGATCACATGCTTCCAACCCTGCTGCCATGGGCATGGACACCTTCCAGCAGACCAGCATGTTCCAAGCCCCATCTAAAAAGGCCTTGAACACTTCCAGTGATGGGTCAACCACAACTTCTCTGCTCAAGCTAGAGGCTCACAAGCATGAAGCAGAGGGATAGAATCACACAGAAACATACCGAGTCACAGAATAGTTGGGGTTGGAAGAGGGGTCTGGAGATCATCTAGTCCAGGCCCCCTGATAAAGTAGGTTGACCTACAGCAGGCGGCACAGGATCACGTCCTGGTGTGTTTTGAATATCTCCAGAGGGAGGACTCCAGAACGTTCTCAGCAGCCTGTTCCAGTGCTCTCTCACTCCCACAGTAAAGAACAGTTTCCCCATATTCAGTTCCTCATATTCCTCATATCCTGTGCTTCAATTCGTGCCTGTTACCCTTTCTACTGTCACTGGGTTCCACTGAGAAGAGTCTGCGCCCATCCTCATGACTTCTGTCCTTAAGATATTTGTATGCTTTGATAAGATCCCCTCTCCATTGCTGTTTTCCAGGTTAAAAAGGTCCCAGATCCCTCAGACCTTCCTCTCAAGAGAAATGCTCCAGTCTCATCATCTTTGTGCCCTCTGCTGGATCTTCACAGTCGTACCTTGTCTTTCTTGAACTGCCAAGCCCAGAACTGGACCCACCACCTCCCTCGGTGTGGTCATGCTTCTTTTGATTCAGTCGAGATATGATTGCCTTTCTGAGCTGCATACAGACACTGCTGGATTATGTTCAATTCTTCATCCACCGACTGGATGAAGGCTCCATTCTCCAAATCCTTTTCTGTGGAGCTGCTCTCAGTTTGTTCGCCTCTTAGCCTGTATCAATGCTCAGCATTGCCCTGACCCAGGTGCAGCACCTTGAACTTGGCCTCGTTGGAGTTCACAAGGTTCACTTGAGCCCACTCCTTAAGTCTGTCAGGTTCCTCTGGATGTCACCCCTTCCCTACAGTGTGTCAGCTGCTCCACTTTACGTCATCTCCAAACTTGCACAATAGCCTGCTGTCAGTGCCATTGGTTAAGAGATTAAACAGTATGTGCCCCCATAAGGACCTTGAGAACACCACTTATCACTCTCCCCTTGGACATCAAGAAATTTACTGTAGCTCTTTGGGCATGACCATCCAGACAATTCTTCATCCATCTATCAAACCTACACCTTTGCAATTTGGCAGAAAGAATACTCTTGGTTTCACCATTGTCACAACATCATTTGGCAGTGTGACACTTTCAAATCATTCAACAGATGTAACCTAAATTGGATATCTTTACCACTGCAGGCATATCACTAATCTTAGAATAATTTATTTCCTTCCCTAAATATTTTCCCTGAATATTTTGCCATTTAAAATTAGCTGTGGGCTGTCATGGGTACATCGCAGGTAATAGCTAAGTATTGAAAGCTGGCTCAAATAAGTCAAATTGCTGTAACCGAGTCACTGACACGCCTATTAGAAAAACTTTCAGAGACTGAAATCCACTAAAATAACCTCCTACTGGCAAGATAACATTTTCAAAAAGAACTTCTTCTAATATTTCTATTCTCTGAATTTTTATTCATCATGCTACATAGCAGGTGAAATTCAACATATACTGTGATATTTAATTTTTTCCAATTATTCCACTCCCTTTTGCATCCTGTAATTTTAAGGCATTATGGCTCTGTTTCTGCATATATATTCTGAGCTCTACCTCATAATTTTTGCAGTTGCAGAACCACACAGACATGCTATAAAAGAATCTTCCAAAGCAGCCCGGCCATGCACAGCTTATACATTATCACATAACTGCAGCATTCACAGTGAATAGGGGACTCACTTAACTTAGGTGCCAGAGGTCACTGACACAAAGAGGGAGACAGAAGGATAAAAGGCAACATCTATTTTCCATGAACAGCAGAACAGATTTTCATTTCCATGCCTGAGTTTCCAGCCACTGTCAACAACATGAGGGTACTACACATTTTTACTTAATTTTTCTATGAATAGCTTTTCCTCTTTTGCTAGTTCAATTAATTTTTACCAAATTAATTGAATTAATTAACAGAATGGAAGCCAGATTTTGGAAAAGGGAAGTGATTTAAGCTAGAATGTCTTAAAAAAAAAGGTATATTAGACAGCACTGTTATGTTTACTCTGTAAGTAATTGAAGCAATGTGGAAGAAAAAATATGGAAACTCTTCTGCATAGAGCCCAGGGTACTTTCAAAAAAATAAAGGCTTTAGCATGAAGAAGAAATCTTCTGTTTTATCAGCTATCAGGTGTTGCATCTAACTGTTGAGGTCATTTGTTTTCAGCACAGGGATTATTAACTACAACCTTGAAAACATCACATGAATTAAAGCTAACAGCCATTTAAGTTTTATAGTGTTTATCTATAATAGCATTTTTTATTTATATTAAAGTGCATATATAACTACTCACAGATATATAAACATACAAAATGTAAGGTAGGATTTATAGTGGCACTTGTACTTTTGCTGTACAGCATTCAGCCAGAAAAAACTTCAGGATTCAGAACTCAGGCCATGCACACTCTCACATCACAAGTATAACACCAAAAAGCCAGATTTTCTTATGTCTGTAATGTTGCAATATGAGCACCATTTGTTTTGTGCCAAAATTTACTAACACTGTGACTTTGTAAATATTTTCTACATAGCAAGGTTGAGGAAATTTCATTCTGCTGTTTTCACCTTCTGTACCGATACTTTTCGTACTTATCTGCCACTAGGCCCAAAGGCAGTTAAATTGCTGTCAGAGGCAACTCAAACAACCACAAGTCAAATACTTTCCACTGTAATTTTGGCAGTACAAAAATAATTGGACCTAGATGAGAGGCCCACAAATGTACACATTGTGCAGTGGTGCAGGAAGAGTCAGTAACTACTACCATATAGCTGTGACCAATTCTCTATGCAACCTCTGCAAAACAGACAGAAGTAAAAAGTTCAAGTGCTTTTGCTGCAGAAAGAGTCCTTCCATTATTTTTGCTGATTTTACTGATTTGCAATCCCTTGAAGAGAAAACTTTCTCTTAAAAAATTATGAAATTCAAGGAAATTCTTCCAATTTTCAACATAGTTTTTCAATTTTCCTTCAACAAAAAAACAAAAAAGTCAATCACATTGAAATAGATAAATAGGGCTTGTATCCTAAAACATATAGTTGAATGGATTCCTGAAAAGCTCAGAGTAAAAAAACTGCTTGTATTTTAAACTCTGAGGAAATATTAGCGAGACATGAATTTTAGTAAACAAATAGCCTATAAATACAGGCCATAAAAAGAAGTGCGTAAGGAATTCTTTAGACTTGAGTAAAACTTCTATGCACAGCATTTTAAAATTCCCAAACTAAACTTGGAAAATCCACAATATACAAATAATCTGTTTCACATGAGAAAAATAATAAAATTAATAAAATAAAATCAAGAGAATACTTGAGCCAGAGACCTGATGCAGTCCAGAATTTTCAGAAAATCTATCTCCACATTTTTAATATTTTATTGAGTCAATCTGGAACGGAGGTAACTTCTCCTGTAGCATCTCTCATAGAGCTCTGCTGTGAATTTGTGGCCAGAACAGTGTTGAAAACACATCGGTGTTTGAGGTCCTGTTAAACAATGCTCCCATAGATAGCATCAGGGCTGTTTTGTCACCCCCCCACTCTTCAACTTCCTCAAGGCCTGTGTGGGGGAATCTGAGAGAGAACATACCAGGACAGATGAACCAAACTGACCAAAGGGACATTTCATACCATATGGCATTTGCTGAGCCATAAAAACTGAGCAAAGGGAGTGGGGGTGAGCTTATTCTTTGTTTTCTGAAGCAACTGCTATGCATTCTGGGACTCTACTTGGCAGGAAATGACTGGATTTCACCTACTGATGTAGTGAATTAATCTTTTTGCTTTGCTTTGCTTCCATGTGCAGCCTTTGCTTTTCTTTCAACTGCCTTCACCTTGACCCAAGAGCATTTCATCTTATTTTTCCTCTTTCCTGCTAAGAAGCAGAAGTGATAGAGCTGGCTTTGTGGGCACCTGGTGGCTTGCCAAAGTCAGCCCACCATATTTGTAATACATTTATTTCAATAATAATTTCCTAAATCAAATTTGACTAAGCTTCAAATGACCTGTCAGAATGTATCAATATTTAGACAGTAACCTAGGATGAACTGTACTTCTTAGTCATAAGTATATGATTCCATAGTTGATTTATTACAATCTTACTGATTTGTGTTATTTCTGCACCAATCTGGTTATCATATCTTTATCAACAAATTTTGTTGATGTTCTACTGTACATTCAGGATAATTACAAAAACACTCGGATTCAATGCAATGAATTCATCTTTTAAGTAAGAAATACACCGCAACAGAAAAGCAATGCTATCAAAGTGGACAGGAAAGCAAGGCAGGCAATTTGCATAAAGGAATAATTTTTATGAGTAAAGTTTTATGACTATTCTTCAGGCATCTGCGGTTAAATGGCTTGATCATATTAACTTTTATGGTTGAATTCTGATGTATATTCATATTCTCAGCATGCTGTAGAATGCAATGCTTTCCTGTAATCAAATGAGTTTTTATGGATTAAATACTACCTATATTGAGAACAGTACCTGAATCTAAAGGTTTTAAATGGAAACTATTAACATTCCTTTAAACTCTCCCAAATGTTGTTAAACAGAAAGATAAATGGTGTATTTATTTTGATACAGGACAAATTTTAGTGTCATGGCCTCTTTCTGCAAACTTTAGTGACATACAACTTAATATCCATCGGAAATAAAAGGATATTTAACACTTGAGAAAAAGTTTCTTGAAAGTACCTTTCGAAAAAAAGAGATGATTTTACATGAATACTTGCTTAAAAGTGTCACTTCTTGCTACAAAAAATTCCATCACAAGAAGGCATTTGGTTTTGAGACAGTCAGTAAGAACATGTAGTCACCTCACCCAATGAGAATTGCAGTCTGGATGATTCATGAAGCAGTGCAGTTGCATAAGCTTGATTTCCCCATGTGAAAATGATACACCACGACACTAATGATACACAGTTTTTCAAAATTTTAGGTATCTTTAGAGGTTTCTTTAAATAAAGTACCTTAACTAAAATTCACATTAAATGTTAAGACACATAATTTTCATACCAGACTATTGCAAACCTCTACCCATGTTGTCTATACTTGTCATAAAAGAATAATTTTTACTGCACCACTTTGGAGCAAGTATTCAAACTCCATAGAAATTCAAATGGACAGTAAATTACATAATTACACTGATTTTTAAGGTTTTCTTTCCAGGCTCAACAGGTAAATGCATTAAAAAATAAGTCAGAAGAAACTTTGGAGAACAACTGAAAAACTTGTTTTTCTAGTTCAACTTTTGGTAAGCTTCTTCATTAAGCCCTGATTTAATATTCCATACTTTGAATAATATTACCTATTATAATATTACCTATTATAATAATATTACCATCTTCTTTCGAGAGGTTTTACCTTTAAATTTCTGTGATTGAATGCTAAAATATGTTTTTTAATTAGATTTCATTTGACAGTGCGTGTCACAAAGAAGGCTGAAAGGGAAAAGTAACCATTCTTTTACTGTTTAATGGTGTTAGAAATAACTAATATACTGCTAATATTTTCTGTGTACAGCTTAGAGTTTGAGTATTTGCGCTTAGCATTATAGGGTATTGCCATAGAACTTAATATACACGATAGAACTTAATTAGATGGGTGGACTATAGCAAAAACCACAAGAAATAGTGCTCTCTCTCTAAATTCAGCCCGCAAAACTAAAACTCATTTTTGGAAGCAAGCACAATACAGCACACTACATTTGCATAAAAAAGATCAAAAAGATTTTTAAATCTTGTTTTATCGCAAGAAAATCAAGTTGGACTTCAGCACCATATTAGAACATGAAGACCTTGAAAGCAAGGGGAAATGTGAAGTGCTATCATGTTCTCGGTGGTAAAATACTACAGAGATTTCATGAAAATGTTAATAAACATACAGGAAACCTGTGGTATAGAGATGACAGTAGGGAGACATCACAGATCATTCTTTCATGTGATATGGAGGAGTTGTCCACACTGCATAATATGCTAGAAATTTTCCGTATTCACAAAGTAAAAAGTAATGTAATGGCAATATTTTTAACTAGCTGCTCTTCATAAAAGTAGAGTTAGTATCTATGCATCAGCGACAGCAATGTCACAAGCATTTGAAAACAGTATCACTGTGTCTCAAAAAATATTGGTCTTAATGATGATTTAAAATATTAGGTAAAACTTTATATCTACACCTCAGCTTGTAGTGACTTAGCATCTGTGTACAATGTCTTTAAGTCCATAAAGACTTCTGTAAACATTTATTCTAGGATAAAGATATCCTTTTCATCTTAACTTATGATAACAGACAGGAAATTCTGCTTGGTGTAAAGAGCCATTTTTATACTAGAGGAGTCTCCTGTGGCATAAGGAGAGATTACATCAGTGCAATTATGCTTCTGCAGGTAGAACCATCATAACTCTTCGTCCAGTTACAGCATGCGGCAAAAGTTAGCACTGGAGGATGCGCCAAGACAGTGATAACCAAGATATCTAATTCATGTTATGGATTTTGTCTAGCACATTAGAACAGATCCAAGTCGTGGAAAAAACTTTATTACCAACTGAAACCCTTTTATTTTTCTCTTTTTCTTTTTTTTTTTAATTTGATTAATAGTATGGAATTCAAAATATGGCAGTGCATGGGATAACCTAGATTCCATACTGATCAAAGCACAGTGGATCAAAGGAAGAGTACAGGAGAACACTTTATATTAAACTTTGCATTAATCTAGAGTAGCATGTTTATCTGAACACTTCCATGAGTTCATAAGATGAAATTTTACTGTTCGATTTAAAGAATCAAATGCTGGGCAAATACTTGTGCTATTTTACAGACAGACAAAAGCTCACTCATTTGACTTTTGATCAGAAAAGAAGTTACATGAAGTAAATACTTCTGAATAAAACCAGAGCTTGCAGCATCATAGATATCTGCAGTGTGTCTAAACAGGACTTACAGCTTTGTCCAAAACGAATGTGGTGTCAAATACATGTGAATCTTACACACCTCAAATTAAGTAGAGCAAGCTGTGTCTGCTGGCAAAATAATGTGAAGAAATCTGCATTCCTAATGGGTGAGGTCTGACAGAGAAGAGCTGGTTGATTCTCAGCTCACATAAACATAAATTTTTGGAGGAAGAATCAATGCAAAGAAATAGATTCTACAAGGGGCTATGCTAATATATACTTGTAGGGGCATTCATCTGCCACATTTTGTGCAAAATCACCCTGAGTGACATTGCTGGATATTCATTCTAGAGGCAATAATATATTTTTTAAAGCTTATGCTGGGTCAAAGATCTTTGTGACATGACCTTTTATGCTTTTGACACCACAGCACTGAACTCTGCTCCCTCCTCTGAATGCTCATAGTCTGAAGTCTCACTTCATAAATTAATGAAGCCAAAGGTGCTACAGAAGTTGTTGGCAGCTGCTCAATTACTAAGCAATATTTCAGAGAGAAAGCCCATTATTTCTCAGAGTTGTGCAGTCTGTACTGCCCCAGTTAACTTGAGGATGTTGGTTCCAACCTGCAAAATTGCTATCTATTCCTAAGACTTTGTGGCAGTTTATCAGTTAATGTCCTTATTAAATACAAGGATGATTCTGAGAGGGTGCTTTAAAAAAAATATCACAAACCATAAATAATGAAATCTGCCACTTGCACTTTAATTACATTTCCCTTGTCCCACCAGAGACCAAATTTAATGGTCTTCAGAGCATATTCCAATATTTATTTCAAACTTAGATTTTCAGGCACGATCAAATTTTAATACGGCTATGAGATTTTTTAATTGATGAACAAGTTACATACATAATCTCCTATAAGTTTGGGGGGCTGTAGTATAATTTGAAAGGGAACTATTCCTCAATTTGTCCAAAGGTAAAATTTCGTTTTAACAAATGATTACTTACACTCAATATTTATTTGAAAATTACTGTCAGTATTGATAGTCTGTAATTTAATCTCTATAATTTAACCCTCACTGAGAAGCTAACTGCTCCACTAGTTTTATGTTGAAAAAAAAGGAGAGGACTGGCCACTGAGTAGCACTTGCAACAGTGAAGGGTGAAAGAATTTCATGTAATTTTTTCTAATTTTGAGAGAAGTTATCTGCATGAAAATTATATCTGCCCCAGGATTCAATCTGTCTTGTCCGTTCATGTCAATGCCACTATTAAATGTAGAATGTTTTAGCAAGACAGATAAATGAAAAAGAGAGGTAAAGAAATTGAGAGCTCTGCAAAATGCTGGAGAGTTTCCACGCCAGCTGTTTTGTGTAATTCCTCTAAGGAAAGAACTACTTTTTTTTTACTATCTTGCCTGCTGCAGTACTTTTGAGATTTTTACAAGCCATACATACTTTGGCCAAGGACGGGCTTCATTTCCACCAGTGAAGGGCTAGCTTAGGTGACTTTACCCGATGAACTACTCAGATAATGTAATTTTACAAAAATCCCTTTCCCCCTGTGTATCACGAACGAAATGCCTTTCACAGGCCATATATTTTGCCAGTACTTGAACTGAAAGGAAACATGCTTCAGGAAAAGATGATGCACTGCCGGAAGTCCAGACTTCCACTACTTCCCTGTTTATTCCCCACTACTGCTCACTACATCTGCTGTTGGAGGATGTTGCAATGTCATGATGCAAGCATAAATTTAAGGTGATTTCTATTGGAGTGCTGCTGCGTACACAAAAAGAACCGAAAAACTCAGTCAATGCATTTCTGTCTAAATATCTGCTGGGAAATGAGCTTACTTGCCAAGAATCAGTGCTCCATGCAAGCAAATTGAATCAGCTAGAGAATAAGACGGGGAAGAAAATACTTAGTCTCAGGTGCTGTAAATTAAAGGGGTTGTTAGCCAATTTCAAGAGAAGTTATTTTAGGTGAACATTGTACAGCAAACTGTCTACCTGAAATGCTTAATAACCTCCTATTTTCTTGAGGTGAAGCTTTGTTTTTAGATTTCATAATATTTTTACGCAATGCAACTATACCAAGTGTAATGGTATATTATACAAGACAGCTACCTGCCCTCATACATCACAGCAAACATGTTTCAAAGCAGCCTGCATTATCAGTAATGTTTATCATCAAATGCAGCATTCTGCTTGGATGTAAATTTTAAAATGGCACAAGGCCAGGATTTCAAATAATTTTTAGAAATACTCTCTTTAATTCTGAACCTTTCATCCTCTCATCCAGGATGCAAATATACTTATTCTTGTCAGTGTTTAGCTCTGACCTGATGAAATTCAATCTAAATGAAGTGTATGTTCAGTTTTCAAGTCTTAGGATGTTAGAGCAAGTAGTTCTAACATCTTAGAATACAGTAATAAAATAGCAAAAAGTTTCATGTTAACGTTAAATAAAAGTGAGAATTTACGTCTGGAAACAACCACCACGAGCGATCTTTGTGGAATTTTCTTTGATAAATGGTAGACACTTATATCAATAACTTAACTACAGTATGTTGATGCATTAAAGAGTAAATTTCACACTCTGAACATCCTAGAAAAATTGCTTCAAAGCTGTTATGCATTTGCCACTACTTAACTGCATGTTAGTGGTTCTTCTATTACATCTATCTGTCATGTTGTCTTTTTAGAAAAGTTGAATGTGTAACTCATATTACAACTCTATAAAATAATTATCCCTTCACTAACCCAGCTGTCATGCTGTCTTGTCAAAGCGTAGAGAGGAATTTCAAAAGTCAGATCACTTTGAGAACAATTGCATCGGTAATTTGGAAAAAAAAAAAACGGAAAAGAAGAATGACTGCCTTAACTTCAAAATTTAAGTTGACTTTATGTTACTGCCCTCAACATTCAGTTTTTTCATTTGCAGCGTCCGGAAATAGAAGAGATGAAGGATAGCATCTCTTGTAAATGCCTTTCACTATCAAGCAGCAAACTGAAGTGATAACAGTGGAATTGAGCAAGAATGGATTGTAAATTTAGGCAAAAATTAAAGCAATTAAACACAGGACCAGAGAGATCTCTGAACATTTTTTGTTGGTGTTTGTTTTAAGTCCTCAGTCAAATCGGTATTCTAAATTCATCTTTCTAGTCTGGTATGCTCGATATCCCAGACTCTCTCGAGGTGAGGCTTCGACATTATATTTTGTAACTTTTGATGTGAGGCAACTCAACTGAGTGATGTAGTACAAAACACAAACCTGGCATCACACATCACTACAAATACATGTCCAAGAAGCCTCACCATTAAGAAAATTGAAAAAGTGTTTGGCTTAACTCTTGGGTCAAATAAATATTCTACACGCATCTGATCTCTTTGCCTAGTGATTACAGACAACCTTGAACACTGTTTTATCTGAGAACATCTTGTAAAGATAAAAGGCAGAATACCAGTCAATCAGTAATAGCATTGAATAATGTGGAGCTTCACAAAATCAAGAGACTCTCTTAATTTATCTATGATTTCCAAGCCCCTGGAAGCAATTTGTTTTGCTTTACACTAATCTCAGTAATTTGAAAAATGCTGTCCTAGGTATTTGTTTCAATAATAGACTATTTTCTCTACTGAATAGATGAAATCCACACCTTAATCAGAGTTTGATCAGACTTCAGCTTCCATTCCTCTAAGAAGGCCTGTAGTATTCTCACTACCTTCAAAAAACTTTTTTAGATTGAAGATTAATAGCAGGTGGATAACAGACAAAAATTAGATATTCTTTGGGCTCAAAAGTGTTGAATTTTCCTCTGAATTAAAATTTTCAGACTCTCTGCAAATAAATAGATAAGCCAAAATGAAAGTATTAACAGTTTCTTTGCTTCAGGCATCTTCACAGTTCTCTACAGATGGTACCTTAATTCTCACAAGTATATTCTAGTGGAAGTTTCTTTGGGGTTTTGTAAAGTTTTTTCCCAGTTCATTGTTGTTTGCAATTCTCTTGGTCTTCATTCAGCACCTGGAGATTTAAACATGAAGTTGAAGCCAAGGGTTAGAAGTTCTCCCTCAGGTCTCCAGAGAATAATGAGTAATAGTATATATATTGTTTACGATTTCCTAGGGTGTACGTCTGCTGTTTCCTGGTTCTCCAGCCATGGAAATCTATGCCAACCATGTAGATTTGTTGCATTTTTGTGAGTCAGTACTAGAAAAACCCTATTCATATTTAAGAGAGAAATGGTACTTCATAATGGCAAACCCTAGGCCTGTTTTGAACAAGTCATTGTCTAGAGTAGTTCAAATAATTAAACAGGAGCAGCAATTTGGGGCAATAGATAATAGTATGTAAGGTATTGTCAACAAAGACAAATGTATTGCAAATTTAAAAGAGGCATCTGCATATTTCAAGACTGTGTTAGCGCAGTAGGGTCTCATGGAAGTAGGAATTTGGGGTGGTATCAGAAAACTTCGTACTGAGTGCCTCAGGGACACAAAAAAAGTCACAACAATGATTAACAATCACCAGAAGAATGTTCCCAGAATATGCAAAACGAGCTCTATGAAAGACCCAAATAAAGACTAGAAAAAGTAGAGTTTGCTCCAGCGTTCTCTTTACATTTAAAGATTGCTGCTACTCAGCCACAGTAAGTTCTTCCTCACCCTCCATGGAGAGAGAACATTGTTTTTAATCTACCATAAGATACACGTTGCTACTTTAGGCTAGGAATAAGAAGAAAAAGCTTGCTTTTTTTTTTTAGTTTGTTTTTAGAATGCATTTGATTTAAGTAAATTTGAATATTAAACAGCAGTGTGCATGTACAGGTGTATCCGTTCTGGTACAGGGTTACCACAAAAAAAAGCGATCAACACAGAACCAGGCTAACTTTGGATGCAGTATAACTCTTTCAAGTTCATCACAGTCACAAGACACGAAAGTTTTTTATTTATGGCAGATTATCTACCTCTATAGAGTTGTGATAGGATGAGAAAATGGAGGAAAAAAGAAAAGGGAATGAGTACCCACAAGCAACCATTCAGAGACAAGAGAAAAGTGCTATTTATTGAGGAAGTGAGAGAGGAAGCAGCTTCTGCTCCCTAGCAGAGCCTTTTAGAAACCTCACTAATCTACAACCAAAGCTTTCAAAAACAGTCCTGAAAAAGGCTTAAAAAACATTTTCACTTAGCATGTTCCCTAGGACATATTTTCATACAGAAAAGATAAAAAGAGCAAAGATATGAAAGCTGATTTTTCTAGACAATGCTCATACCACTTAACTAGTAAAGAGCTGGTAAAGTGTAAAAAACAAATCTGAAAAACACAATCTAAAATAGGAATAAAATCTGAGACAGCTAGAAATTAATTACTTATGTTCAATAGTTTGCACAACGATTTCTAGAAATATTTGTGATAATCTTTCCATTTCGTACTGTTAACAATCAAGTTTAAATAGATGCATCACATTACTCAGTGTCTTGGTACAATAATCAGGGAAAATAATTCAGTCAGGAATAAATTTCTAATGAGTTTAACTCCCTGATTTCTTCCAATGATTACATGTCAGAAGCTCGTGTAACAGTGAAGTGCCTGCAGTCAAGCCTTCCTAATCACAATCATATTGCCTTTACCTCTCATTGTTCGCCAAGCAAAGCAGAATCCAAATCATCAAATATTTTTGTACACTTGATATCCTTTTCCCTGCGGATACCACCTGGGCAATTTTGCAGTGTAAAAAATATGTTCTATATGTCCAAGCTAAATCTATCCTCTTTCAGTTTAAACTCATTGCCTCTTGTCTGTCACTGTAGGCTTTGATAAAAAATCTCTCTCTTATAAATCCACTTTGTATAATACAAGGCTGTAAAAAAATCTCGCTGAAGCCTTCTCTTCTCCAGGCATTTGAAAACCCCAACTCTCTCAGCCTGCCTTGATAGGTGGTTCTATCTCTTTAATTACTTTCATGGCCCTCCTCTGGGCCTGCTTTGACAGGTCCCTGTTTTTCTTGTTCTGGAGGCACGAAACCAGCACTCCAGGAGGGGTCTCACAAGAGCAAAGATGGGTAGAACCACCTCCCTTAACTTGCTGTCCGTGCTTCACTTTTTTGCACAGCCGGGTACAAATGGATTTCTAGGCTGCAAGTGCACATTGCCAGCTCATACACAACATGATCCCACAAAAGCACATGCTACTGCACACCTAAGCTCACACACTCTCAGTTGGTGCTGTTAGCATCTCACACTTCAGTCTACTTATCACATTTCAAATATGTATTGTAAACATGACATCGTTCCGAAACCTCTTTTCCCCAGTCTGCCGCAACACTGTTCAAGCAAACTAATCAATTGTAATTTATACGCCACGTTCCTCACACTTTCAACTGAGCAGATTTCTTTTCATCCTCAATTTCAGCCGCTGTAACTGCTATGTAAGTTGCACCACCTTAATTCTCTTTCGGTCTTCTGTTGCTTTTAACTACGCTATGTACTGAATAGGACATTAACTATGCTATGTACTGACTTTATTCTGGCATCACACAATTCTGTCATGCCTACTGTTCTCATACAGTGTTATGAACAATGGAAAATAATTTTTATGGTGTTCCATTGGCGAGGACTGACGGAAGAGGTAGTGAAAGCATGTATCTACAAACATTTCCCTTATACAAAGAAAAATAGAAATTAACAGAAGTTGAAACAAGCACTGAACCTACTTGATTACAATATTTACATGGTGCTTTGACATTTAAGAAATAATGTGTTATTGTGAATCAAGAAAAAAAGGAAAAGCTTCAAAGTAGAACATTTCTGATATTCTGAGTTTACACATTTCTCTTTGTGCTCATGGACTTAAACCCTACTTAACTAATAGGTGAAAAGATTTTAATATATTTTTAGTTATTATTCTCCTTACACTTCAATCCTGTCCCTCAGAAGTCTATGGATTTGAATATAGACAGCTCTTTTATCAGAGAAATATATTGAGGTTTTATCACAAGAGGCATATCAAATAAACACAGTGAGAGAAATAGAAAAACAAACGAAAAACCCCTTACCCAGCAGTCGAAAGACCTGTCTGCTTTCAGAAATTCAAAGTCCATTATCTGTTTTCTAAGAGATTTCTCCAGAATTCTGAATCTGTCCCTGAATGGTATTCTTATAAGTGGCTCATATACGACATCCTCAGAATTTCTTTACTCCCTAGTTACAGACAGCTACATGCTGAGCAGACCTGTTATTTATTCCAAAACTCCCAACATTTTACTCATTACAATGGCCAGTCACTCTGATGTTAGCTTCCCCCATTAAAATCCAGGCCCTGGAAACTTCTGAATTGTGTGCAAAAACATGCTGCAGAATTCACAGATGGTATGCAACCAATTGAGATCTCATTTGCTTGATTGAAATTAAACGAATTAAACAACTTAGAGCTCAGGTTTGACAGCTGAACTACCTGCTTTTCACGTAGCACTTTTTTCTTACACTGTCCTCTATCCCTTGATCCTTAATAAAAAGTGAGGCAATAATTTTTACTTCTATTGTTCATAAAGGAAAACCAAACAAAATCACTTGAGATGATAGCTCTTTAGTGGGGAACTTGAGAGGACCTCTCACCACCAAGTCTTGGAAAACTCGGAGTAAATGTGGCTCTCAGACTATTCCCTCTACCAATGAATCCAGGTGTGCAAGGAAAAAACAACCAGCATCTGGTGTTATTTTGCAGGTAGTGGATCAGGGAAATTCTCAGAAACATGGAGTAATCTAGAGAACATACCTAGCCATGATATAGCCAAGAACTGACTTGTCCTACTGTCATCAGGAAAAAAATTCCAACACACATAACTTAAGATATTTGTATGCACGCCTCAGTAATCTTCCATCTTTTGGGGCCATCTGGTCCGATAAGGCATTCTGATTTTATTTTTCTGATTAAAGCCTTCATTATTACAAAATAGTTGTCAGCAGTAATGAAGTTAACTAAGAAAATATTATTAATTAAAAGTAAATTAGTGTTCTCACACAGTCCTTATCCCAGGGTTAATTATATCTGTTTCCTGAGGTGCTCTTTAAGATTCAAAAAAAAGAAGAGCTACAGTTAAATACTGCCACAGCTAAACTGCAGAAATCTGAAACTTTACATTAAATGGGCAAAGAAAAAAGAAATCATGCACTCGTAAAAATCCATGTTGCAGTTCATTAAGTTACATGTAGATCAGAAGTTAACACAAAATCCAAGGAACACAGTAGTTTCAAGTGCTTAAGTAGTATTTCATATCGAGTTTGCTGGTTTTAACAACACAACACACAGAGTTTAATTCCAGCAGAAACAACCCTGAAAATCTACTGAGTGCAACTGTTGACACTCACCGGTTCAGCCAAAAGGTTGATCCTCACTTGTTTTTTCGTGTGCAAAAGATCAAGCTTCTGGTGCAATACTTCACAGGCGCAGTTGCTGCAAGACTTCATAGATACAGGTAGATGCAGTGTGTGCTACAGAAACATGGGCTGTCCTGAACCTGGCTCTGTGCAGAGCCACATACTCCACTTCTGAGCTGTTGGGCCCTTACAGCATGTATAATATAATAGCTATTATTGCAGGTTTAAAATCAAGTGTTAAAGCAGAAAGCTATTTAAGCATGTTCATTTATATAGGACATGACCCATGGTAGAATCAACAGAAAATAATTGTCAAGCACCTTCTTTCTTTTTGGTATATTACAATTCGGAAGTACAGCTTGGAATGCCTTGCAGGTTTAATTTAATTACTGTAGCACTGACCTTTTTATACTATTAACAGATAATCCTTTGTCCCTCTAGACTAGATTGTTTATTGCATTTTCTGCCCACAGCTTAAAGCACATTGATTCCCAATTACCAGTTTATAAAAGCCATCTTTTTACCGCCAAGCCGTCTTTGATGCATGACTTTTCTGCCCACCCTCAAAGCGGTTTTAAAAGTACACAGGTCAAAAGAGGTAACAACAAGATTAATTAAAAGTTACAGGAAGAAACAAAGAGATCAAAACAAAATTAAAAACATCATAAATTACTGCATTAAGGTTTCTGTGTACCTTATACACTTCTACTATCAAAAGACAGTTTCTTACCATAGAAGTTGTATTTTCATGCTGAGGAGAGTCAGATAACATAAGACAATGACAATTAAAGTCATATTAGAGTGGAATCACACTAGAGATACAATGTTTAAAAGGATATGAAATGAGTATCATTGCTGTCCCAAAATGTAATAGCTTAATATTGCAGTGTAATATAAAATTTACAGTTACAATTTCTAATCACAAGCTTTCTCCCCAGGTGCCATAAATTGACCTGGAGGAGGAAGGCATGTAGACCTTGGTTATGAGCTAAAAGTGTTGCACTTAAAGGTCACATGTCCTGTACCCTTTCATTTTTTTTTACAGGAAAAAAAAGCTCAGGTTCATGAGCTTAATTGCAATGCAACACCAAAACTGACTTAGACCAACCAGCACTTCCTGGTTCACAAAGAGAAGCAAACAGGAAAAAGAGTAGCCACAGCTCCCCAACCCCTCCTCGACTTCACCTCAAGTGACAAGGAAAGACACACAGAGCAGCTAGTGTGTCTCTGCTGCACCCTTTTCCACACTGCAGGGCAGAAGTGTCTTTATTACTGATATGTCAAGCTTCAACAGCTGCTGTGCCAGCATCTCAGCTTGGAGTACTTGAGAGAGAAGCAGGAGGGAGAGCCGGAGGGGAAGGATAATCTCTGAAGCCACCTAATTTTCTTTCATCTCACTGGAAAAAGAGCACTTACAGGAGTAATTTTAGTTTTCTGAACACCTTCCTACCTCTGCCTTCAAGCAGCCTTTTCTTTTCCCCAAACGCAGAGCAGTATCTGACTCTTTCTGTTCAATGTACAGCACCTACTGCACCTTTTAGCACCTCCTTCTGTAATAAAAAAATAAAGTTCTGAGGAGAAGCAAAGCCCTAGAGCAGCAAAGTTGTACAGAATACTCACCAACATGTAGTTCACAAAGCCATCAAAGGGCTACAGATACTTGAAAAATCCGAGTAGCTCGTGTTTCTACTCAAGTTTGCCCTGTAGTTATGAGCCTAATTCAACTTCTTAGTTAAACAGAGGAGCTCTGGTTTTTTTATGCGCTCTTATTTTTACACTAGCTTTCAAGAATTTTGTGAGATTTGATTAAGATACAGCTTCATCAACCAAAATATATTAATAACTCCACCAAAATCAAGAAATTCCCAGTTCATCACACAGCACTTAACTGCTGCCATGCCTTCCCAGAGGATACTTTTTTCCCCCTACACTTCCACTTTCCATCTGTTCACACAAGTGAGTCATTCCCCCATCATGAAAAGAGCATGAAATTCATACACATTAATCCAAAGTTTTATCCAACACATCATTTCTCCTAAACAGAAGAGCAGCAGTAGAAAGATGCAGCTTCCCCCATTTTGAAGCAGTGAAGGGGCTTTATTTTCTTGCACATCTTATTTCTCTCACTTCATCTGACACACCATCCTATCCCTACTCAGCAATCTCCATAACCATCTATATCTCAAACCATATTCCTGAAGTGGCCTGTAGCTGCCACAATCACTCTGATTTTTCTTGGTCTGACATCTTTGATAGCTGATGCATTGGAGTGGTTCTTTGAAACATCTGTGAGTTAATAATGGTTCTCTTTCACCCTTCTGAACACTATTAAAAATAGTGTTATTTTGTTGGGATTTTTTTTAAGACAAAAGAAATGCTAGTTTTTCTGAATGAACTGTTTTACTGGAAAAGAACCAATTGTTACAGAGAATTCACTGTGTTTGGTACTCAAAATATGTATTCATATTTTTTACTCATATACTACTCATATATCATATGTTAAATATAATCATTTAGAAAACACATCTTAATAAAGGATATATATGCCAAAATTCCTACAACAGCTGCACCTTGTCCAATGCAAGACAATGTCATCTGCTGCAAGGCTGAAATCTGTGACCATACTACAGATCACCCTTCAGGGACTGCAAAAGAAATGTGGAATGCAATGAATGGAGTTTCTAATCATGTATTTCTCCAAATTGGAGACATTTTGTTTTTTACAAATTATTTTGAAAATAATTTAAAAAATCCTGCCATTCAAGAAAAAATTATTGTAAAATCGAAGTAAATCATGCATCATATTTCAGTGGATTGAGACACTCTGACCAGGTTGACAAATTCTTCTAAGATGCAGATAAACAATGCTCACTGACTTCAAGCGGAACTATTGGTTTCAAAAATCTCTGAAATTAAACCTGTTATTTCTCAAGTAAAGACATAATCTAGATTCTTTGGGGCATTTAGACTCTGAAAGTAACTGGTCATATTCCAGTAAATAGTCATTAAGTCTTGGCACAGGTAGATGTCACAATCTCAAATGTTGTAGAATCATAGAATGGCTTGGGTTGGAAGAGACCTCTGTCCAGCCATCTTGTCCAACCCACCGCCCATGGGCAGGGACACCCGGATGAGGCTTTGATCGTCTTGAAACCAGGTTGATCAAAGCCACATCCAGCCTGGTCTCAATACAGATTAAACCACCAAAAATATAGAAAACTAATAGCTTTATACAAATTGTACCACATTGGACAACATGTTGTATTATCACTAAATATGAACAACCCAAAAAGGTTTACAAACTTTAATGTCAGGTGAAGCAACAGATCTGGAATAGAGGTGCATAGAGGTGTACAGCAGACACACCATTCCACCTTTTACGCTACATGGAAAATCCTCTGTAATTTGATAACTGCTATCTTCTTCTACCTTTTGTAAAAGTTTCCTTGCCAGATGTCCACCCCATATAATCCAGTCCTGACAAGTCTGCTGGACAGTGAAATTCCAATGAGCAATCTAGACTCAATTTTCTTGGTTAGTTCATTTAAATACACAGCTTTTAAAATATAAATTTGAGCCAGAGGACATATTTAAAATAACATCTGCCTAAAGGTACTTGCAAAGGCTACTTAATACATGGTTAGGAGACATTTTGTAGCTATACAGTATTTAATACATATATAATATTTATCATAGTTTATAATTAATTATTATTTATATAATTAAATTGACCTCTCCGCCAAACCCAAGGTAACATTAATGAGTAAAGAAGCAGATTTTATTCTTAAGGCCTCTTCAAAATTGAAACATTAGGGAGTAGATCAAGAGCAAGAATCAGTCATAACACAGAGAAGATAATACACCAGTTCATTTCAGCACTGGACAAAAAAGCAAAAAATAGTGAATAAATAGATTTGTTACACACAGTAGAGGCAAAATGAAAGGGGAAAACTCTCCACCTCAGTAATAACAAACAACTTTCTCTGCTTGTCTTGTTGAATATATGCATCAGTAATATCAATATTACAATTCAAACACATGAAATATCAACATTTTCCAGATATTGTATCTTTCGGTTTTTTTCTCAACTCTAAGCAAAGTTCCAATTTTATATGTGTATTGCGCACAAATCTATCATTCAGGGCCTGATCCTTAGAGATGGGATCTGGTCCACAGAGTTGTGGGCAAAGCAAGGTATAAGAGGCCTCATATGTGTAAAAGACACAAAAGTCTTAAACACATTATTTCACACACTTTTCCACTAACACAAAAATACAGTAACACAGAACTAACGTGATCCATTGTAACTGTAGTATACTGATATGTTATCTGGTTGTGCTGTCCCAGTGTTCCATGTATTCTGAAATCTAGTCGTGAACTTTCCATTGGTGACATATTGGTGACAAGAGGTGAGAAAGAGTGAGAATAAAGAAGAGTTCTGAGGCAAGGCAGTGTTTGCCTTGTTGTAAGAATTAAGTGCAAGATTACTGAAGCACTAAAACTAAAGCTGAGAATGCAACATTAGCTAGCAGAAATATACATACTGGTCAATCCTGACTTCTTCCTTTTGATGAAAAGGACTATAATTACCAATTTGTGAACAACTTTTACAATTTCTTGAGAATGCAAATAATGTATTGGAAAACTGGGACATGCTTTTATATATATATATAAAATGAACGATGTTAATCCCAAAGTCTAAATTCAAGAAAGACAACTAAAATATTAAAACATGATCAAGATTCATTTAATAGGTTTTAATGAACAACTGTAAAAACATCCTGTAGATAATCTAATGCATAGACTAAATCAATCATTGGAGAAATGCCTTCTTTATTACAGTATTAAATAATATATCAAGTCTAGGTATTTTTCCTCATTTAATGATTTAGAGTATCTTAATGGATTATTTACCTTGAGAAAAAAAACAAACAATTTATTCTGTGAATAAAATCAGAAGAGATTACAAATGCTCAAGCAATAATTTTACAGTTTTTAAAGTAATTGTATGTTTACCCTGATAAATTGCATTCAGTTTTGGTTGTCACTTTACCATTCTGAAAGACTTCTCTTATTTGCAAAACCGAGACCCCTAAGGAAACAGTATTTGTTTTCGTTTACCCATCTGGTGAGTTGAAAACTGACTTTTGCAAAACAGTTACTTTCAGTCATCTAGCCTAATAGCCAGTTCTACTGTTTTGTTTATTATCAGGAGATTCAAACTAAATAATAAATAGGGTTTGTGTGCACAAAAGCAAATGTTGGCTACGTGACAGCATTAAATAAAATGCCATTTAGTCAGAGACACACAAATTCTCATAGCTTATTTTACACTTTTTCACCTGGCCTTCAAAAAACATCCGAAACAAAACGGAAAGGTGTCTCAGAAATTTCCTGAAGAGTATCTTTTTACTAATCCACATATATGAGTTAAAGGACTTTCTTCAGCACAAAACCAGTCCATGTAACACCATCATCCCTATGTAGCTCTGTCTGCACTGGAATAAAGCAAGAACTCAGGCAGGGAGCAAGTTGCTAGAGGGTATTTCAGGATAATATCACAACATTCAACTTGCATTTATCTGCAGAACTTTAGGATCATTACTTAACTTTAACAAGCACATAAAAGCCATCAGGAATCTTCTCTCTTCATAGAGAGGAAAGTCACAGGTTTCTTGTTTGAAAGGCAAAAAGCTTCAGAGAATTCCCATGTTCACCACGCCCCTACACGAAGAACCCTGAACTTTGGAGTAATGTTACAGTCACAAGTCTTTCCAGCTTACTAAGCTGCTGTCCTTTGATGTAATTTTGGAAGAAAGTTTCTCTGTCTCTTGGTTTAATTATAAAATCATAATTTCATTGGGATATATGTACAGTGTTACCCTCAGTGTATCAGCAAAATTATGGAATGCTGTTTATCTCATTAAATGTCTTTATACATGACAAGACTACAATAAGTATATTATCTCCAGAGACTATATTTTTCATCAAAAACAAGTATTTGAAAGGTAATCATTACCATTTTACACTGAAAAGAAAGATTGTTTAAATTATTTCTTAACAGAAAGTTGCGATTTTCTTCATAAAAATGTTTTAATATGTGTTGTCCAAACCAGCATCCCACTGAGCTCCGGTTTTGTTCTATCTTGCTAACTCGTATATTTCCATCCCTGGAAGAACTGATCCGAACCTTCTGATTCAAATGGTGAATTTTATACACAGTATATGACAAAACGTAAGTTAATGAATATTGGTCAAGCCACAACTTTTAGAAGGTCACTAGCTGGACTATAACTTATACTGAAAAAACCTGAGATCATTTCTGAAAGATACCTGCCAAATAACTCCTGCTGTTGTTAAACTAGATTCTCTACTTGTTAGTTTTTTCAAATTTATTTTTAATTCCAGTATAAGGCATATCATAATTTAACCATACCTCACAAAAAAAATACCAAGTCCCAAGAAGTTATTTAAATTTTGTTTAAATCACAGCTGCTTTTTAAAATACTCCAATAATTTGTGAAAGTATGAGACAGAAACCTTCCCATGTCTAGCTACCCATCATGGTATAACCTTGTTTTGTATAACATTGTTTAATGATTTTTCTTGAGATTTCATCTGTCTTCGTGCATTTCTTCGTAACTCCTAGCTCTCACCACAGTCCATATTTGTAGCTGACAGAGGTGTCATATTGTTCCTCTAAGACATTAATAATAATCTTACACCAAACCGCACAGACCTTGCTGAAATCTTTCCTACTTCCTGAGATGTCTTTTCACAATAAAAATTTACTTGTGAATGAGTATCAGATTCTTTCCTCCAATCTCAATAATCAAGCTGATCCTTCAATTACTCTTTAAGTTAATATCAATGGCTTTTTTTCACAACAGATACTTGCTTGAAAATACTTTTTTCCAGTAGCTTGCAATGTCATTAGAAACACTACTGAGAAGACAGTTTCTGTACGATTTTCAATTTAAAGTAAACATTGAAAACAATTGCAAACTGATGGGGAGGAGAGGAGTGAAATTATATTTTCTTTATAGAATTGTTCCTAAAGGAATTTATTGTTTTCATATTCAAATTATGCACTGAATTCAACTCTAGTGAATGTATCCAGATAGTATACAATAATTTATCGTTGACAGAAGACATTGCTGAAAATGCTATATAGAAAGCCCCGAGCAGATAAAGGTAGCTGGTAAAGCTTAAAGGAAATAAGAGTCTCCTTGTCGGAAAAGCACAATAGATGGACAGGCATGCTGGGCACAACACCCAACACTTTGTAGCTCTATTTTTGCAACATATTCTAAAAGTAAAAATTAACTGACATGTAGGAACAGCAAAAAATATTTTGAAATATAATTTTTAATTTATGAAAATATTTAAGAAATCTGCTTTGTTAGCTTCTTAGTTTTTTATTTAATGGGCTCACTAGCGCCATTAATAGCCATTAGATAGGAAAAAAATTCTGCATATTCATCACATGATTCTGTTCTGCTCTCATTATGTGATTGTAATTCTTTTAATACAGTAAAAGATGGTTTACAATATATGAGATGGCTTCCTAATATCAATTCTCCATAGAAGTTTATGCTATAGTCTTCAAAAAGATCAGATCTTCACAGATCTTCACAGAAGTAGTTGTGTGAAAATATAAGTAAAACTGAATAAATTTTATCTTGAATTGCAGTCTTGCAGCTGAGGCCATAGGTTCATGAGCTTTTTTAACCAGCACACTGCAGAAGTAGTGCAGCACGTCCTGCCTTTGTCACTCATCGCCACTTCTTTTTCTTACACACCCATTTTTGTGACTAGATACTGAACTGATACAGGTGAAAATGAAATTTTTTTCTTTTTCATATGTAGCTGAATTCAAGAGGGTGAGAAAAGAGGCAAAAAATAAAGTCCAGAGTAGAATGCTGTGTAACATGTTTATCCGGATTTTATGGAAAACATCAATATATTCTCCCAAACATAATCATTACTTCCTTTGAATTATTTGAAAACCAGAAAACTTAAACATAAAGTATAATAATCTGAAGATAAGTGTATTAATGACTTGCAGATCCCCAGTAATATTCAAATCAAACAGTTCCTGATACCTCTCAGTTTTCTGGACCATACTCATTCTCACTATGTATCTAACTTCATAGGCCAATTAAAAAAGCCACTGCTTCACTCTGATGAGTTTTCAACACCAGAAAAGTTGCCTGCTTATTGTATTGTATCCAGTGGTATCCTATTACGCTGTTAATATTCTTAACTGATACAAAATCTATATAAAATGGATATGAGTTTTATAAATGTCACTTTTTAAAGCACATTTTAGCACTCAGCAAATTAATTATCCGAATCAATATGATTTTTATGTGATTCTTACAAGAAATACAGGAACAAGTTACTAACTGTTCTGTATATGTCAATACCAAAAGCTGTTATCTTAATTCATTAGCACATTTTGTCTACTTGTTAATTAAACCATAAATAACACTGCTATTTTGACTTAATTTGTTCACCTTTTAAGTGGTGAAAATTTACCTTCATAAAATTTTCTTTCCATCTAAAGGAATATTACTTCATTTTTTATCACATTTGGGGCAGAAAGGCCTTGCCCAGGATCAGCTGGCAATGATATCAACTGGTTCACACTGATTTACAGAGATGTGTGCCTGAGAATAATTCCAAATATTTTCTTAGTTCACTTAACACAGAACTGTGAAATACCTGTTTGAAGGAGCATGAGAATACCACATAGACTTTTCTGGGGTTTCAGTAAATACAAGGTTCAAAAAGAAGTGTAAAAGGCACTTTATCCTATCTTCAGTACAATTGCTATGAACAAAAATTATCAGGGGAATGCCAAATCTAACCTCTAATATATAGGATTTATTACTGAGGAAACTAGACAATCTCACCTACAATGGCTACTTGTCTTTTCATAACTGTAAAGATAAAACAATCCTTAATGTGTTTCATGTTATCAATTCTCAGAAAATCATTCATGCATACAATTTAAGTTTGCTGCTGTGATGGTGACTTTTCTTCCTTCCTTATTTCTGTCCACTCAATGAACTCATATATCCAAGTTAAAAGGGAGGATTTTTTCATGTCAAGGCTTTCAGCAGAAGAGAATGGAGATATTCTCTCCATCTTGCTAGTAATGTCTTCAGGTTACCCAAAATGTACAGTTGAAACACAGGGAATCTGAGGCATATTTTGCAAATACTGAACCCATCATCTCCCCTTGTCATTTACAGGGATCACTCATATTCCTCTGGAGGTATGAAATACTGTCTTGGATAACCTCGGGTTTGTGATAGACATAACACCCTCATGAGAAATATCCTCCACATACAATAGTGTTATAAATGTCAGAGGGTTAATATGGTCTTGAAATCCTGAACACACCTTAAGTCTTTTACCGAACTCATCAAAACATTCTTTAATTACATCAAGCTGATCTAACAAACATCTGGACATGAGGACTTGCCACTGGTCTTTCAAATACCAGTAGAAAAAAATAGACAGGGCCAACTTACAAAAGAAAAGTACTTTTTTTTACTAAAAGTGTGCAATGGAAGACAAGTAACAATTGGAACCAAAGTTCCTGCTGGCATCAGTCAGCTTAACAATTAAGGTAGTCAAGACTATATTCTACTTAATTAGCCTTTGCCATAAAATATACACTGACTAAAAGTCAGTCTCTGTGAATTATCTGAAGTCAGACACCTAAATATGGAGGTTCCAGTCTCTTCGAAAATCTCTCCATCCATATTTTTTCCAGAAATAAAGGTGCTTTTTTTTTACTTTCCATGCAGTCTTAACACTGCATAGTAGTTAGAAAGTTACTTGCTACTGCTGGTGCAGAAATATTGTTTATAATTTAGTTCCTATGTCTTCATTTTCCAGGCTGTCCACACTTTTCAAATACCTAACGATTAACCTTCGGGCCCAGGGAACAAGATGTACACATAGACGGGGAAAAAACCCCAAAACCACTGCAGAATCCCTAGAGACTCCTTCCTGCTGAAGTGAGGGAACTGCAGGGACGGATGCTGTCCAGCATCCCTTTCCTCAACACCGCAGCTGCAGCTGCTTCACTCTTCATAGTTTCTTCCAGCCTACTCTGATTCTAGTGAATTTTGGCTACCTATAAAGGAGAGAGGAAGAAAGAAAAGAGATACAAAAGAGAGAGAGAATGCAGAGAGTAGAGCAAGCATTTCAGTTTGTTCTGAGAACTACTTCTACTAGCTGTCACAACAAAACTACATATACACTACAGACACAAGAAGTATTAGGTTCAAATGAAAACAGTAGCATAATATAATATATTTGGTGAAAGATTCAAATTCCTGGCAACAGCTCAAAAAATTTTATTTGATCTCTCTTGCAACAATGTTTTAAGATCATGTTGAACATAACATGTTGAGGGGAAAGAAAACCTACATAAATCAACTAAATCTTTACTCTAAATATGTTTAATTTCCTACTAAAGATCTTGGCTATGTAAAATTCCACTCAGCTCCTTCACACAGCCTTTTTATCTCAAAATAAAAAATTTGAATAGTTCTCAGATTTCCATAATCCTGAATTAGAATTTTTTGTTTATTTCAAATGACTTAACAGAAGATCAAGAAATAAACGATCCTGATCCCTTGGTTGTCCCATAAGTGCCGTGTCAAGATGATCTTTTCCATGACCATTCTGGGCCCTGAGGTCAGGCCTCTAGTTCCCTGGATCCTCTTCTGGCCATTCTATGGATGGGTGTCACACTGGCCAACCTGCAGTGACCTGGAACCTCCCCAGTTAGCCAGGACTGATTAATTACGAAGGGTGGCTTAGCAAGCTCTGCTGCCATCTCCCTTTGGATGAATCCCATCCACTCCCAGAGACTTTTGAGTGTCTAAATGGTCCAGAAGGTCACTACCTATCTCCTCCTGGAGGAGGGTCTAGTCTGCTTCCAGTCTCTGTCTACCAACTACCAACTGGCTGCTCTCATGATAACCATTCCTAGTGTTGAAGACCAAGGCAAAGAAACCATTAAGTACTTCAGCCTTTCCTTGGTGACAATGTTCTCTCCTGCATCCAACAAAGGATGGAGATTTTCCTCGGTCCTCCTTTTGTTGTTGGTCTATTTATAAAAACACCTTTTATTATCTTTCATATCTGTGGCCAGACTGAGTTCTCTTTCCATGACTTAACAGCATCCTTGTACCCTTCCTGAGTTCCTGCTGCTTCTTCCGAAGTTCTGTCATGGTTTAGGAATGGTGCTCCCCAATTTAGTATTCCCACCGAAAACACCCCATAGGCCACTGGCTCACTCTTCCCCTCCCCCTGAGGTGCGATGGAGAAGAGAATTGGAGGCTCAAAAGGGAAAAGATCTCAGGCTGAGATAACAGTTTACTGGAAACAGCAATGAAATCAGAAGAACAGTGACAACAATGCTAAAACCAAAGTGTATGAGACAGGAAAACAATTCACATGTGTGTGCTCACCATGTGGAACCCAGTGCCACCCAACCACACATTCTGGCAAACTAGAAAAAAGATGTGATCCTCCTGCACGTGGTGTGAGGGGGTATAGAATGGCCCCAGGATCGTGGCCTTGCCCCTCCCAGCTGCTGCAAGTGTTGACCCAATCCTGGCCAGAACCAGGACAAGGTTAAAAACTCTTTTTTTTCCTGAGATCATGTGAAAGCTCCCTCTTCTGCCAGGCCAGTCTTCTTCCCCAGTGGCACTTCTTTTGGACAGCCTCTTCCTGTGTCTTTAGAATTTCCTTCTTAATGTCCAGCCTTTCTGGACCCCTTTTTCATCAAGGACTCTGTCTCAGGGGACTGTCTGGACCAGTGCCCTGAAAAAGACAAAGTCCACACTCCTCAAATCCAAGGTGGACCCCCTTCCTTACCTCATCAAGAATTAAAACTCTATCATTTCACTATAATAACTTATATGAACGTAATTTGAATCCAAGCCACTTAAAAACCTTTAGCTTTGTACTGAATAAATTTGTTTTCAAGATTCAGCTTAGCAATGCAACAAACAGATCAGTAATAAATGAGAGTCTCAAATGGCAAGAAGTTCAACTGTTTATTTCCCCTAAATAAAAAAGAACTTCCAAACTGAGTGTTAAAAGTCCAGAAATTGGAAAAGAATAAAATATTAAGGGGCAGAAGTCTAGTTCAAAACTCCATTACTCAGAAAGATGAGCATAATTCTATAAAACTCCACATAAAAACATTATGGCTTTTATTAACAACTCTCAGAGCAATGCTGTTTTATTTAGATGACTGTTAAAAGCACCGCCACAAAGCAGTCATTTCCAATCAATGGCTTAGTTTACTTCTATATTAAATGAGTCAGCAGTTAATATTGTTGCTATATGGTGCTTCCTTTTCTGAGAGAAAGTTATGAGCAAAATTGCTTAGCTTGTATTACGAACATTTTTATCATTATTGAATATTTTCATGAAGAAAAGAAAAGATCTTGTTCAGGATGGGAAGGTTTAGAAACCTGTGTGTATATTTGAGAATGGGTAAAATTATGCATAAGAGCCTTAAAAAAACAGCAGCTATTATGGGAAAAGCAGTATTATGGGAAAAGCAGCAGTATTACGGGAAAAATATTTCCTCCTAAAGTTTGAGAATTGTTAGTACAACAATTTCGGTAGCACCAAAATAATCTGCACAGCACTATACATTTATTAGAGGTCTGGGTTTTACACTCACAGGATACACAAAAGCAACAAGACAAGAGCAACACAAGCCCCAGTGCTCTTGCACTGCTCTTACCCTCTCAGAGCCCCACTGCTGATGGTCAGTGATGGATGGCCCCCTGTTTTGCAGACACAGCAAGATACTTGCCATGGTAAATTGTGTAGTCTAAGTTCAGACCATTTTTGGGTCCCCCAGCTCCTCTGGAGTGAAGCCAGGCACCCTTTATGAATCATACTCATCTGTACAGAGCTTGTACTCTAAAAAAATTTATTTTTAAATACTCGTAATTTCCATTCCAGCAAAAAAAATGTTATACTGAAAGCATTTTAGCTGGTTTCATCCTCTCAGTAACATATTTTCAAAAGCAAAAGATAGAAAAGAAGAGCAATGAATGATTTTTTTTATATGAAAAGGACACAGAACCTCATATTCTGTCTCAGAGATTGGCCAGAAACATGTGTCTATGGAAGGGGCTCGTATGAATGAAAATTCACCAGCGTATTTTCTCTAACTGAGACCAGTGAACCTACCAGTGACTCAATACAGGTATCCAAAACACACAGAAATGAAAAATTATGAACACAGCTAAGCACCTATAACAATTTAGGGGTGGGAAAAGAATTAAGCAGAGGTTGTTTGGGGTGCTGAGCCTGTCCCTAAGATGACATGCATACAGCACAGCAATACACTTCTCTGCCAAGTGTCTCATCCATGCCTATATCCTTCCCATAACACCAGCCAGGAAAGTCTATCTCCTCACTAAGTGCCCTCACCTACAACAAACTATCATACAAAAGTCAAGTAAATGTTGCAGCATCATGTGCTGCCTTTTAGGACCTGTTCTTTAGGGGACTGGAAAACAGAAATGAAGAAGGAGAGATGCCCAGACGAGAGCCAAGTGTTAGTCAAAACAGTTTTCTGGACTTCTGGCTGTTTTGCCAGTAACAGAAGAGAAGTTAGGGATAGGGATTTCACAGCTTGGTGATGTTTTCTGTAAAGCATCATCTCCTTTAGGTCATTTTCCACATACCATCTCTCCATTTACTTGTTCACTTCCAGTCCTTATATCGGAAGAATAAAATTTAGAAAAAAAATTAAAAGGCAAATAATTAGCCTTTACAATAAGAATATAGCTTGAAGATGTAAGTTAATGGAAAATTATTAATATTGACGTGTATAGCATTATCACTTGATTGCAACCTAAATAGATGAAATTAAGCAAAGTGTTAGCAAAATAATTCATTTAGCAGTTCAGAGCTGAACCTCGTGCTACAGAATGATCGTAATTAATCCCACAGTGGTGGAATAATAAATTTAATGAAAACTATTTTTACATTGACAGAAGGAAGCTTGACATATGCAGCAAGTCGAGAGTCAATATCAGCTATGATCCTGAATAGAACTGCAATCTTCCTTCAAGTATTCGTCTAGGACAGGAGAAATCACAGAGCCGTAACAGAACTTCAGTAATTTTCAATGATTTGATTTATCCCAGCTGTCTGTTGCAGGTGTATGGATTCTACTCTGCTAGGATTGTACTCATCTAGATGGTCACTCCTGTGAGGAAAACCTCTTGGTGCCAAGGCTGTCTAAGTGAGTTTTGGCAGTACTAAATCAGTGATGGCAACAGAAAGCTTAATTACTCAGATGGCTGAGGTACTGGAACACTGGAAATCAAATGGTTGCTAGTTTTGTGCTTGACCTTCTAATGGCTTACTAAATACGGCCAGGGTGCACATTGATTTTGGTATTCATGGGGTAGCAACAGAGATCACTGCAAGCACTGATGGATCTGCCAAGACCCTCCTGTGCATAGACACCAGAAGCAGGAGAAGCTGACAGCTGGACTACAGCTGAGCTTCAAGTTTGAAGCCATTTGCTTTCTCCAGGAGAGCAGATGCAGCAGGTTGTGGGATCAGCTGAGGCCCCTTCTTCACTCAGAGACAGCCAAACTAGATAACAGTGTTGTGGAGAAATTATATGGAGACTTATACTGAATTTAAAAGCAAGGATTACAATTCAAAGTGCATATTATTGATGAGCACCATACATGAGGTGATTTGGCGCAAGTGGAAGTGACACACAGTTGAATGGATTGTCTAAAGCCAATCTGTGCCACCAGAGACTGAAAATAATAATGTTACTTTTGGAGAAACTTGGAGGAATTAAAAAATGGTGGAAAATGGAAAAGTGACCTCTTTTTACCCAGTACTTGAGTTTAATGAATTGATGGAGCACAACTACCAGTCTAATCAGGAAGCAGGTGCTAATAAGCGATGGAAGAGAGAAGAGTTCAATCATGCTAATTATCAACATGAAAGGCAATACGTACATACAATAAACAAGAATTGGCATTTTGCTGGTTGGCTTCTTGTCCTCAGGAAAAGGGATGAGTGAGTGAACTAAAAGACTAAATGTGCGACATGAAAATCTAATGTTCTGTAATTTAAGAAAAAAATTGGAAAGTCTTTTACAATCCTTATAAGGTGGGTTCTGAAGTTGGACCTTTGCTCATTTGCAGATCAATTAAACTCAAAGTTAATGAACTAGTTCATTGGTCAGAAACATAGCATGTCTAAAAAGAAAAGCAGAACACTAATGAACCAGTTCAGATGACTTATAGTCTGAATAATGACATCTATTTCAATTGAAAACATATTTAAAAATTATTTTGTTCCCCTTCTATATTTTTTATTACCAGACAACAGAATAAAAGCTAGATATAAAACACAGAGATATCATATATTTAAAGAGACTATATCTTGAAAAGTTCTGGAAAACCAAAACATTTGCCTAACTACTATCTAGTCAGTAAAAGTAATACAGGTAATTCCACATTATTATGACGTGAGTTCCAGCTGAAACTACACATTTTATCCACAGGAATAGCATTTTTCTCAAAGAAGGAAGGAGTAGGTTTTAGGAAGAATAGAAAAAAGTTAAGAAGGAAGGCCAAGCAATGTATGGCTCTTCTTTGTTGTAAATTCTGGAGAGAATTTATATCAGTAGCAAGAATTAACACCAATATTCTGTGATTTTAACTCTCAGAAAGACCAGAAGTCTTCCAGCAGAGCCTTTTAATCAGTATTCAGACATTCCTGCCTCTCCTCACACAGGGTTACACATTTAAATTTGATTTGTATTTATTGTACATCCAGTGTCATATTAATGTGCAGAAAAACTGCAATGTGGTAAACTGAATTTGACGGAGTTGAACTTAGCATAAAGATACTTTCATCACTAAAGATGCATTCGCCCTCTTTTTACTTCAAAAACATGCCATTAAGACCTTGAGTTTTATATGAGTACTCATTTCTACAAGGAAATCAGAACAGACCATAATGACTGCTACCAGCTAAACTGCATTTCTGTGCCAGAAAACCCAAAGTTTATAGAAATCTCTAACAACATGTGCAGGCTGATACTCTATACAAGCATCAACCTGAAGTCAGAGTAAGGTGCGTCTTTTAATATTGTACCTGCTACTTTTTCTCAGCAATCACAAACCCATATCCCAGTAAATATTCTACGGAACCCCAGGACACTTTAACCTAGGTTTACAGGCTAGATTTGGACATCAATCAATTATTGCAAGACTTGACAGATTTTCAGCATTCTGCGGCTTAGAGAGTGTAATTTTGATTCATTTCTTTTAGGAAGAAGAGTGCAAATTGAAGCAAAACTAAAAGCACGTGGAAATAAACATTCTGATAGAAATGGCTGGGTTCCAGATGGCACAGCATTAGGATAAGCCTCATATTTATTATGTACATGAATTATCTACTACACAAAATAATTCACATTTTGTACACGACAGATGTTCTTTTTGATTGTTTTTGTTATTTTTCTGTACTATAATTTCTACGTTACAAAAATAACACAAAATACACTTGCAGTGCACCTTTATCTAGGTCATATAAGTTCCTTACTGCACATACTCTCTTCCCAACTCTGAGTTTTAAAATGGAGGGTATTGTTTAGTGTGAGACAACGGCTGAGGTCCTTGTAACAAAAAAACAATCTGAGATCCTGCTTTACATGTATTTTGTCAGCTTCCCTCAGTTCTCAGAAATATCTGCCTTGCCTAGATGTTGTAGCTTAGAAGGCTGCCTAGAAACAAAGTGTTTCAAGGGGAATAGATGCTGATTTTAATGAAACAATAACAGAACACATAGTCATAAATCTAGTAAAATCACCTCTGTTGTAGATAAACTTGTTTCAAGATGCATAGTCTTGTTCGTGAAGCAAATTCTGACAAAAACATTTTTCCATGCCATTTGCAAAGATGTGTTTGAGAAGAAAAACATTACTTGATTAGTGAATGAACCCTTAGTGGAATTCAGAAAATTTTACAAGAGACAGGCTGCAGCAAAAGGACACCTGCATAATAATGTCTTTTATGCAAACATACAAAATTAATGAGGCCACAGTCCCACTGCACACATGATTCTCCTAAAATCTCATTTTAACTAGTACTCACACACCATCCATTTGAATTGGACCACTGATATCCTGGCCAAAAACCTGATTTTGCCATATAATTTTATAACTTCAAAGAAAATTAGGCCTACTAAGAGACAATCTTCACACTAGAGATTTTATAAGATAACTAAGAAGGGCAGCAACACTGTGAAATGAGCAGAAATTAATTACCTCTAAAGAGAGCCAGAGACGACAATGAAACCCAAGCTTTCTGAGCACTCTTACCTTTGGGCTTACCTACTGGACTGTCTAAAAACCATTTTAAGTACTCGGTCTTCCAACATTAAAGTGATACATTACAAGACAAAACCGTTTAAAACTCCAATGATAAGGCATTAGTAAGACCTATGTATCCCTGCAATTTTAGATATTTATACAATGCTTTGTTTAGGTTGAATCATGGAATAAAAATTATGTCACTGACAAACACGAATTGTCACAAGGGGTTTTATTGAGTGGGAGTTTTATTTTGAAGGTGATTTTTGGGGAATTTTTTCCTTGAGCTGGTATCACTGTTACAAGTAGATATAACTTTAGTGAGATTGACAGAATTTTCACTTTTAAAATGAGAAGTAAAGGACAACTAAATCTAACTCTAGGGAATTAAAAAGGATTCTTATCATATAAACTTATCTTAAGTGAGTGACAGGTTCTCTTTTAAAAATTTATCAAATCTGTGCACCTATTAATGAGTTTATCATTCAGACAAAGGAGCCCTTTTCTCTTCACTGGTGAGACCCTAAATGGAGTATTTGTCTCTGGAGTCCTCAGCATAGGAAAGGCACAGACCTGTTGCAGCAGGCACAGAGGAGGGAAGCAAAAATAATCAGAGGGGTGAAATACCTCTCCTTTGAGGAAAGGGAGAGAAAGTTGGGATTAGTTAGCCTTCTCATCAGGAGATGAGAAGGTTCCAGGGAGACCTTATTGTAGCCTTTCCTACTTATAAAGAGCTCATCAGAAGGATCAAGACAAAGCTTTTAGTGGGACCTGTTGTGACAGGACAAGGGGTAACAGTTTTAAACTAAAGGAGGGCAGATGCAGACTGTGTATAAGGAAGTAGGTTCATTTACAATGAGGATGGTGAAATACCGGCACAGGTTGCCCAGAGAGGTGATGGATGCCCCATCCCTGGAAATATTCAAGGCCAGGTTATATGGGACTCTGAGCAACCTGATCAGATTGAAGATGTCCCTGCTCATTGCAGGGGGGTTGGACTAGAGGACATCTAAATGTCCCTTCCAACTCAAACAATTCTATGATTCAAAGTTTTGGAGCTGCCACAAGCCAACAGAAAAAAAAAGGGTACCTGTGAAGAGAAAATAGATACAGGTAAATATTCTGTATGTGCCTTCCAGTCTCCAGCCTCCTGAAATTTTATATATCATCATGTCTCCTTAATTCCTTTTATTCAGAAAAAAACCATTTCAGAATTACAATCAGACTAAGGCTGCATGTATATGTACTGTAATTTAACTCATGTCAGTTTGATTTATGTTTTCATGTCTCATTGATGTCGGCTTGATTTATGTTTTTATTCTTAGCTGATGCTTTGAGTATTCATTTAACGTAACGGCTCTGAAAGCCAGAAAAGAATCCCACTTAAAAGCTGGATTTTATTTCCTAAGCAGTTGTAAATAGGTAAGTGAGATAACAGCTTGCAGCCTATGTCATAGCTATACACTGGACTAAATAAAGTGATGATTCAACATTCTACTAGCCTACTGATGAGCCCCACAATATTTATACAAATTTGGTTCGGGAGATTCATCAGCACTGTATGCAGGAATTGAGGTGGCATCAACATTTTTCATAGTTCACTACACTGGTCAGCAAAATAGGAAAGAAAATAATTTTTAGTAGTTCATATGGTCCACAGTTACTGCAATCTTAGGCGATATTAATGACATTCTGTTGCGGTGCGTTATGGCCAGTCCCACTGCCAGCAATATCATATTGGACACTACCATCTCCCCCCTTCCCCCCCCGCGTTTGGTTCTTCCCACAGAGGGCTCTGGGTTACCTGACCCCCCGTTGGCCCACGGTATTTCTCCCCTCCCACGCTATCCTCCATTGGTCTGTACCCTTTGCCTGCCAAGATCAAACCCATGTCCCTGTCTTATTGGTTGCTCCATGTTTTCCCCGTCCTTTGGTAAGGGTATAACAAGCCCTGGTAACTCCTTTTGGGCACCACGACTTCTTGTGACCTCCAAGTTGAATAAATCTTCTCCTGCTTTTCCACGCAGAAGTCCCTCTGCCTTGTTCTTACCTCCTCAGCGAGCTTGGACCACCGGTGGGTTAGGCGAGTCCAGGCTGGAACCTTGCCAACCCTCCCGCGCGCCCGGGAGCAGCCTCCGCCACCCTCTCCCGCGTGGGTGAGTGCTGGCACTAGTGGTCCTCGAGCTAGCCGAACAATATAGTGCCGCGGCAACATTCTCCTATCATGCTGCCCTTTGTACGGATAAACAAAATCAGTATTTTCATCATTCGCTTAAACCACTATATGAAGCAAGAAAAATTTCATAGAGCTCATCTTTTGCCAGAATGAGAATCCTCATTCAGTATGTTCATATTATAGTCTTAAAAACATATTTTCTAATCCTGTAGACATTCTCTGCGTGCATTCAGGCACAAGTTATGATTAAGATGTCTTTTACACATCTTAAGCAGTTTTGTGCTCCAAAGAAAGAGAAAGGCTTTAATTCTTCATATTAGGCTAGAGGAGAAAGTAGGATCCTACCAATGCCAATATTATTTGGCATCAGATTTTCTTCCTCATTCAACATCTATGCTCCTTGTCCCTTTATTATAATCATTTTCACCACTTTCATTTCACCACTTTCCAGAACTTTTAGAATATCTATTTATGTGGATTAAAATGTGGCAGAAAAAAATGGTTCCTTCAAGAATTTACTTGCCTTTTTTTTCACTTATATGTTTGACATCATAAATATCATGTAATATTTTCACAGAATTCTTCTGTTTATTTTAGAGTTCACCAATTAAAGACAAGGAGGAGATAAAATATTCAAGTTCTTTCCTAGTTTCCTGGATTAATAAATCTACTTCATTATTAATATATCAATATTAATATCTTACCTACAATCATTTGTTTTACTGCAGATTCAGGAGAAAGTTCTGCAAATGTTTTCTTGAACAAAAGTGGATTGTGATGAGCTGAGACTGTTGACACCCACCTTGCAATTTTCTTCCCCAAGAGGGACAAACTGGAGTTTAGTTCTTTTGTTTTGTTTTTCATCTGCTAGGCTTCTTCTGTCTTCTGTACTTGTGCACACTGGAGGCTAATTCCATTCTTTTCTTTCGCTGGACTGCATATTACCAAAATCTGGTTGTGAAACAGACAGTCAAAAAATGAGGTCTGTTTATGATTTGATGTTGTTGTTCCCACAAACAGACGTAAATCCTTACGGTACGTCCTATAATCTGCTCACCTGCTCCTTATAGTGTTTTCCTATTTATTTAGAAAGAGGAAGACAACCTTTCACATTCATCATGAGCATGTGCCAAGAATACAACAGAGGAAATAATGTGCTTCACTGACTCAACACTGGCTGATGAACTAAAAAAACCCAAAGAGCATCTTCAAGCTAGAATTAAGGTTTGTAGTTAGCATGGCATACATTAGTTCTTTTTTCAGTTTGGTACTGCTAAGAAATTTTGAGTATACAGAATTAAACTGAAGAGAGAACACTTTATTGTAATACACACTCCAAGAAAAAAATTATGTCATCATTGTTATCAGTCTTACAAAACCAAGCTGTGTCTGGTATCACAGCAGGTCACTTGATACTGAAGAAAGGTAAATGACATAGGATTCTGAGACTGCTGTCAAACACACAGGACAAGACATCACAGGTATCTGATTGCACTGCTCACAATTTAAGAACAGTAGAATTTAAAATTGTGGAAAGATCTGTTGAGGACTTTGGGTTTGTTTGGTTTTGTAAATGTGCATTATAACGCCTTCAATCACAATTTATTATATTTATTGTATAACACCTCAGAGGAAAGCTGAAGAACTTAGAATTTAAATCCCACTTACTGGGCATTCACTCTTGACATCTAGCTTTAAATGCAGTGAAGAAAGTTTATAAAGAAAGCAGACAAGAAGTAGCACAGCACAGAGGGAGCACGAACTAAGGGAGATAAAGGAGAGGATAACAGAATTATAAGTCTGGTGTTTGTCTCCGAAAGTCTCATTTTTAAAGATACCGAGCATTTTCTACAGCAATTAAAAGTAATGGAAACTTCAGTATTCAACACTTACAGAGTGAAATGGCTCAGCTGTTTCATATATCATCGGATGCTTTTTTTCCCATTTTAAGATGCCTTTAAAGTTTATTCAACAACTACCAATATTCTAAAAACAGCAAGAAAGCAAAAATAAGTCTTCAAACCTGTGCACTCAGTTGCAGTTCTCTCTATTGCCAGTAAGGTCTTGGAGTAGTCTCAGAGTTCAGTGTTTCAACACTGGACACTGACCAGCAGATGAATTGTGCAATGAAAGGCACACGACCTGTGTCTAAGGGCAGTATTATAGTTTCCATGACAGCCCAGAACAAATTACTTTAACATAAAATGTATAAATCACAATGTGAAAACAGTCCTAAGGCAACTGCGTGTTTCTTTGCTGATGCTGAAGGACAATAGCAGGAAGCAGTTACTCTACTTGCAGAGCCTCTGAGCTGCTGTGTTACTTTCTTATCTCTTGCTTCTGAGATGTAACTATGCTATAAACCACAGTTTAGATTTAGAATTGTGGTTTTGAGGGTTACACAGCCAAAATTTAATCTAAAACACCTGATTTTCTTCTGAGGTATACAGCTTCTCAACCAAAAGCACTTAATGGAGCACTAAAAGCTTAATTTAGATCAGTCACTCCATATTGTCCATCAATGTTTTTATTTCACCATCCTAAACGTGAATGTTCAAAGAACTTAATCCATATAAGAACTGCTCCTCTTAATTGTAATTTTTTCTTAATGGATTTTAGTAGGCTTTAGAATACAGTGGTTACATACATCTAAGTCTTTGTTTTGAAAATTTTATTTCATAATGCAAGCAGAGAAAGTATGTTAATCAGATGCTTGTCATTCTCTAAAGCAGTATATGCAACATTCTTTAGTCTTACATTAAAAAAAATATCCATGCTGGTCTTATTACTTTGTTTTTCTCTTTTATCCTTTTCCTCTTTAAGGCTTCTTCAACTTTTCCATGCCCTTCAACATTTCTCTTCTGATTTTCTATTCCCCATCTGCCCCCCTTTTCACCACAGTCACAGACATTGTTAAGGATTCACTCTTTGTTATTCCTTCCCTCACATCTCCTGAGCTATGGATATTATTCTTCATGTAGAGCAAAACTTTTTTGATCTTCTGCTACGTGCACAGAAGATCTCATAGTGGCTTGTCTTCCACAGGCAGTAACCTCTCTGCATGCAAATATGTACAAATTTGTTCACTCTCTTGCTTGTGCATCAGTCCAAAGCATCTCCCTTCTCCAACACTGGTATGTGCAAAGCTCTAAACACTCTTTCTGTGTATTTTTCAAAGTGGTCAGATCAGAATTTTTGGTCTTTACCCATAGTATTTCCTGAACATGGTGACAATAGTTTTTAATCCATATTTAGCACTGAGTTTGTGGGTTTTAAAGCAAGAGTGAAGTAGCTGACAACTTTTACATTATTTATTGTTGCTGTTTTCTACTTCTAGGGAATTCAATAATTATAAATATTTATACACAAGAAAACAGCAAGCAGAAGCAGCAAATTGGTTTAACTGAAAGTTTCAAAAATGATCCAGTTGCCAGATTTTCCAGAGCACTGGGGACTGATTACCACAACAAAAATTTAGTTCCCATATGTAGGTGCTTCAGTCCTTCTGAATGACCAGAATGTTTCACAGCCAAGACACATTTTTCAAAACATTTATTCCTAATCTGCATTCAAAAAAACTACCTGCTGCTATAAATTTAATTTGAGGACATAAGAGGCTATCAACAGCTCACAAAATCAGACTCCTGGTGGAAAAAAAATTGATTTAACTCTGTTAATTAAATTACTAAAATATTTAAAATGCAGTTTAATTTCTTCATATTTCTAATTCTAGTTATTTCTACTCTTTTAGAATAAAAGTTAATAAATAGAAATCAACTAATAGATTAGATAGATTGAAAGAAATAAATAGAATTAGAAAAAATTCTAAATGCAAATTTCTGACAGAAACACACTCATGCATAAAGGTAACAACAATTATTATTGTTTGGTGTTTTTCAAGAGAGCAATGATCTATGAATTCCATCCATATATAGATATCTTTTTGGACATAGTTTATGACACAGGTTGCAGACTAAAAACAACCAAACAACATTTTGAGGAGATATACTTTAAAGTTTTGTAGACATTTTAAAGAGCAGACAAAAATCAGTTGAGAATACATTATAGCCACATACAAACAAAGGAGGAAACACACAAACAACAAGTTAGTAGTTTCTGTAATAATAAAGTACAGTGCAAAAACGTCTTAGAATGTGTCTCGTTCCTGGCCTATCAGCCTTAAACCATTAGAAGAAAATATGCTTCCTACACACAAAGAGCACATCTGTAGTCTTCAGTTGCAAAAAAAAATATTGCGACTAATAAATGTTGGGACATTTTCTTTTTCTAAAGGCACACAGAGAAACTGCAATTCTACCAACACAAAGCAAAGGAGTTCTTATAACTTACAGCTCCGAGGAAAGTGCAGGTTTTTTCACAATACAATATATTTATCCTGACAAATGGAGAAATGTTCAGCCCAAAGCAACGGCGAGAAAGGAGAAAAAGAAAACACATCAACTTTAGCTCTTGAGTACTATCCTTAGGATCCATTGGTTAATCTGAGCGTCTGAAGTTCACTCAAAAGAACAGCAGTCCCTTGGAGAAGCACCTAATCTGTTCATGATAGATCTCATAGAATGAATGTTTTTAACAACTTATTTCTTAAAACTTAATACTAACATCTCAAAGTCAAGCAAGTACATATAATTTTAGAAACTCAGGGACATTTCAAAGTAGATCTTCTAATTTTCCAGAGGAATAACTGAATATATTCCACCATAGGTTGAAGGGAAATTTCCAGTAAAGGAGGAATAATGAAAATGAGAGATGAGTTGTCGATGCTCGACCTTTACGGCTTGCATACACTTTGCAAAACTGTCCCCTGTCCCTTGAGCTACAAATGAGCTCTGGAAAAAAAGCAGGGTGGTTCCAACTTGCATGCGAAGACCCAGGAAGGGACCAGTGGGACCAGCTGTGGGAGCTGAAGCTCAGGGTGGCAGAACATCTGTATCCTCACCAGCGAGGCACAGGTCCACCACACCCCAGTGAGTAGAGCAGTGCAGGGCACGAGCAAGCTGGGAACAAACAGGCAAAGGATGAGTCCCCAAGCTGAAATCCATCTGCTGAGCAAAGTCAGGAGGGCTCCAGGGAGGGTCCTTGCACACTTTCCCCCCAGACACAGAGGCACAGGCAATCACAGCAGGTATGCTTTCAAATGGCTTAGCAATTTTCCTGAAAAGAAATTCTGGGAATAGGTGCACAAGTTTTTGGGTTAATGGGTACATAAATGGAAAGACAGACAAAGCGAGAAATCAAGAGAAGAAATATTTGACATTTTATTTTTAAACCAGTCTTTATTTTTTATTGTTGTTCAGACTAATTAATCTTTTCTGTTTCTAGAGATTTCCTCAGACAGAGAAATGAGTGCTACATGAAAGAGAGCCTACGCAATGCAGTAGCTGAAGGGGAAGCTTTGGTTGTGGAGTGAAAGTTAACTTCACAGGTCAGGAGACCCAAATCTATAGCAGCTCAAGAGATGTATTGTTCAAGAAGCTGCTTCCACTTTTCAGGTTATAACAGAATGTATGTTCAATAGTAAAAATCAAGTTATTATAGGTATATGTGCAAAAGATTAAGACATATGTATTTTTCCCAAGCTGGCACTGATCCAGCAGAGGATAACACAAACCCATGCTAAGAAAACTCTGTCATTCACAAAAGTTCATATACCAAATACTGTCTCTGTGATTTCTGTATGGCCTACTCCAGTATGACAGATGAGATAAGTAGAAATAACCTTTCCTGAAGCAAATATTATGAGACAGCAAAACATAAATGTAATGTCTTCTATTTAAGGCATTTTATTACCTAGTACTTGCATGCACATGTCCTCTAGAGTAGGGCATAAAAGTGAAAGGTAACTACACAGAAATTTTAAAAGTAGGATACCTTGAAAGAAGATGTCTGATTTCACTAAAATGTCTGGATTGTACAAGCAGAGTCAACACGACAGAGTGGATAGTCATAGTAATTCCCCAAGATCTGGGGAATTAATCATGTGTCTGAGCTACAAAATTGAAACACCAAACTGAAAGTAGCTTTTTTAATGCTTGAATCTGAAGCATTGCAATCAAACGCAAAATGTATCAACCCCAAGTACTGACAGTATTAGTTTCTAGAGTACTAATTAAAGCTACCTATCGGAGAAATCTTCTAAAATTAGCTAGCAGTCCTACTTTTGAAATAACCTATCATCATCTTTCATTCTTTGCTAATGTTTTTGTTCATTTCTGATCTGCAATGAGCATAAGCAGTAAATTAATCAATTGTCATGTCTTTATTTATTTTTGCAAGTCCCCCCGTAAAAGTAGAAGCAGTAACTGTAAATCATGATCATAGCAATAGCATTATTTAATGGGATGGATAGGTAGCCAGCAAACTCCAATGAAAGAAAAAAGAGAAAGGAGTAAAAACCATTAAGACTATTGCAAGAGGAAACTCCATTCCACATAACGTTCATTTTTCCTATAGAAGTCCGTAAAGTTTTGTCTTCATTTCCAGCTTGAACAGGAAAGGAGCCCTTCAGCCAGCAGAGGAGTTAACTGTTGTCAACCTAGGCATGTTGGTCACTACAGGTTTATGCGTTTAGAGCTCCTTGCTTACAATAAAATCAATACTTACTGAATAATTGACTCAGAATTACCGTTCACAACAATCAACAGGAAAGACATGTCCTCCAGTACTGCAGCAACAGCTCACCCCAGAGGCAAGGCACTGGTTCAAAGCTCATTATACCTCTTCCTCTAAAGCACAACGTCAGACAAGGCATCTCTTCCAAACTAGGCATTGTTAAAGTCTCTCATCAAAGGAGACATAAGGGAGGTAAGAGTTCGATGGGATCATAACAATTAAAGTGTCTAATATTTTCCCAAGACACTTTCCATCATGTAATCTTGTCCTCATGTGTGCTTCCACATCTGTGTCCTGGTCTAGTTTTGGAGTTTTTAGCATTCATGTAAGGAAATTTGGAGCTTATTTTTCTAGCTGGTTTTGTTACAGACTAGGAACTGCAGCTGACCTATTGAAGCAAAAGGATTTGGCTTGTTCCTTCTAAGGTCAATGGAAAGTGTTTAAATGTAAAGAATCCATTTCCAACACATTTCACTGAAGGACAAAAAACTGACATAGTATGTGGATTGAAGGATTCATATAATCTATGCAGCTATGTTTTGAAATTCTGACAATTTTTACTCCCAAAAGTGTTTATTTTGTTTCTGTTAACATGAGGAACCCCTCCACTGAAATCAATGAAATTAATTACAACTATTGCTGGAATAGAATAGAATAGAATAGAATAGAATAGAATAGAATAGAATAGAATAGAATAGAATAGAATAGAATAGTTCATTTGGAAGGAATCTGCAACAATCATGTAGTTCAACTACCTGGCCATTTCTGGGCTGATCAAAAGCTAAGAACACATTATTAAGGGCATTGTTCAAATGCATGTTAAACACTGCCAGGCTTGGGCCATCAACCATCTCTCTAGGAAGCGCGCTGTAATTTTTGACCACCTTCTTGGTAAAGAAATGTTTCCTGATGTCCAGTCTAAACCTCCACTGGAGCAGCTTTGAAAGATTTCCACATATTCTATCACTAGATACCAAGGAGAAGACACTAGTGAAACATCAACAAGCCACCTCACTAAGAAAAAAAACTGCACTCATTTAAAATAATAATTAAAATTTAAGTAACAATCCTGCTTTATGATGCAAGGAAAGTAATAAAAATATACGAATAATGTCTTTATAACAATTTTAAATATATTTTCCCCACTCAGAAAAAAATTTACTTTCTTGATTAAATTAGCTGTGCAACCAGTACCATTTTTTAAACTGCAAAGCTGTATCTGATGACTTGTGCCAGGTCAATACCAATTCTTTATTGTGCAATTAATCTAAGTTGACTTATCCATCACATTAGTAAGGACCTTGATTTCTAATGTATAGCTTCATTTCTGTGAATTTAGATCCGTCCATGACTGAAAAACTGCAGAGGCATAGCAAAAATCTTACATTTCTGCCCCAGAAGAACATTGAAATCTGCAGTTATCACAGAATTTTGAAATCTGAGTTTATAAATATTAATGTGTTTCAGGAAAAAAAAATTAAAAAAAAAAAAGATAACTGCACCACTCTGTGACCCAGGTGTCTACGCTCTGGTACACCACCAGAAGCAGATGTACTTCTCTAGGCACCAAAAAAAGTGCTCTGGCCTGTTAGTTTGTCATACCTGGAAGTTTTACAGAAACTCCTATATTTCACTACATCCACTATAATAGTTTCACATCTTTACTTTTATATTTCACTATATCTAATTAAGAAGAGTGTATTCAGATTTGCATTTTGCCTTTTTAGGCCATCTTCTATAGGCTTAAGTACAGAATACAGAATGATTATCAAGTTTAATGAGGGCATTTATTTCCCAGTTTGCAAGATTGTTTAGGGGAGGGCAGGGTTTGACTACTACTGCTATTGGATTAAATAAAATGGCAATCCATCAATATGCTTTTAGAAACAGGTTGATGCTTAAATCTGAAAGGAAATGGCATTCTTATAGCGCTAAATTATTTGAAAATGAACCAAAGTGTTTTGACACTTCGGTTTTACTTTCATTTCCAGAATCACAGAAAACAGTAACAAACTGAGATATTGCCAGGAATAGTCAAATCACTGAACTGTATTAATGGCAAACAGCATTCTAAGTGGATAGAAAAACAAACGGAGAGTCTGCTCTGAGATTCACTTTCTCTAGATCTGTTTGTCTTTAATTTCACTTTGTATCACACTCTAAGGCAAAACTAGTGAAAAGGTGAAAGTGGAAATTGTTTAAAAACGCTTTAAAGTCTTAAACCACCAAACATTCTCAACTTAGTTCAGTGCTATGCATTGGATTCAGGCCTAAAAACTACACATAATAATAAGACTCTTACTAGATCAGACTCTGATATTTTGGATACATTTATTTTTATGTCAGGCTATACACATAGTCAGATGAACACAGATGTTGCCTACAGATTAAATAAGGAAAAATAGTTACTTACACTTATTTATATTTATTTTGAACTTTCAGGTTTGAACTTTAATCTTTTTTCACATCTAGAAAATTTTCATATTTAGCATCTTTAGAGATGCTAAATGAAAAGCATTTACAAAAAATGCAGGTCTATATATTTAGAAATCCTTGATATACTGATGCTTCCACTGATTTTTAAAAACCAATATTCTGAAGACATACAGTATCTAATATAGTGACTTTATCTGCAGGAATTAAGAAATCTCAGACACAGTCTATCATCAGAACAAATTCCGACAGAAGACAAGAACAGAAAAGTGAGTGTCTGGGACTATCATACACAGATGGAGGATTATTACAATCCACCTGTGGATTATTAAAAGACCTGGGATATAACTAGTTTTGTCACTATCGTGTGCTGATATGTCCTATATGGTATGTCAGGAAAAAGAATTTCAGAAAAACTGGTTGTCATGTCTTCACCACTGAAGGATCTTTTCACCAGCTACAAAATGGTGTTTCTCCGTGGCACCCTAGGCCATTAATTATCTTTAAGTAGATAAGAAAGTACTCCAGGATTTAAAAGAAACATTTTTAATATTTACTGTAGCTATTGGAAGTCACCAAACAGCTACACAGGTGAATGGGAATGAATGGGAATGAACATTTCATGAGAGATATCAGCAATAGATACTGATAAAAATTTGTGCATAAGAATTTTTTTTCACAGTCAGTAGAAAGGATTTTTTCTTATTCCTGCAGTTTAGAATGGTTTTTCTTGAAAAATGAATGCCAGTAGTTTGTGTTAGTACACCATCTTGTGGATAACTCATCTAATTGGGAGTGTTGCTGCAACAGCCAGCAGAGTGTCCAAGTGCTGGAAGTAACAGGATTCCTTCTTATTCATCCAATGCTTACAGTCACAGCAACTCTCTCTTTCATATGCATCATGACTCCTTTCCAAACCTGCTTGTGAAGAGCTAAATTATTGCATGAGAAAGAAGATGTGCCTATATGAAGAAATATTAGTTATTGTTAAATACTTTTCGTAAGATACACTTAAAACTGTATTTGGAAGAAATCATAGGTATTTAGCTCTTTGGTATACTATACAATATATACAATAACCCCAGAAACTACAAACAAACTCTGTAATCCACTATACATAGACTCTCGTGGTCCTTTATGGTCACCACTGGCCCCTTGGACTGCTCTTGTGTTCACTGGAAGGTAAATGCTAGCTTTGAAAGCACCTGCCATTCTTCAGTACCAAAGATTTTGTCTATCGTTTTTCTTCATAACTCAGACATTAAATCCAAAGTCTTCCATGATCTATGGTGCTTCCAAAGCATTATTTGTAAAAACGTCTATCTTATTTCAGACCACTGGGGGGAAAAAAGTATAGGCTAAGCAGAAGGTGTGGAAAAGTTTCAGGATTTTCATATTCTTTATTTTTATATGTCTATGATCAATGATCCCATTCTCTGCCATTTTACGTTACAAGCATTAGAAAGAGATTTAATTTTATTTTATTTGATTTCCTCCAGGTTGGTTTCCCTGGCAGGGACCATCCAGAAACTTCGCAGAGAATATGAGATATCCTAACTCGCATGTGCGAAAATGGACGTCTCTAGGTATTTCAATCCTGTAATGGATTAGTGTATCAGATACATGAATTTTCCTTCTACATGACAAATTTTCACAGCGAAGACAGTGAAGCAGTGGAACAGACTGCCTCGAGAGACTGTATGATCAACATAATAGTGTAAAATAGAATAGTGTAAAATTAATTTGAAACGTTACTATCAGCAATATATCTGTTTAAAACAACTACGAGGTCCAGAACAGTGCAGAGTGTAGCTCATTGAACTTAGTTTCTGTGTAAGCTGCCTTTTTTGCCCTCTCTTCACTCTGCAGGGAAACACAAAGAACTTGAAAAAGTGCTGTAATTACCTGCCATGACCAATATACACACCCTGCTTGCACGGAGCCATATGGCCTCTCTGTCATCGTTCTGAAAGTAATTCACACAAAATATTAGAAATGACGAAGGAAATAAGATCAGCTGTTCCATTTACCACCCATTAAAATTCGTGTAGAGAAAAAAACCTTCTAAACAAATATCTTCAAAAATGCTCCTCCAACAGCCCTATAGTATACGTATTTTAGAGTAGTTTTCTTGGAACTCTTCCCTTGCATTCTCTGCTGTTACTTCTGGCTAAAGGAAGATCGATCAAAACTGTAAACCAGACTGGATAAAAAAATCCTAAACAAAGCAGAATCAATACTTACAACTTCCATGTCCATAGCTTTGTGTTGCTTGCTGCATTTCATCTTCTACAAAAACAGACAAATCAACTGATATTTATTATATAATAAAATAACTAGATATTTGGTGATACAAGTGAATTGAGTCCAGTGTGCTTTGCTGCATTCTGTAATATTATAAAAAAGGTTTAGTAGGATTTTTTTGTTTCTTTCCCTTACAGGTTTATAATTTAGGCCTGGATTATTTTTCAGAAGCCATATTGCTTGATATTGTATTTTTATGAGGCTAGATCTGATCTTTAATGACTGTGCTTGAAACACCAACAGAGATATAACACTGGGATATTTTATCTGTTGATGATGTCAAACTGGGCAAGGAATCAATCAGTACAATCAGTTGGATAGTTTTGGAAACCAGCACAACAAGTAAATAGATGTATTATTATGTGGCTGAATGCATAATAATTACAGGTCTTTCAAACAGGGATTAGAACCTGAGTGAACTGAAGTAAAATCTATTCTGAAGTAAATAGTCATTCTATAACGTTATTCAGTACCGTTTAAATTGCCAGAATTAGAGAGAAAAGGCAGAAAACACAGAAAAGCAGCTAGAGCAAATTAAATTGAATTATTTCCTTTATGACAAATTTTCATTCTGTGCTCTGCTGCATACTTACTCAAAAGGCCTTAAAGTAAAAAGAGGGTTGCTTCACAAAGTTACCTCATAACTTGCTGGAATTTTAAATTACCTCATTTCACAGTTAGAAGAAATTAAGCCTGGGACGAAGTGTAAAAAAAATAATGTTTTTGGAAAGACAGCAAAACACTTATAGCTACTTCAGTTGATTGGCCAAACTGAAATACAGACAAAACATTCAGATCAACATGCAATGATAATTTTTTCCAGAGAAAACAAATAACCAAAATTTTATTTGATAAAGCTAATTCTATTTTCATTCCAGAATGGAATATTTTGTGTTTCACTTTTCCTCTGTAATGAAAGAAGTGTAACCTCTGATTAGCTTGTTATTGTATCGCTGTTTTCAGTTTCTAAAACTAGATCTCAAAATAAGAGTTGAAGTGGTTCACTTAAAAAATTTCCAAAGGACATTCCAAAAATGACAGTCATGCTTCTGTTTTGATTTTTCTGTAAGCAGTTTAATCCTCTTACTCTATGAAAACTCATGGGTGGGCTTGAAGCATTTTCTGGTTTTGATTTTCCCAAGTGTTCCATTGTAAAGTCATCATAATCCCATTGTTGACAACCTTGCAGTTTCTGGACGTTTTTTGTTTGTGCTGGCTTTTTCTGGAGCCATCAAAGACTGTTCCAAATAGTCCTCTTTGGAGAAGAAGGGATCGTTTTGCACATTCTCAGTGAAGACCTGGCAGAGTTTAACTGCTTATCTATTTCCTGATTCTGTCTCCTCTAACGATGAACGGACCGTGCATGACTTCCTGCGCTGAGCAGCTGTGCATGAGCAGTCCTTTTCATGACTGCATCTGCAACAACGAAAGAAGACAGGGTCAGACGGGAAGAGTTCACAAGCTGGATGGCAGCTGACATAAGGAAGTGCACTGACCCATGCCATTGTCCAGAGTCTGAAGAGTAAACAAGATTCTTACTCCTCACTGTTCCTCTGATGTCAGGACACATTTGTGGAAGCACTGGCAAAATATACTGAAGGTGTCTCTACAGCTGCTCCACATTCAAATGGTGAAGTACAGTAGAGATCAGGTAATTTTGTAAACTCAAGTAGTGGAGTCAATTCTCATTCTTCTGCCAAACAACACTGATATCAGTGTGACAGTGGGCCACAGAATTTCTTTCTCCTTCTTTAATAATAAATTAGCAGTCACAAGTCAAGAGTTCAAGAACAAAGTATTTATCCGCAAAAGTTGTTTGAACTTACTATGACTTCACACTGACAATTAATGTTTGCATTCGTAGTGCTTTTAGAATTAATCATGCTATGGAGTGAAGATGATATAAAAACTAGGTTTTATTGGTTTCATTTTCACAGAAACTTAAAAGACTTTTAATGAACTGGCTAAGTAGGAATTTATTAAGACAGTCAATACTGTCCTGGTGGATTGGAGATGTCTCTTTCAATTTGCTATGTATTGTGCAAATCATCTCAAAAAAAGTTATCAGATACGATCTTTCTTTTGATGTGTGACTTACTTGTTCTGATTTCAAGAATGGATTAACAGGTCACAACTGCAACTGAAAGTTGTAGGAACTTTAAGAAAATCTAAATCATGTCTAGTCATTTAAAATGGAGCACTGGGAAGTACTATGCAATTTCTGATCTTCATGTGTGATGATGAGAAAACTGTAAATCATGTGCTTCTGAAATGGGAATACTCAGATTCCTGAGGTTTTGGATCATGTAATTAATGTTTGTGAACCAGATAGTATAGTTATAATCAATACAGAAAAGCCTCAGGAAATGAATTATTCTTCTTTCTGAAACCTGTTGAACAACAAAGATAAAATGCAATATTAAACATCTGCTTTTTATGTGCATCATCTGTCCTGTGTTTTGAGAAAATCAGAAATTCTGAAAGAGAATAGTATGGTTACAATAGAATCAAGTCTCTCTCAAGACAAATGAACAGTAGGAGAGGATTTCTACTGTGCTTTAACTTTGTGATTTCCTAGCTTATGATGTTGTGACTGCAAATTGAATGTTTTAACGTGGTGAAGAAGGGAAAAAGTTATTAGACAAAGTAGTTATAAGACAATGCAGTTGTAAGACAATGCAGTGACATCTCAAGAATAATTCATCCCACTGAGCAAGAAATCAGGCCTAGGGAGCAAGAGTTCACTTGTGTGGGTGAACAATGAACTTCTGTCAATACTCAAGCACAAGCAGGAGACACAAAAAAAGGTAAAAGCACAGGCAATTCACTTGGAATGAATATTGAGATGCTGTCAGATTATGAAGAAAGGAGATGAGGAAAGCCAAGGTCCATCTGGGACTAAATTGGGCCAAGGATGTCAAGGACAACAAGAAGAGATTCTTCAAATATATCAACAACAAAAGGAAAACTAAGGAAAATGTGGGCCCATTACTAAATGTAGCAGTGACCCTGGTGACAGAGGATGCAGAGAAGGCAGACGCAGTGAATGGATTCTTTGCATAGGCTGCCACTGACAAGGACAGCCCTCAGGAATCTCCCAGGAGACCAAGGAGGAATGGCAGATCCACCACAATGCTGTGAAGTCATTCAGAAGGATCTCAACAGGCTGGAGAACTGGGCGTTTAGTAGTGGGCCCATATCCCAGACATACTACACAGTTAAGAGATATTAATAAATAATTTCCAATTCAGGAAAATAATGAATAATGCATGACATTACCCTTTAAAAGTGAGAATTGCTGTGCCTTTACAGAAAATCTAAGTAATTCCAAACTTTTTACAGAAGATCCTATATAATTCATTTCTTAAAACTGTTTCAGAACAATGTAGGCCCAAAAATTTCTTTCCCTGCCCCCTCTTCCCATAACATAGCAGATTGAGTCTTAGATATTTCCTTCTGGCCTCTCTCTATCTATAATGCTCAACAGCTACAGCTATGGTTTCCATGAGGAAGGCATGAGAGCTAAGAATTTATTACATAGTTCTCCTTACTTTACTGGAAATTTTCTTGCAAAATAAAAGAATAGACTTCCAACAGCCTCCTTCAGTAAGGCCTCTGCCAGCCTCCAACTGTCTTCAAGAACAGTCTGAGAGCCCCAGCCTTTGTCCTACTGCACACACAGGAGTGAACCCGGCACTGCCAATTCACTCACTTATCTTAAAACTGTGCCTCTCTACCTTCTTATATCTCGTTTATTATCTGAAAAAAAGGTGAAAGTGGTAATGAATAGAATCTCCACTTTTCTTCATGCACCACAACCCTGTAGTATGCTTTTCTAGTGCCCTTCTCCTAAGCCTCTTTTAAATCCCTGTCACTGGGTTTAAGTGTCATGGTTTAACTGTCAAGAGACAGGCATGAGGTCTTTCCAACCAGACTAATCAATAGCGAAGACTCAACGTTTGTATCAGAGTATCACTGAAATGATAGAATTATTTTTTAATTGCCCTGGGAATAAAAATAATGTTCTGGGAATCAGCTTCTTATACATGTCAACAACGTGACAATAGTCACTGCCCTCAACTTTTGACAAGAAGCTAATGGTGAGGAGAGCTCTATGGCACCCAGCACAGCTTTGAGGCATGGGAAAGACAGCTGTTTGTCATTTAAGAAAAAGAATACCAATGCAGGAGGGAAGTGAAAGAGAGTTCAACAGTCTTTAGTTAAATTGCCTTTACGGAGGCATGATACAACTTCGCAAATATTTGATTCTTTTTAACTTCTGCACAGCTACAGTAAAGCATAGTGTTGGAAAATGCATAATCTGCCCACCTGGAAAACACTAAGCAAAAGCCCTCAGGATTGAATGAAGGATCGGGACATGGTATTAAAAGATGTAACCTAACAGTATCCTGGACACCAAAACCATTATTTATCATTTAGATGATCACTTGCTTTGCTAAAGCTTAAAAACCAGGAGAAGTATTTTGACCAAAAATATTCAGATCTTGTCAGTGTGCCATTTTGATCCAGATGAAAATGTGTTATGGTCAAGGAATTGTGTTTACTAGCTGGAGAGTGGACAGAACTGATGAAGTATGCTTTGCCACACGTTCAAATGATCCGTTATGGAAAAAATATACTATTACTACACCTATTTCTTAGTATCCTAAGCACATCTTTCTCCTTATTTTTTCTTTGTTACCACAAGGTTTCTTATCATCACTGGCATTATTCCATTTTACCTTGTGCAACTAAGTATAAGCACTAAAACATTGTCACTAGGATTTTTAAAATACCCATAGGTCTGTTCATCACTAGGAACTTGCACCTTGGATGGATGAACTGATCAAAACTAATGGGCTGAGCACCTCCCTAAGGTGAGCACTTCAAAAGATAAAAGCAGAAAGTAATTGAGAAATACAAGAGGTTCTTGTACAAAGAAGATCTCTTGAGCTTGGAGAAGAGATCAGTGTCGTGGGAGAAAAGTTAGTGAAGTCTCTTGCGTGTGGATATGGAAAAGTATGTGTGAATAGAGACAATTCAATGTGGACCTTTGATATTTTCTTAGTCATCTGCCCACACATATATATCCTAAATGATTCACTATAAAGTGATTCACTATATTCTAATGGATTCCATTTACAGATATATGTAGCATAAGAACTATGCAAATTTTTTCTGGAATCCTCACGATTTTTAAATATCAAATGAGAGTACTTCAAAACAATAGCACCAGAACCCAAACCACTACTTTTTCAAGATCTTAAAAACTATATCCTGAAAACATTCCTGAAGTATTTAATTGTTCAGTCTGGTTCTGGTTTACTGCAGTGATTAATGTTTCAGCAAGTGATTCATGTTTAATATTTTTTGTATCCCAAATGTCTTCCATATAATCAGAAGGTTTCACATAAAATGATTTTATATTATACCAAAATGAAATTATCTCAGAAACAAAAAGAAATGCTTTGCATCTCTAGAAGCAAACTTGCTCCTCTGTTATCTACTGATTTAGAGAACTTGATCTGCGTAACTACTTCCTGGCTATTTTTTATTCATTTCCAGGGTATTCATCAATGCTCTGAGCAAAAGAAAAAACAGAATTCAGTGAGTTGCATAATTCATGTAAGTACATACCAGTCTACCCATTACGACTGGTTAAATAATCTTTTAGGTATGTGTTTGAAATCAGCACACTAAGACTGCTCTCCAGAACACAGAAAACACGTTTGTATACCAGTTTTCTGTGTTGAACAAGAGAGTTTTCTTGTTTCTGATTTTTTATGTGTTTCATTGCGTTTTAACATAAAAGTTTTGTAGGTTCCATGTAACTAAAGACCAAAACTGACAAATAAACTAGTAGTAACATGAAACAAGAGACACAATTACTTTAAAACAGCAGCAGTATGGGCCTTTCTAATTGGTCAAATACTTCTCTTCCTCCACTGGAGATCTTCAAAACTCTGATCAGCCATAGAAGTGGTTGAAAAAATTTTGCACAAGCTTTCATGTAGGAAAAGGTTTCCTGAAAACTTCCAGATCTGCCAATCAAGTAGTTCTACTTCTTAGTAGGTACATACATGTTCAAAAGATGTGGAGAAGAAACAAATGCTGTCTGTCACATTTAAAAACCTCGTATTTTTTCAAAATATGCTTTGTGGATAACCCTTCTTTTATCGATACAGACACATATCCAAAAGTGGAATGAAGGAACAAAATGAGGTGACCAGGAAAATTATTACAGTTACTTAAAAAAAAAAAAATTAATGAACACTACTGTGCAGTTTAACAAAGATGACCAATGACAAAGAAAGGGAAAAAAAACCACCACGAATATTTTGTACCTATTGTAGACATCATAGGAAATGTAGCTATGCTGGTAGAAGACCTTAGTATAGACAAAATGCAAAAGCCTCTACAGAGAACTAATTTAATATTGTAGAAAAATAAACAAGAATTGCAATTTACAGCTTGAAATCTGAGTTAAAATGCATTTGTAAAGAAATTATTCAGAAAAATAATAAATGGGAAACACAATGTATCACATTTGGATGATGTATTGACAAGAGGTAACAAGGGTTTTGACGCCAGCATGACACGTACATGTCAGGACTGTCTAAAACAAGTAGCATGCAGTCTAAAAGAGACTGTAGTCTGATAGTCTAGAATAGCCTTGTCTGTGCACAGCCATCCACCTGGGCTTCACTGGAGGCTGCCTACCTGGCCAGGTGTCAGCCCTGCCTCAGGGTAGTGACCCACTTTCTGACCTGTGCCCAGAGAACCCCTCTCCTCTGCAACTGGACAGGGTTTGGATTTGTGAGTCCTCTGCTCTGGTGGCTGCTGTCACACCCAAATCCATCTCCTTCGCTGGCTCCTGACACATATTTAGTATGAGACTACATACTAGAGATTTCATGCTAAAGATCACATACTAAAAGATTCCAGAGCCTTCTTCAGAATTCACAGAAAACCACAAAGAGCACAGGCATATGCTCCTCTTCTGCAGTGCAGGAAACATAATAAAATTTCCAAATCCAGATCTAAAAAGAACCTAGATGCCCTGAATAGCACTTAGGTACCAGACTTAGGTACTGGAAATTAGGTACCAAAATTCCAAACTTCAGCTGCCTAATCTGTTAATTAAAACCCACAGACAGGTGAATGCTGATTAGAGACAAGCAAGATCCCCAGACAGAATAGCTGGGAAGGCTGTGGATTTAAATGAACGTTGAATTTAAATGAACAGTCCTGTGCAGACCAGGATGACAGGTTTTTTCTCAAGCAAATGCAGAGGCACCATATAACAGGGCATTGGTACAGGTGGTCATAGTTACGTGCTTTAAAGGAACATGGCTACTATAGAAGGTGATTGCCTCCGGATGAAGCTTGTTCAGCTCTTAGAAAAAGAGCTTCAGGAGAAAATTTAGGGCTAGAGACGCTGCTCTGCAAAAGCCATCCAATGGAGAAATTTAAGACTAATGTGGTCTCTCTTACCTCACTGGTTGACTCTGATGGTGCACTGGCTCAGCAGGTTGCGAGGCACCAGACCTCCCTGGATTCACAGCTGCAGATAGTACAGCCAGAGCAGGCACGCAGTGCTGGCCCATTCCGCTAGAGAGGCCACACACCAAAAAGTTCAGTGTTGAAATGCATGTTCTACCTATTTAAGTACTTCTACTCTTATTCCATTTCCTGCTATGCTTCTACTTTAATAAAAAATGATGGGTTTTGTGGGGTTGGGGGGGGGCTTTCTTTTTTTTTGATGGGGCTTGCTACTCATCTTTGTATCCTTTCACTGCCATGACTTGACCTAAACAAAAGTCCTGTTTATATACAATCTAATTTACTACCCTAAAGAGATTTAAATCAGTTTTAAGGTTATATTACCTATAAGTAACAGATAGAACACTTCACATCAGCAGTATGGAACATCATATTGCAAATGGTTATGCCAGACAGAAATCTGAAACCTAACCTGTAAGCATGCACAAAAACAAAGCACTGGGGTTCACATGTACATTCTTTCACTACGCTGAATCCTAAAAGAAAGTGACTTCCCCACCATAATGGTCACTTTTTAATAAGAAGTAGAAAAGTCCCTTCCCACCATGTTTAAAATATCTGTGGAGAAACAATGCTAGATAAAGCAAAATGAGGCTGCAAGCTATAATTTTCCATTAATGGAAAAGAGTTTGAAAAGTTCAAATTTAGTCACCAGGAAACATTTCTAAATATGTTTAAGTAACTGGAAGTGCTGCCAGCACTGGATTAGCACTGTACCACACGCAATTCCTCATGCCATACACCAGAGAATATATGGAGTGATGGGAATAAATTAAAATTTAATCTTTCATTTTTGTCTGTCATTTTTCAGAACCCTCTAAGAGGCTGTTTATACAGAACTCAAACAGAAGCCTTTTAACTATGCTGAAGGGAAGCCAGATACTATTTCTGTACCCTGAAAAGACAGAAAGTTCGGATCTTCTCAGTGGTCCTTAGTCTACAGCTGATTTCATGTTCAAACGAATATCGGTTTAGAGCTTTTTAATTGAAATTAATGAGATAAATAGTTATATTTTCTGGAAAACTTAGGGAAATCCTCTTATCGGTGTCCACTTGAAAAAAACTAGAAAGAAATATAACCTTATTCTCTCAGCCCAGATTAAATGTATTTTAATACTAATAAGGCTTATTTGTGGTATGACTTTCTAATGTACATCATACCAATGCAATAAAAATCTTCAACCTCACCAATGTAAGAATAGGCATCAGAGGTTTTTCATACTTTAGTGTTCCCCCACCAACCAGATGACTGCTTCTGCAGACATGACTTAAAATTCCATCAGCTTATAATGGATACATTACTGAAATAAAACACCCCTAATTTACTATAAACAGTATGTTTTTGTGGTTCCTCTTACCAAAAAACTAAGATACTGGAAGGTCTTACTCTGGGACAGACATAAATTCAGTAGTGTTAATGGAAGATTTGTTATTCTGTCTATCCCCCTTCCAGATCTCAGAAATGCGTGAAACAACATTATTCAGTGTTTCTCATCCATACGAAATAAAAGGATGACTATGTCCCTGTTATAAACCAAAATGAGTTGGCACTGGTACAGTGCTCCTTAAATAAAAGAATAAAAGAATACAGTGCTACCAGTTTACATGCCTCATATGAATCTTTCTCCAGCAATTGAAATGTTTAAAATTAAGAGCAGAAAGTACAACAAATGTAAGAAAGCTATGCTATAGAGACACTCATTTTATTCTCATTTATACGTATATGAAGAACAAGCACAAAATCAGGGGAATTATACTTGTATAAAAGTGGCACAGAAGAGGAGTTCAGCGCATTGTAGAACATACAGATTTAAGGTAATGTTCTTAGGTGTACCAGTGCAGCATAGCAGAGGAGCATACAAAGCTGTCTTTGACTGATCTAGCACCTAAGCTGGAGGAGGATGGAACATCTCTATTAACTCTGTGGATGCTGAGCCACCACAGGCAGAGCATGTACACAGGAGGGAAAAGAGATTGTGGCACACACATAACAAAAGCCTTTATTACGGCTTTTCATTTGATTTTAGGAAGATTATGTTTATTTTATTGAGAAAGTTTCTCTGTACACGCTGATGCAGCCTAGCCATTTGTGTGAATGGAACTGAGCCAATTCAGAGCCAAGGGCATGACCAAATTCCTTTCCAGCTTCTATCACTGCATGTGTCAGAGGGAATTGTTACTGTGTAAACTGTCAGTTCAGATGCCCTCTTGGTGTTGTCCCTACAAATGTGAGCAGAATACTTTATGATCAACTCTGTGCAACTACAGCAAACCTGCTAAAGATCAAGGGCATTCAAAGACACCAATGACATTCATGGAAAGTTTTACATTTGATTAAAGAAGACAAAAATTGAGCTTGATAGGCATGACTAGAAGCACTAGATGCTAAATTATTCTGTATGATTCTGCAGTTCAGAAACACGAATTAGCTGATGCTCGAGGCAATGAATTGTTGAAGCTTAAATGTGAAAAGTTCTGCCTATTCCTATTAACAAGAACTGAAGTATTTGTCAATACCCCTCTCACACATTCCTTATACATCCATGCAATGACAACCAGCAGGACACAGGCACTAAGTATTTAACTGCAACTTCTTCTGAAATATTCCACAACACATGCCAAGGTTTTTCATAATTCTGACATTTACTTTGAGATAACTAAAAATACATGGTGATGAATGGGGCAGTGAACTTCAGATTTGAGACAGACCTCTGTTTTGAATGTACTTTGTGGGGTTATGATTAGGACAAGATCCATCAAAATGTTGCAAATATCATAGTGACAGAACAGTGGGGCACAACACGATCCCACATCTCTTCTATAAGTATTAGTATACTAACAGTACTTCTTGCCACATAATAATTATCTGGTGTGAAGGAAGCAATTAAATTACGAAGTTTTTTTTTTTAAATCTACAGGTAAATATGAAGTTAAATTTTTAATGAATGATGACATCCATATTCCTCCTTAGAATATTGTCAGTGCTAAGAAGAAAAATCAGGTTTGCCTATTTTAAACAGAAGAGTACCATGATGGTATTCTGCATTCGAGCCCACAATTTGCACATTTATTTTGTCTAAAATTATAAACTGAGGTTTTATAAATAATATTTGGCTTATCTTCTGAGGTTATAGTTCTTTAAAACACTTCTATATTGTAACATGAATTTCAACTCACTAAATTTCATCTCACTTACTTAGTTTTAGTTCTCAGAAGGTCTGTTTTTCTTTGAATTTTTGGTCTAATTTCAAGTAAATCAATATCCAGTTCAAAATAAAACTGCAGTCAAAGAAACTACACAGAAACCAGTTGTATCTGTATGCTATACTATTGGGTTTGTGCTATAGTTATTGCGATCCTTCACAATATGGATTATCTATTTGTTCTTCAGAAAATTCTTACTGGTTAATCTGGAAAGTATATTTATAATCATTGAGCCATAATTTTGAAAGAGGTCAGAGAGTATTAGTATAGTATATTCTAAAGCAGAGAAATCATTCATTTCCCTTTTACAAGATCAATTCTCCTAAAGATAAGTTCACAAAAATTTAATCCATTAGCACTTCTCTTGCTTCTTTTTAAATAATTAATCTCTTTCCTTTAAGAGTTCATAATATTAAGATATTCATCTTGAATGATTGTCTTCACGGTCTACTATTGATAAAAAAATATAACTTTTAAGCTCTTAAGAGCAAATCTACAAAAAAATTACCACAACCATTTTCTTTTCAAAATTGACATGAGTGTAACTAACTATATTTACAGTTTTCAGATCAAATGTTTAGCAACTTCAATTCCCAAGGCTTCATATATCAATTTTTTTTTACATTGAAGTCAAAAGCAAAATTCCAGTTGATCTCAGGGAAGTTATGGAATATCTCACGAGAAAATTTTAAAAACCACTCAAACCCTAAAAATAATAATACAGAAATATCTGCATGCTTTTTTTAAGCACACTGAAATACATTAGTTTGCAAGTCTTTCAAATAACACTACAACTTTATTTAAATAAACCATTCTGGAATCTGCTTATTAAAAATCATCTCATAACTGAAGTTATAAGGTTTTGACATTTTTGAAAACTGCATTTTTCCCTTCTGTAACTTTTAAGCATTTCTTATATCTGTAAAAACAGCACAGGGACACAAAAATGTTTAAAGTTATATACTCAGAAAAACATTTTGCTTCACATTTTTGTTATCCTAAATCAAAAACTAGGAAAACTATTTTAAGCTGAAGCATTGTAATAAGAGCATCTTGATTATTAAAAGACTACCTTCTGCCGACGGTAGAAAATGATAAATAGTGATAATATTTTCTTCTTTCTCTAGACATTAATTGGCTCATCTTTTATTTTGCTGTAAGATATCTCACTGCTGTTGTTCCTTGCTTACTCATTACGTGAAAGTTTGATCTTTAGTTTCATTCCTATATTTCAAAAATTCATTGAACATGAATAATAATAAGCAGGAGGTTATTGATCACAGAACAAGAAGAAAAAAAGTGTCCTAGACAAGATTATATACAGTTCTGTGTCTACAGCAGGAAGATCTATTTTGGCAGGATTCTGGTTATAGTGAAATTAATGGAAAAAAATATAGCTACTTCAGAGAGATCAAGTCTTGGTATAAAGTGGCATCAAACCTTTACAGTGTTTTTCAGGTTATACAGGAGAAATTATTTTAAAATAATTCATACTTAATGAAAGACTGCTGAGAATTCATTTAGATAGAAATGTTTTTTGAAGAAATTACAGATGCTACCTGAAGTAATGTTGCAGAAAACTAATGTCCCTACTAGCCATTTCCTGGACAAGAAATCATTATAACTGTGACATATTTACCATCAGCAAATGGTTATTCATTTATTCTCCCACATGCATGAAATTACTTGAAGTTTCACTGTTACTCTATTTCTCATTTGTACCATTCTCCTCTGCCACTGTGCATATGTTCTTTAACATTGTTCTTGAAGTTCTGACAATAGAAAACAATACCTTTGAGGTCTTCTCACACTGATTTTAATACTGCATATAGTTTGGAAATATGCTACTGTTATTTTTGTCCCAGATCATTTGTAATACCTTGATTTTCTCAAGTGTATTTATAATGATCTCAAAATAAATTTGTATGGCTATCTACTGGTCACACCCTTGTGAATTTACCGTTACTTATTAGTGTAACACATGCCATGAATGACACCTTTAATAGCGGACATACAGGCGCTTAATATCCAGCTCTAGGTGTCATTTGGTGCATAGGAATACCTAATAGTACACCACCACCAAGAAAAATTACAAGGATTTACTATCTTCTTACCTAAGAATAAGAAATTAAATATGGAGCTCAATGCCAAATAAAATGTACTCCCCACTGCTAGGATGTGGTTAAAACTGAGAATTCTTGAAAGGTGCTCAATCCCACAGCAAAACTCAGATCACCAAATAGCTTTTATATTCGGTACTGAGTGTTCATTAATTCATTAATTCATTAATTTGCAAACTGGTCCTTGATTCTATCACCTTTGCTGCCAACATTTGAGCTCTTTGAGATTATATTTGACCTAATTGATTCCTGCTTCTCTGAAATTGTTTGTATACAACTTGACAGTTTGATTGGAGACACAGTGATTTCTGGGTAGAAATGCCATGCCATTGGGCTGCATAAGCCCCAGCGGGCACATTAGACACAGCTTGGCCATGTCAAAGGATTGTATGTACGTGTAAAAAAATGCTTATGAGACAGCCTATAGCACATTTCTGCTTCTGGTTAGTCACTCTAGTCCAACACTTCTCTGACTGATTCTGCAACACCAAGCAATGTGTTGAAAGTTGTACTCAACTTTCAATGACACAAAGAGCTGGAATAAACATCACGAAATCAGTATTGGGTAGGACAAATACTGGGAAGTAAGGACAGTAAAGTTTACTGTAAAGAAAATGCCAAGATTTTGAGCTGAGAAAAGAGATGGCAGCTACACTGAAAAAAAAAGTAAATCTGCAGTTAGAGTAGATCAGGAAATACTCCACGTGTTGATAATAGAAAAGCTCTCCAGCCAGCCACTGAGATAACTTGTTAGGCACACATTAACCTGTCTGAAGCACGTTATTTAAAACCTCGTCTGCAATTCCTACTCCAGAAAACTATCTTAGCTTCTCACTTTCATACTGTTTATACACTGTTCTTCTAACGAAGTTGGTACTTGAGATGACAAAGCAGAGATTTAAGACCAGGTATTGCACTGGAGAGGTAGCTCAGCCACAGGGACTGACAGTGTCCAGATCCAGCAGACCCACTGAAGAAAATGTGATCAGCTGCAAATGCTAAGTCTGACGTGAACTTCTAACCCAAGACACCATTTTACATCCATTTTCATTGCTAAAACCTACTCAACAATTACACGTGTTTTTTCTGGATCTACTTCTACTCCCTACAATCATTTCATTTTTGGTTCTGAACATGATCTTATTTTGACTAATTTTTAAATGGCACAACTTCACTAGCTTCGGGGAAACTGAACTTGATTTACAAACAGTGGAGTTATACTAGAGTTAAACTAATGATTTTGACATTATCATTGTCAATGTAAGCTTGATTTTTCAAAAAGCAGATTTTCCCCCCTATTTGCTGTCACTATGGCAACAACATCCAGTGACTTGCTGTGACAGCATGGGCAGGAGTGGGAATTGTGACGAAGATGAAGCCATAAAAATACTCCTTTTGCAGCAAATAAAATCTGAAGCAGAATCATATTACTATTTTCTCTCTATAAATCTATCTTTTCCAAACTATCTTTCCACCAGATTTTTAAAAATCCCTGGTGGCTATTTCTATCCTTGTGATACATGAATAGTTTTGGCTTTGGCACTTTTAAAATTGCAGAGTGCTGATGCAGAGTTCGCAGGCTAATAAATTCAGGATTTAGCATTTATGCTGGCTCTTTAAGGCAATATTTTATTACTTCTTGTAATTACAGGAAAGGCCCCAGGGGACCTTGGGTGATATACACAATATAAATACGAATATTGATTCACTCAGTCAATCAGCCAGACATTTTTTTGTACAGTACATCTACCTTTCAGTGTTTATCTTTGGTCACTGTAGATAAATAATGCAAAATGAATCAGAATCATAAATAAAGACTCTGCATACAAAGAATAGTTCTGACAGAAGGTATAGTATGTAACAAATATGCACATGAGGGTAACTTATTAGTAAGATAACTGGTATTCTAGCCTCTGTAGCAGCGCCCTCAATCATGCCATGAACCAGATGCCAACCACATTCCCCAGAGGCCAGCTATTAATTCCTTGGCTAAGCAGCAATATAAGCAACATTACTTTAAACACGGGCTGTTTCTCCTCTACTCTTTAACTATCCCACAGTGCTGAAATTGTAATAAGAAGAGATCTGGAGCTCAGCCAGACAGCCATTTGCAATTCAGCCAAATGGATGTTACCGCACAGAGATTTTTTTTTTTCTTTTTATGCTTTTTGTCAAATGAAGGTTAAATACAGCCAGTTTCTTAAAAATCCTCCTTTTACTCCTGTAAGTATGTGGACTTCAAAGTGGCCTCCTTATTTGTAGATCTACAAATGGAATAGAACACATGCTGCATGGTGCTAGCCCAGAAAAATATTAAAATGCATTCTTAACTTCATGTGTAATTCAGCTCTCATTGAATCAAACCTTAAGCCTCGTCTTATTTTTGACAGTGTTAGCTATGTTTGGAGTGAAATATGTGTATAAATGCCTTGCTAGATAAGTGATAAAGTTTTGCATTTCCAGTATTTCCTTGACAAATAATTGACACTAAAAAAACCCCAAAATTAAAAATTGTCAGTGGTACGTGTGTAATCTGATTAAGTTCTGAATGTTACAGTAAATGATGTAATGATTAGTAGGAACAGAAGTTTACTGGTTTTTCAGCTCTCAAACTGCATTCTTATTTACCAACAAAGTGTGCTGGGTTGGCCCTTGCTGGTAGGTAAGTCCTCACCTCATTGCTCACTCACTTACCCCTAAAGCAAGATAGGGAAGAGATGTGGAGGAGCATAAATGCGTTAACACAATTAAAAAGCAAAGGAAAGAAGTAGGAAAAAACCCAAAAACAAACCACAGACTGATTCAAAGACACTTACCACCTCCCACAAACATACTGATGAACAAGCAGTTCCCAAGTAATGGCTACCTACCCAAAACCCATCTTTCCTATGGCTTTAATTATGCTCATGGTGTAATATGGTATGGAATATTCCTTTGGCCAGTTGAGGTCCGTTGTCCACACCGTGTTCCTTCCCAATCATTTGTCCACCACAACCTACTGTTGACCAGAGTAAAAGACAGAGAAGGCCTTGGCAGTGTACAAGTCCTACTTGTCCATAGTCAAAACATCAGTGTAATTCGGTAACAAACCAAAACAGAGCATCATTAAGGGCTGCTATGAAAAAAGTTAATGCCAACAGAAATTTTCTGGAATGCCTTGGTGAAAACTTCCTTCTCCAAGTAATAGAGGAGTTAAAAAGGAGAGGTGCCATGCTGGATTTAGTTTTCACCAATAAGGAGGCGCTGGTGAGGGATGTGAAGCTCAAGGGCAGCCTTGGCTGCAGTGACCATGAAATAGAGTCCAAGATCTTAGGGCAGTGAGAAGTACGCACAGAAAACTCACTACCCTGGAATTCAGGAGAGTTGACTTGGCCTCTTCAGAGATCTGTTTGGTAAAGTGCCTTGGGATAAAGCCTTGGAGGGAAGATGGGCCTAAGAAAGCTGGTTATTAGTCAAGCATTTCTTCCTCCAAGTTCAAGAAGATGAAGAGGCAACCTTATTAATGCATACAAATAAGGACAGGTGTCAAAAAGATAGGCCCAGGCTCTTCTCAGTTTTAATGTGACAAAGCAGTAAAGAAAAGCCTCTCCATTAGGTTATGTGGATGATTATTTTTAGATTTATTGCTAATAAAGTATCTAAATATTGTCAATGCAGTATATAATATAAATAGGTCTAAAGAGATAAAATATAAACAGTTTGCCCTAGAAATGTACAGGCTTTGGCCTTGCAGAATGCACAGTTACAAAGCAACAAAGTACCTATGGAACTACTTTAAGATTTTATCTCTGTAGGTGACCGGGATCATAACACTTTTACTTATCCATTCAGAAGTGAGACTTGCCAGTGTTATGGCTGGACGTACCTGGCAGACATCGCTGCCTCGAGGTGGGGGAGAAGGATGGGGAGAGTGAAGGGAATGGTGTGGGTGGTGGCAGATCCATCTGGAAGCTGCCTGCAGCCTCAGGAGTCCGGTCAGCTCAGTCTCCAGCAGCATTTTATCCCCTTTTGCAGGCCACTGTGCACCAAAGCCCACCACAATCATCACAGCTCCCTCACCTCTGAAATGCATTCATTACGTGATCATCCGGAGTCCCCCGTGCAATTTATATTTGGTATTCTTATCTTAGGACAAATCATATTGCCCATCAGAGACAATTGCAAGGGAGAGGAGGTGTGAGTGGAGGGAGAATGCAGGAAAAGGTATTTTGTCACCAGCACACAATATTAAATACTTTTAGAGAAATATGAATCAATACCTGACCACTTAGTTGTTACTCTTTTTGGTAAACCTTTATGGGATTCTTAAAAAAAAGCTGAATGAATAATGGAGTTAACCTAGGAAAGAGTAATTCACTAAACTATTACAAAGTGGCATTTACCAGAGTGTAATTTACCCATTATTGTGTTACTTTCCCCAGCATATTGAAATAAAAAGTACTCTTTGAGAGGTCAATAACATTCAACTTGATTGGGTTAAATAAATTTTATTTCTTATTTGACGGTTGCTCTTCACACCTTAAAATCTAAGCCTATCCAACTGTATCATAGCAGGCAGGATTTAAACTTACTTTAAGGGAACAGAATGCAAATATCTCCATATTTTCCATTCAAGCGTACATATATTGAAAAATACATAACTGCTGTGATGCAAGGATATTCCACTAAACATGTCACAGAGTTTCAGTATTAAAATAAATTTGAATTCTTGTCAATTTATGTAACAATTTGTTTAATTTATACTTTTTATTTCACAAAAGTGGTATGATTCTGGAAACATTTCTGTTTATTGCCAGAGCTGACCAACAGGTTACTATTCTCAAAATCCCTAGAGCATCCAAATGCAGGCTCAGATATCCTCAAAACCAGCACTAATTTCCTGTGAACACAATGTGTCATATTTGCCTTTGCTTTTGAAAAATGTCATATATATAACAAATGAACATCATTACTGGCATCATAACTCTGCCAGGATGATTGAATACTGAATAATTTAGAAATATCATGCCTAAGTCTCATTTAAGTCTTCACTGATAAGATCCAGCCTGCTCAAGATCTAGTTGCAAAGACTGTATAAACCACTTCCAACCTTTTAGAAAAAGTAACTCTATTTACTCATACATTTTTAGAGGATAATTTCAACATTTCTAATTGCCATTTAGAAGGACAAAAGCTGGTGGGTTGGGAAATATAACCACAGAAATCTTGCTGCATACCTCCTAAATTCTGGCTGCTTTGGAAAAAAAATAGACTTTCAGATGTTCTCATCTCTGTTATTTAAAGCATATAGAGACTTCAGAAGTAATGAATATTCTTATCCAAGTAAGGCCTGTGAAAGTTTAAGATGTTCAAAGATGTAGTCAGCATTTTACATGATGAAGCCGAAGCGCACCGCACTGTACAGGAAGAAGGCAGGCATGCCTCTTGGAAACTGGTTATGTACACTGACTCCAAATACCACAATAAGCTTAGTCAGACATGTCCACACTCTCTCTTCTCCCTAAAACACCTCACTCATAATCTCTGGCAACTTGCAATGATACAGTTTAAGACTTTACCCTATTCATTGTTTGTCCCGGCCCTTGCACTTTGCCAGAGACAAAAAAATTGGACAGAATATGAGGGTCATTCCGGTGGGGAGGTAACACAAGATGTTGTCAGCTACCTTGTTGCCCATACTGACACTACACAGTCTCCTTACTGCTTTCACAGCTTCCTCCTCTGAAACCCAAACAGGACCACTATCTTCGCCAGAGGACAAGAAGCAACACACAATTCCTGAACCCCTGACCTGGACAGCAACATCCTCCTTCCTCTTCCACCAGCTAGAGACTTTCCCTGATGAAGAACTGGATGACCAGGAAACACCTATCAGATTCAGCTCACACAGGAGCAACTAAAAGCAGAAGTCCAAATGTAAACAAAGCAAGGGCTAGTGGTCTGCAGCATGAAGCATATCCCCAACTCTTGCAGAAAGGTTGGGAGCTCTCGTAGGAAAGGTCCCTGTCTGCAGCCACTCTCAGCCTGGCACATGCTTATACTGCACCCAATGTTGAGGCTTCAGTGAGGATTAAAGATGCATGTGGGCTTCAGAAAGACCCTGCAGTGGACTATGTGGGCGAGCAACCTTGTTCTAGCGTTGACAGTCTTTCTCACAATTAGACAAACGCAGGTTGAAGGCCACTACCAAGGTAGTCTCATGTTGACTACAACACTGTGCTCTCCAAGCAGCCCCTCTGCCCAACACAGAGAGGGCTGCTGCCCTGGGCATGGCCTGCTGCTCACCCTGCTGGGCAAGCAGTGCTGACTCTTCTTCTCTCAGGGGGCTCTGCTTGCCCCTTCCCCCTTCTCCTTCCCCTCTTGTTCCTGTATATCGCCTTCGTATCATCTCTGGAGCCGAGCTGACTATGTGGCAAATTGGCTACCTGGCAAGCAAAATTATTACTTTCTTTGAGTGAAAGACAGGATGGGAATATGTGTCTGGTATCAGAAGACAGACAACAGTGCAGACAAAAGGACCATCATCTTGGGTTGTTATATCTGTGTTTTTCAAATCAGACCCAGCAAAAAACGCTTTTTTGTTATTATACCTCACATGGCTGTTGTGGGAACAGTAGGTATGAAGTGTTAAACATTTGCCCCTTTTGTTTCGATCATGGTTATAGCCAAATTCATGTGTTCTATATGGAAAAAACTGGCAATTCTTTACCACAAATCTGGACTGCCCACATATTTAGGAATACGTATCCTAGGACATTCTTCTTTAAGACATTATTCATGCTTTCTTGTTTCTGATACTTAAGAAGAAATTACATTGGAATTTGCCTTGTTCTAAGTTTGAGAGAGATTTATCTATGTGTGAATGAAAAAGGTTGATGTACTCTTTTCTAGTGAAATCACTAGTTTAAAAAATGTGCTTAACAAATTCGTACACAACATTTGTAAGTCAATATTCAGTCTTGGTAGCTTATGATGAGAATTATCTGTTAAAACTCTTCAACGGCTATCAGAAAGACTAGATTAAGGTGGCTTGACATGATATTCTTGGTGTAAATACAGAATTAAAGACCTCTAGAGATTACTAAAATGTATAAATCAGCTTTAGCAGATAACTGGAACAATCAAGCCCCTAGTGGAAGATGCTGGTTTTGTGAAGGGTTTTGCTATGCCAGTTTATGATGAACAAAATATTTGAATATACAACAAAATTTCTCTATTGAGATGGCACAAACTTATATATTGACCTTAGATACTTGTTTCCTAACAACTCCCACCTAGAGATCTGATTATTCATGAAGTCACAGCCTTCCTGCAGATCTAGTGATTTTGCCAGACTGGCACACATATGGTGCCTACTTAGATTCCAATACAACAAAAGTGTTCATAAACATAAACATTGGATACATAAATGCAGGAAAACACATTACTGTCCATAAACAGAAACATGTAGTTGAAGAGGTGATATTGTCTGTCCAGAAGAACTGCCTTGGCCTGTTCCTTGCCAGCAAACACACTAATAGGTGGTGTCCATCTATTGCTCATACTTTCAGTGTTTGCATAAAGTAGTCACCATGAAACACCACTTGTACAACATCCAAGTGGCACTGATGTAGCAGCAGCATCATAGCTGGAAAAGAGAACAATGCCAAAATATAAACACAGTTTTATGACATGAAAGGCTTTTTGAGGGAAGGTATATTCCCAGAAAATACAGGGATAAGACACTGCACTCATACTAGGGAGCACAGTTGTAACTATTTGAGTAAAATAGCACAACCACTACTCGGATAATCACACCAATTTAAAATGTTTACACTATCTCGAGGACTAAAAGCTTTTCCATTATTTTCATATATAAGTTAAATTTGGGGACAAACTGTACTGTTCTGCAAGATGAGAGCAGACAAGCTGGATTCATTTGTAATGAATCTAAAGAGCAGAAATTTGAACTGAATGCACTAGTTCCACCAGCTGCTTACAAGCTGTAAGAAAATTTGGTCCCAGTTATTTAATTGTTTTTTTATTCTAAATTAATTGTATTATTGTAAACTTAAAATTAAAATGTAGTTCTGTTCCAAAAAGAAAATATGTAAATATTGTTTTACTGTGTTTCTCCAACTGCAAACTACCATTTTATTCTTTCTAATTAACAGCACTAATATAATTTATCTGAGACGCATTTAAAGGCAAAAGAGATTTGCTGCAAAGTTACCATCTTGCAACTGAAAGTTATTCAAAACCTAAGATGAAATACAAACTGATTTGCAGATCCACATCCCTCCAGACCACTTTTATGTAGTTTTCACTATGAATTTTTAGCAAACATTAATACTCCTTCCTTCCTTATTTCTGTAAGTAAAGAAGCAAAGCTTGAAACACATACAGGTAATTTAAAAACCCCATTGCTTTATCAAGAGTCTACTTACTTTAAAGAAAAGGTATATTTAAGGCTACTCAAAATGCAGCTAATAACGATTTGTTCTTATGCGTGTAGTTTCATTAAACCAGTTACAAAGTTGAAACTTGTTATTTCACACAGATTTATCCAGGGGAGGGTCCTGTACAATGCCCAATGGCAATTATGACTGCTGAAGGTAAAACAGGCCTCAGACCACTCCACCAACCCTTGTCCCTGTTGAGCGTGGAATGTGTGAACAGGTGAAAACCATAAACAGAAATTTACCCGTCCATATTTCAGTTGAAACAACTTGTACTCCATAATCCTCCTTGAGATACACATCTAAATTCACACTTCAAATCAGTACATATGACATAAGGATGAAATCCAAAATCACACGCCAGAAGTACATGCAGTTCAATTGATCTCTGTATGGCAATATTAAACACAGGACTGTCATCAACTGAAAAAATTGCGTACAATTTCATGCCTCCAATATATCACTACACTGGAGTATCAAAGAGAGCCTCAGGGCTTACAGAAGGTCAGCATGTTTGCTTAACTGTGGTTTTGCTTCCATTATAATGTCATTATGATGAACTGAGTAAGAACTCAAACCCTTAAACAGGCTCAGGACTTTTTTAAGCAAACCGTGGGCCTTTTCTACATCAAACTTAAATAAACCTTTAATTCAGGGAATGGTTTTGTTCATCTAGACTACTCTAGAACTCAAAATTTTCCAAGATGCTAGATGATAATGGGCCAGAGATAATTCATGCACTCCATATCCTTTCAGGCTGTTCAGACTTTCACTTGTGGACCCTGGCTGCCCAAAGTGGTTAAGTAACTACTTCCAGAATCACAGTGTCACAATTAGGTCAGGTGCTAGAATACTGGACGAAGAAGAAATGAAATGCAGTAGCTTTATAGGAAAAAAACTCCACAATAAAGGTCAAAAAATGCAAATGAGATGAATATCAATCATAACCTTACGAAGATTTAACTGACCATTGCAGCACAAAATGTTATTACACTGTCACCCAATAAAATTCCTGTGACTGATAAGAAAAGAAGTTCATTTTTATCTCTTGTCATGAACTATTTAAGCATTAGAAGAAGCTATGTAAGTAATAAAGAGACTGTTCAGCCTCATCAGTTTTGACAGCTAACCCCAGGAAACATTTGCTTTCACAACAGCTGGATGTTCTCATTATTTTGTTGTTCATAATTTTTTTATCCTAATCAGCAAATAGCTAATAAAGCTGTTCTGTAGAGATCCCTAACTACAATCTTTTCAGGTCTCTCCTCTACCATATCCAGTCTGTGGTTGTTTGCTTTTAACTTCCTCAAATTCCAAGGGGTTTGCAATCCCTGTGATTAAAATTCTCTTTGGTCTTCTCCTGTAGCAATCTTACTGTCACTTGTAGAGGTTATTATTACCTTTTGTTTGTTCCTTTACAGTGTAGAAAGTCACTGTCAGAATCATCTTGCACACTTACAAACCATAGAATATCTCCCTTTTTTATCTGTTTATCAGCTTCTGATTTCTTGTGTTACAATTTCTGACTTACTGTAAATTTGTCATCCTCCTTAATTTCCTTTACTGTTTGTTTTTCCCCAGTAACCTCAACATCTTACCAGTTTTTCAGTGTTACACCTTTGCCTGATTATGACTTCATGCTTTCCAAGACAGGGCTCCAATGCAAGCCCTAATCTACTGAAAAATGGCACATCAGACAAATGGGTGCAGTAGCACACATAAGATCTGCAATTTTTAGTGTGTGAGAACAGGCCATTATAACGATTCTGCATATCAGAAGTGTGACAGACAAGAAATCTGTGCTTCAAACACCTAGAACAGTCAGCCTGTTCTTCTGTTCCTTAGAAACTGACTGCACATATTCATTTTCTTCATTGTCATTATGAGTTATGTAGCTGTTTCTCGTATCTTGTAGAAATCACAAAACCTCTGGAACAAGCAACATACACTTTACTCATGTTGACAAAACTACCATTTATAGGGCCCCTACAGAGATGTGTTAGCCATGATTATTTACTACAGTCTTAGGTGCGACCTTCAAGCTTACTTCATGTGCAGTGAGCTGTAATGCAAAATTAGCACTTTGCTGACTTTAATCAGCATTTTGTTCTGGACTTGGCTGCAGATATCCAAAGATTAAGCTGTTTTTCTAAGCCATCTCTTCTATCTGAACCTTTGTAACTACTGCTTAAAACCAGTAATGTATAAACCAGTAAATTTTCAGAAAAAGTGAATTTGGCCCCTAATGTTTTGCATGATCTTTTACACAGAATGAACATCGGGCAAGTGGAAAAGTTATTTAGTCTTACACTTTCCTAGTTGATATTCTTGCCATGATTCATTTCTTCTTACCATCTAAAACTAAATCACAGAATCCTAGCACCACAGAATGGTTTGGGTTAGAAGGGATCTAAACAATCATCTAGTTCCAACCTTGCCACCATGGCCAGGGAACACCTTCAATTAGACCATATTGGTCAAGGCCACATCCAGCCTGGCCTTGAACACTTCCAGGCATGGGGCATCCACAGCTGCTCTGAACAGCCTGTTCCAGTGCTTCACCACTCTCACAGTAAAGAACTTCTCACAACACCCAATTCTAAACCTACTCTTTTTCAATTTAAAACCATTGCCCATTACTAAATCATAGTAAGCAAGCCTAAAATATTAATGTTGCATACATATATATTTTTTAAAAACCTACCACTTAAAAAAAATATATGCATTTACTGTCACCTATGTTATTCTGTTTCACTTTAAATCCTCTATCACCTATGCTTTATTATCCATTAAACCAGTACGGCTTACTCATAGCTTCCATCTCAGGAAAATTAGATTTAATACTGCAACCATTTAATTTTTTACTATCACCTTCATTCTAACTTAGATTTCACCTTGAATTGTTGATATCTTCTTCTCTTTATTAATTTCCACTTAAATAAAGGTAAATTTGCAATGCAACGTCATTTCTTGACTTCTATACTTTTTCATTAACTTTAATCTATTTCACTTTTTTTTTTTTTTTTACTTTGAAATGGATTAATATGTTTCAAGGTTCTCTTTACCTAGCAATTATTTCCTTGACTCAGTTTCAACATAAACGCAGATAGCTGATGTTCTGGAGTCAGTTTTCTCATTAGCTATGGAAGAAGCTTCTCCACTTAACAGTCTTTCATCATTTCAAATCAAAGCAAGAAAGTTTCATTTTAATGCAAAATAATGTTTGATAGTGATTTTTTTCATAGGTTTATTTTTTGCAGTAGCCTTCTTAGTTAAAAAAAAAAGAAAAAAAACAGAGAATCCAAAAGAGTTAGTGTACAGGGAACAACCTGTGGATTAACCTTTCGTAGAAAGGTGGTCTTTGAAAGTAGAGGTATACTCATTAGATCCTCTACACAAAAAGAAAAGTAAAGCAAAGGGTGAATCCATCCCTCAGAAAAGAGTGGCAATAAATCTCTTAGATAAGTCAGAACTGAGCAGTCCGAAATAAGAAGCAAAAGCCAATAGCTCATCCCCTGCTTGTGTTTATTCCCCATGGAGCATATTCAGTCTACTAGCTCAGAGAAGACTGAGTGAATTTAATTCAAATTCATCAGCCAGAATTGAAATATGAAATTATTAAGATACTATAATTATTTTTTAAAGAACTTACAGGAATTTTAACTTTTCTTATAAATTTAATGTAGAGAGATTGAAAAAAATAGATATAGAAGCAGGAGAGTTTAATTTTCCAGTACCCATGGGATCATAAGCTATTTTTAAGGTAATGCCTTACTGGGATTACTGGCAGTGGTAATTAGCTAAAATTGACAAGGCACTTATTTGTGACATATTATGACGGAAGAATTTGTATCACAGCTCTACTTTAGCACTTCAACATATTAGAATAAATTAGCCTCCTGGTCTCAAAAGGATATTCAAGGGTATTCCTCCCTTCTAATGTTTTGTAACTATCACCTTTTCTACTGTATTACTATGAGTATTTCTATACCATCTGTACCATTAGAGGAGACTTGCTATAAAATATTGCTTACATCTGCTAACCACACTGACTTGATGACTTTTATCTCAATGCACAGCTACACAGAGGAGCTTTTGCTAAAGCATGTGAGTCTGCAGCATAATATCCTGGCTACCTTGAAACAACAGAAATCTTTGACACTTCAGAAGTACTTATTCTAAGTTTGGGGCTTTTGATTTATTATTTGTTTTGGAATTCATGAAGTTTCGGTCTTTTTGCTTTTTATTATTGCTGCACTTTGATACATCTCTGAGGAAGAGAGAGAAAAAGAGTTTAGGATTGCTTTAAAGCTGACTCAATACTGTGCTTGCTTGAAGCTATTAATGAGACACATCATAAGAAACACTAGATGCCCACCTAAACTTTACACTAATGCCTCTTAGATGAAAGGATTTTTTGGCATGAAAAACAGCACAGCCAGGCAGCCTAAGAGTAATTACAAGATCATACTGCATTTCACTTTTTTTTAACTGGTTTCTAAAGAAGAAGGTGGTTTTCTGACTTTGATCATTATGTACTAGTGCAGGGGGAAGTGAAAAGTGGTTTTTCCTTCACCAGTAGTCACAATCCCTACTAACATAAACACTGTGGAAGTCTTCAAAAACAGATCCTATAAGCTATTGTTGCTCAAGAAATAGTTCAGTGTCCTCAGCTTATTTGGAAGCTCTCCAACACAGGCAATGTATAATCAAGTATTTAAGGAAATTAGTGAGACAAAAAAAAATCTGCTTTAAAACTTAGAACCTGGGGAGCATGGATACTTTTTTGTTCTGTGCCAGATTTTTTTATAATTCAACAGCTTTTTATGAAAAGTACCACTTAAAAACCTTGATACATACAAAAAATTATGATTTGTAATTAGAAAGCTGTTACAGCATGTAACATTTAAGAGTTTATTTTGGGTATATGCAACAATCAGGCCCAGTCAAAAGAGGATTTCTTCAATGGCACTTTCTGTTTTCATTAAATGAAAGGAGGGCAACCTCCTTTTGACACTCATTTGTCTTAATAATAAATCACAAACTCTAAGTCCTCTGAATAAAACGACTGCATTTGGCTAGCATCAGCAATACCTTTTCATCAAGACTCTACAGGGCTTCCAGTTCGATTCCTTCCAAAAAGCTAGTAAAGCAGCTCTTCAGCCAGAGGAAGACTAGTAGAAATTCTAGGTGAAAATGCTAAACCAATTTCCACAGCTCTAGCTCACAAAAGTCGGGTTTGAAACACAGACCTTGTTTTAAAATCACATTCTTTGCCATATCATAAAAAAAGCCCAAGTATGAAAAGTCTTCATTCGTGTTTCAGATCCTGTGTAAGAATTTTACAGTTTTAGTGAAGATTTTGGGGTGACCTATCTGAGGCCTTCCAGTACCTGACGGGAGCCTACAAAAAAGATGGAGAGATACTTTTTACAAGGGTGAGTAATGACAGGACATGGGGGAATGGCTTTAAACTGAGAGTAGGTTCAGAACAGACTTCAGAAAAAATTTTTACTGTGAAGGTGGTGAGGCACTGGAACAGGTTGCCGAGACAAGCTGTTGAGGCCACACCCCTGAGAGTGTTCAAGGCCAGGCTGGACGGTACTTGAGCAGCTTGGTCTAGTTGAAGGTGTCTCTGCCCATGGCAGCAGGGGGTTTGGAACTAGATTGTCTTTAAGGTCTCTTCCAACACAAGCCATTCTACGATTCTGTGTGGAAAGGTGTCATACACAGCCTGAGCAGAACTGATGATGGGGTCTGTGAAAATACTACTTGTCTTCATTAAGCAGTAATAAAATTCAGAATTTCCAGATGCTAAGTCTTGTAACATTACACTTACAGCACTGAGCAAGGAATTTCCTGGACACATAACAGAAGGCTCAATTGCACATGCCGCTTGTTTAGAATCTGTGGTGTGGTAACTCAGAGACTTTGATCACATTGCTACTTTGATTCACGACAGCTACTGAAACCTGAACTTTTGAAGCAAGTTCTTTTTTAAAAGTCTTTTTACTATTTCTTCACCAGTGTTTTTCTCCTGATGTTCATCCAGTAACACAGGATAAATGCATCAGCCCACACATTACCTTCAGGAGATTCAAAATTTACAGGAAAAGTCTGAAGAAAGCAACTACACCAACCCTCTTCTTTCTTCAGCTGTGTACTAAGAAAAGACCAAAAATAGGAGATATGGTCTTGAAAAGGTCATCTGGTTAAGTCAAAGGACTGGAATTCAAGAATTTTGAGGTCTTTCCCTACCTCCGTCTCAGACCATTAATAAACTTGGGAAGTCGTTTGCATCTGAAAACAATGATGATAATAACTACCTAGCAGCCTCAAAAAGTATTTGTGGTGCTTTATTCTTCAGTGCTATTAAGAACAATGAAGTGTTCGTCTTCAGACAATGAAATACACAACACTATTCTCTCACAGCGAGCAGACTATAAGAACTATGACATCTGTCAGTATGACCGCTTTTCCTTCCCGGTTCATGTCTACAAGTATTTAAGTCTGATACCTGGGATTCTCCTATTTTTAACAATTTTTTGAAGTATCACCTAAGTTCTCTGCTTCTCTGAGCAGAAATCAAGAAGGTCCTACCTGCTATCCACAGCATTTTCTCTATTTTACAGAAATAACATAGGGTTATTGACTACTAAAATCCTTTATCTTTGTCTGCTGTTGTTTTCAAACTATGCAGATGGCTTTCAACATACAACTAGCATACCTCTACACGAGGGAGTATTGTCTTGCTTGCAAGACAGAATTGTGACAACAAAGTTGCAAAGTGTGAAGGTGTATAAATCGATCCACATTTGAGAATGAAACTAGGGAGATGTCATCTATGGAACTGACTGAATAACAGCTCAGAATTGGATTATTGCCTGAAAACATAAATTTCTATTTTTAGACTCAGTAATTGTTGAGGAAATGATGTCTACAAATGCTTCAAGATCAAAATTTGGAACAACTGGATCCGGTATGTAAGGACTGTGAGCAGGGGGGAAAGGAAAGTCTGTGATTGATTGTTTTTTGTACGTTTATGGTTGACACAGGAAACTCTTTTCCATTCAGTGTAACTCCTTGCAATGCTCATAATAGAAACATATCTATGACAGAAATTGTATCTAGTCTGTACAAATAAGTTTCTTATTAATTTTAACTAGAAAGAACATAACTGATGCTAGATCACCACTTTCTACCGAAATGTTTGTCTTCCTGAAAGCGTTTGGATTCAAATTTTAAAAAAAATTTACTAGAGCTAGCACAGTTCCACATGTTTAGTGAATAAACACTTGCTTAACCAATATTAATACTAAAGCTCATGGTGAATTTTCCACAAGAAACCTGCTTTTCTTATGTAAAGTCAAAATCAAACATTTCATTGTGGGTCTCTTTGACTCATATATCTTTTAATGCACCAAAAAGGAAACGTCCTTTTGACATAAAAAAATATTAACTAGCATTTCCCAGGCCCTATACTGCATTATGGAAATTCTATGTCAGGCATCCATTTCAGCCAAGGCTTTCCAAATACCACTTCCCACAATGCAATATGAACTTCTCTCTCTTTTTGGCCTGGCTGGAGCTACAGGATTGAAAAATTTGAATTCATCATAGAAGGAACTGGAAAGCAGAAAAGACCATGTATGCAAAGGCATTGCATAGTGGGTACAAAACAGTCTTTTCTTCCCTTGTCAACTACTGGAACACTGAAATGCCATCATACGCTAACTCACCAAGAAAAAAAAAAAACCCAAACCATCCAACTATCCAAATGAAAAAAAAAAAAAAAACAAAACCAAAAACTGAGAGCTGACTCTCAAAGCAGTATCTAGCTGAACTTCTGGGGGACAAAACAGATTTTAGCCTCCACCAATCTCCCTTTACCATACCTTGTGCATAGCGTTTTAACTCTTAGCATATTTCACTTTCAGTGTTGCACCATGCTGCAAATGCACCAACTTTGCTATCACCTAAGTGCATTCTTAGTGGCAGAGAAGATAGTGTCAGACTTCCTTTTTGCTGCATCCCATGAGTCATTGCCAATGTGCTCTAGACAAATTTCAGTTTCTCAGAATTCTAAGAAAAATGTTCCATCTTTTAGAAAAAATCCTATAGAATTTTATTCTCATAGCCCATTTATACATAAATGAATGTTCTGAAAATATTTGTTTACTTAAAAAAAAAAGAAAATCCAGAGACATGTCAGTTTCACTAAACCTCTTTAACGTGTTTTTAAAATGTCTCCACTGGACACTTGTTGAAGTGGGATTTGGGTAGTACTGCTAGTTCTTGTCCAGTGAAACCCGGCCCAACTCAAGTAGAGTGCCATGTCCTGAAAACTTGTGGTGGTGCATCCCCTGCCCCACTCGGGCCAAACTATCATTTGAGAAATGCTCATTAGGCTTTAGCCTTGATGAAAAGCACCAGGGCTCAGCTTTTCTTGAGCTTATCAGAAACACCATTCCCAGGAACTAGTGCTGTCTCCTGGTTTTTAACAAACAAATTTGGAAATTTATTTTTCATGCCTGAAAAACAGCCCAAGGGGAATAACACTTTCTGAAGAAAGTTACCTACCTGAATTGCAGCCAGGATGAAAAAATTATTATGACCAAAGCTCACTGTGTTGTATCTCTATAAACCATGGTCCAAAGTGAGACCCTTGGAGCTCTCTTGTACTGCAGAAGCTTCTGCCCTCTGAATGGGGCCTCTCAGAGACAGCGAACTCTCAAGTTTGCTGTACTCAGAGGATCACCAAACAGCAATGATGGTGATATGCCCCCTTCTCCAGACCCACTCCTTTGCCCACTGAGAAGATGCAAAGGCATCTGATGAGAGTACCTCACTGAACTGAACGGGAATTTTTTCAGAGGTGTATATCTTACGCATACTCCTTGAGGTCTGTGTGCATGCTAGTGTGAATACGCCACAGCAAATGTGCTGTGAATGTTGCTCTCTTGGATTCTTGAGCATTTTAGATTTGTAAGTAAGTTAGGCCTGTGAGTTACTGTTGTGCCATAGCAAATTCTATATGAATCCTTTGTTCAATTGTTTAACTCAAGCTATAGACTAAGTGCTGTTAAGTTTAAGTGCTGTTAAAACTTTAGGCCAAAAATTTCCTAGGCTCCATTCAGAAAGGCGGTCTACTCTGAACCTTGTGAGTCAACAGCAGGTCCTTCTTTATTCCTTTTTCCTTTTGATCCTTATCCTTTCCTACCCTTTCTTTTCCTCCTCCCTCCCCTCCCTCAGCCCCCAAGTCTTCTCACAGGTAATCTTCAGATTGATTTTGGTTGTCAGTTGAAGGGATTTAGATTTTTCTTTGCTTTTTCTCTGTGTGCTTTAACCATCTAGTAAGTAGCAGGGTGAACCTTAGCAAAGAACTTCGTAATGCTTTTGCTTTTACACTAACCCTGCTTTTGCCAGTACCTTTGCCAGTGATTCTTTAAGCAAACCTAAAACACACATTCAGAACACAAGTCTTTGGAATACCTCAGCTCTTCGAGGTAAGTGCTCTCAAACGGATTGTTGCCCACTGAGTCCTGGTAAATTGTTTTCCTGTGAAGGATGACTTAGTCCAGATCAATAGACTGGTAGATCTATTTGTAGACCACAGTTTCTAAAACATCTTCTGGAACCTGGGAATCATGTATCAGCCTTTCTTGCTTCTTCTGTCAAAAAGCTGGCTAGAGTTTTTCCTGAAAGAAAAAATGTAGAATAAGAGACAGCACAGGTTTGCATGTCTGGTGGTGTAAAAAGAAAATACTGCAGAACACTGCTGCCTGACCAGAGTTTCTAGGGACCAGAAACTCCTTTTTTCTTTCTTTTTCCTTTCTGGCAGCTCTGTTTCACAGAGGCCCAGACAGGGCAGGAAAATAAAAGAGTACAGAAAGTTCAAATGAGAAACAGATGTTGGGAACAAGTGTTGAAACAATACTCAATGCCCCAACAGCTATTTGCTTCAGTACTCTGCATACCCCAGGAATATAATAAGAATATATTATAACAACGCACATATCAGTACAGTGATGGAAACTAATAACACCACAGCTTTTAAAAGTAATCTTATTAAGTAAAAAGTATCTGAAAACAGCATTCCATATTTTAAAACTATTTACGAACTAATTAATTTATGATTTACATAACTGAATTCTAATCTAAAAATACAGAACTTGGTAATATGATTTTTTAAGTTATTAGACAACAAATTATTCTGAAATTAAACTCAAAGGCAAAAACATTACTGAAATGAGAGTTAGCAATGAAATTATTGAAATGAGAGTTAGCAGTGAAATGCTAACTTTCCAGCAGCTTCAGGAAGAGCTTTTGTGACTATCATGAGGTTAGTACCTGTAGAGTAAGTGTAATGCCATAATATAAATTCAGTTATGACAATGAAGACTGAACTGAAAGTTCTATTGTATTTCAAAACTTGCAATGTAGACTGACCTAAGTAAGGATATTCACACACCACTTTTGTGTACAGATGTACACAAAAACATCTCCAGTGAGGACCTCAGAGCATGTATGGCAAGACAGATTTTCTATCATGCCATTATATATACTTCCTGCTCCATATGATGTATCAGTTCAAGAAGAGAACATGCCTTATGGAATCGCTGCTCCTTTATCTTCTTCCCTTGCAAGAGGTTTATACAATAATATGTTGCACCCAGGTAGCTGTAGGTGGTTGTTATGCTGTCTAAGGTGTTACCAAGGACATTTTGCCCAGTTGAGTTGTATTTTCCTGAAGAGATTGCCAGCTCAGTCTCGTAACTGCTTGGTGGTGTTCCTTGTAAAGAAGTGAAAAGGAACAACTGAAGAAACATAGTTCTTACCTTGGCTGAGCAGCATCTGATTACATATCTGACTGCTTCATATACACATTCATGTATTTCTTATACTGGCTGAGCTGTATTAAAGTCTGTATCTCACTACTACAAATATTGTAATCTGGAGTTTTGCCACCTTTCATGCAGTACTGAAGAGCTCTTTGAGCAACACTACCATCTAACTTCAGCTGCTGAAATTTAAAGTCGCAATTCTGCTTTCAGCTACTGCCACAAACCATACTGGCAACAACCATCAGTAACGACAGGTCTCCTACTGAGAGCTCCTGCAATAACCATCCTGGTATCAAGCAATTTGGAATGAATCAACAGTTATCATTGTTAGTACAATTCTGCTCCTCTGTTGAGAATTAGAGATTATAGACATAAAATGGTCTTCGCATCTAAAACTAACAGTGGCTGTAGATAGAAGGATTGATTTTACATATTTCAGAAAACCACGAATTTCTAACTGCAATGTATTTTTACTTATAATAAAGTGAATAATAAAGTAGCCTTTAAGCAAACCTTGGTGCACTCCTTAAATAAAAGGAAAGCACAGTATTTAAGGATGTACGTACAAAACTTATTTCTACCGACATACAAAGCTCCAAGGTGTTCTGTGACAAAGGTGTTTTACAACTAAATCCCTCATTGTTCATAAAAACTTTGAAATACATCCTTAAAGTCAAGATCATATCCAAGCATTAAATTGTAAGCATATATACATTTTATCCCTGTGCTATTATATTATCTATATAATATGTAAATAATATATATTCTAAATAAACCAGAGCCCAAATTTTGGGAGAACAGACATTAAACTTGTAATACTAGAGAGTATTTCCTTCTAACCAAAGTAAAATCTACTGGTCAGTTTCTCATAACTTCCAGTAATATCAAGAATCTTGTGACTGAATTTAAATGTCAAAAAATTATTCATATATTTTTAACTTACTTACCTGTTTTCTGGGTCTCACATATTAAACAGAGTTAAGAGAAAAAACTCCAGGGCAGCAAAATCATCTAGTGATACACACGTGCTAAGAGTTTTCTAATCATGAAAAAGGTCTCCCTCTCAATGTGAACATCTCTGCACCTTGCCCCTGCTGTCAAGAAGACTGAAAAACAATTTCCATTAAATGGTGTGAAATTTCAGAAAAAATGGTGTGAACTTTTCAGAAAGCTGTCCCTTTTAGCAGTAAAAAGTCCTTTAACAACTTCCAATACCAGTCTTACTTTTCTTTCTTATAAATAAATGAATTTTGGTATCAATAGAACAAAAGATAGGACAAACGTGCTTACAAATACCTGAAAATTTCCTTCAATCACTGAACACCTTCTTCCCAAAGGTGCGTCCAGATTATGATGGTAAAAGACAGGCTGTTTATTTATTAATGGGCAAAATTTGTAAAAATAGCTGAAATTACATGATCAGATCTGACTGTTGATGATGTTTGAAGGCATTGCTTGGTGATATTAAAAGCCGAACTTCTTTCATATCTACCTTAATTAGTACTTGCCTGACATAAAGTTACCAATATGAGCTTTACATTTTCACTCTTTCTTAGAGAAAGAAAACACCTCCTGTTCCAATACATGTGGTGCATCCCCCCACCTGTTTTATGTGGCTAACTTTATTCACAGGCTATTATGTGGAATTACACACATCAGACAAATCACTTAAAACCTGCTCACCATAATTTAGCAAGCACTTGCATGGACTTGTATTCATAAAACGGATAGAGTTTGGTCAGTACTACATTAAAATTTCTATAAACTATTTTCTCTCTCCTGACTTAAGGAGACTGAAAATCCATTTGATTAACATATACCTAAAAATATGCTACAAAATGCACCTGAACATCCATGTGAATGAATGTTAGTGGTTACGAGGGTTTTGGACCTCCTAGTTCTAATAGCCAGCAACAAACTGTAAGATTTCCTCACTTACACACATTATCCTGAACTTCATGTAGGCCTTCTGCAAGCCAGATAAACTAAAGTTTTGCAAGATTTGTGCATTTTTTCACCTATCAGACTATCAGGAGAAGTACTGACTTCTGCCATTACGGTCATTCCTCAATTCACTATATATGTTCAAAATGCACATAACACTTCTTGCCATTGAACTGACAAACATAGCAATGAAAGAGGTTTAGTTATAGAGGGTCTAAATGACCTGCTGTGGGCATGAACAAATTTTATTAAAGTATTTGTTAAAAAGTCCAGAAGTAGCCTACTCAGAGCTATCAAAAAACCCAAACCCCATTGGGTTAAACTTACTCATTTCAGAGAAGTAAACCAGAGGAACAGAAGCTGGAATTCAGAAACGAAGGGAGAAGAGATTGTATCATTTACTCAAAATCCAGTGGTTGGGTCTACTTCTACTTTATCCTTTACCACAGACACCAGAACAGCTATTTCTATATATAACACAGAGAATACCAACACCTGAACTCTTGACCTTGCTGTACTTGCAGCAAATCTGCATAACTTCTGAAGGCAAAGCAATTCATAGAAGACTTTGGAAGTTCATACACAAGATCTATGAGAACCAATCGGGAGAACCCACAATTCCTAATGCATCGTCAAATTTAAAATTAAGTTGCTATACGAGAGTTGATGAAAATATTTAGATGACTGTCATATTAATGTCATTAACATTAATTAAGCATGTGATGAGATACCTTTTTGTGTATCAAGAACATATAGTCTTTCTCTAATACTCAGGATGCAGAAAGAAACCTGCTGAAAATATCTAATTTTTAGAAAATGAGAAAATGAGAATTTGTCCCTTAGAAATTACAATAATGTACCATACACAACCCAAATTAGGGTTCTCAGCTGGAGCACGCATCTTACGAACCAACAACAGAACGATCCAAAGCATCACACATGGAAGAAATGGGGATTTTCACCCATTCAGACATCTGTTACAAAACCAATACAGCTAAACAAAGACTGTAGAGCAACTTCTTTGAATAAAGAAGCCATAATTTATTGACAACTTTTCCACAAACTCTCAGACAATAATACAAAGAAAGGTGTAGCAAGAAGAGTTTTCTTTTCTAGATGTTCTTCCAAGCGTTGTTCTACACAACAGGAAATTTGGTTTAAACGGTAAGTGAAAAATTGGTGTAAATAACCATTATTTTAAATTTACAACCATGTAATTTTGAACTCTTTTCCTTCAGGTTTCTGGTTTGACACCAGAGCACAAAAACACAGAGTGCTTTTCAGGCTATGTGTGCAAAGGTGAATGTCCTCATTCCTCTTGTTGTACTTGCACAGTTCGTGGATGCCCACGTATTACTTTAATGACTACATAAACATTCAAAAACCAGTGTGGAAATTGGCTTCTGGTCTTTTTCACCAATTTTTCACTTTAATGGCATCATAAAAAAACCCATCATCTCTGAATGAAGTATCTCCTCCTGGTACTAGAAAAATCCCCACTGGTCAGATCATTATAAGGAGACTAACCCTGTGCCCATCCCAAACCTCTCAGCCTGACTCTAGAGTAATCTTTATTTTTGAGCTTTAATGAGATACTTGAACTTAACTTGTATAAAAAAGATATGGCTAAGTGGATGAATTATTTACGTGAGCTGAAGCCAAACTTTTTCTGTGTGAAGCCTAAGCACAAAGGTGCTTTTGCACTGCAGATTTCCAATACGATTTCAGCCTAGATTTTCTGGTTCCCAGTTGAGCTATGCTCAGCAAGGAGTTTGGGTCAGTTTCGAACATCCAGCAGCCCTGCAATTGACTTTCTTGACCTTCACATAAATTAAAGCATCCTAATAGCCTGCTGCCACCAACTGCAGAGAACAATTCAGTGGCTAAGATTCATCCTGACCTCACTTCTTTCCCAAGGAGCGCCCATGTCAGGGTGAGGAGTACAATCAGAATCCATTAGCATTAATTAACCCCCAGAAGTTATGCAGAGAAGTCATAGGGAGGCTGAGCTATCAACTTTCTATCTGCCTTCTAAAACTATTGCACTGCATAAATGTCATGCAGAGTTAGGTATTTCACCTATCAACAAAACGAATGCGAAATCAGAAGGACTGACGTAACCTTTCCAGTGGAAACCAGTGGCTAAAATATTGTTACTGCAGTAGATAGGCCACAAAGCTAAAAGCATAAACCAAATTTATTTCCTTGCTTGATAGAAATTCGAGCAAGAACTTTGAGCAAACCAAGCCAGAGCAGTCTTAAAAGATCTTCTTAACAGGTATTTTATGACAGTTCTCCTCTCTGAAATTTTCCCAGAGGTGGGTATTCATCATGGGACATATAGAAAGAAATCATACGATAAGAATAATTTCACAGAATTTCTTACTCGTATATTTACTTGAAAATTGCACTTTAAACATGCTTCTTTCTGACTGGAACATCATGAATACACTCGTTATGTTCCAAGCATGATGCTATGAATCAAAGAATTACAACCAGGTATTGATCAAGATACTATTAAGGGTTGTAGAGATTTCGTACATTCAGTGGCAGAGAACTTGACAAGTTCTCTATGTACAGGCATTTCTTCCTAAAATAACTGCTAGTCATGCAGAGTGATAATCACCCCAGCTGCTTCCCACTTTTGGATATTTACTTCTGGTGACCATCTTCAGAAAAATTCATATGCAAATTTACTTACTATATCAAGCCAGTCATCCCCATAGAAAACTAATAAAACCCAAAAATATTGTGACTGGAAGATTGCCTGACACTACTGTCAATCCTATTGAGAGTTTTCTATTGCAACAGATGTAACAGAAAAGCCAGGTAATTTACTTAGCTCCTCTCCTACTCTACTTGCTTCAAAAGAAACAAAATCTGTGAAGAGCCGTGTCTGCACTAAGCTGTCCAGAGGCTGCTCCAGTAGTCTTATGGAGGCCTTGTGAACTAATTCCTCTAGATTTTTCTCAGTAGTGCAAAAGACTTTTCTATTTATTCTCTCATGCAGTATCAAAGCAAAGTCACAGATGCATAACACACATGTGCACACACACCCACAAATATCAAAGCAGTGAAAAAAAAAACCCCACTAATGCTTTATTAGGAAGCTTAACAAATTCGCTACTGCTTAAAAAAATAAAAAAAAAAAGCAAAGAAGAAATTAGAATATTCTTCCTACAGTTATAATAAATTAAAATACAGAGGTCAATAAAATTGCTGGAGTGTTCATTAGAAAATTTAACGAAATGCAAGAAAAATTAAAAAAATCCAAGCCAACAGATGTGATAACTTTCATATTGTGTTTCACAGCTTATGGCACATAAGACAGGAAATTAGACCAAGTTAGAAACAAGACCAGATGTATATAACTTAGGCAATTTGAAAAAGAGACAGGACGAAAAAATTGGGAAGTCCCTAACAATCACCAGGTAGAATCTCTATTCAGAATAGTCTTCAGTGGACTGAAAAGCCAGGCCTGATTTGGAGTGTGTGAAGAAAACCATGGCAGGTGCCTAATACATTTATGCAGTAACAAAATCCTTGAGTCTTACATGTTCTAGCATATTCCTCACTTGCTACAGAAGAGAAAGTCCACCTTCCTACAAAATCACATCAGAAAAAAAAAACCAAACAAACAAAAGAAAGAGCGCATTCTCTTTTGTTCAAATCATTCAAGTCTGCTGGCTAACATCTTTTCATCACTCTAGCAGTGTTCTTCTGACCAAAATATGAGATTCTACCACTAATGTGTTCCCTCAAGAAATGACAAAATTGCTCAAAAAACCACCAAAGAACTGAGATATAAACACTGATCAGTTAGGAACTGCATACTCTTCTTCCCATCATTAACCCATTTCAGTATAGAATAATAAACACCAAAAACTTACTTATACACTAGGTTTTGATATTATTATCAGTTTGCATCCACTGCCTCTTGTCCTATCAAGTAGGCACCACTACAGCCATCACAGAGTTATATTCATTGGTAAGATCCCCCTGAGCTTTCTCAAGGCTGAGCAGTCCCAGCTCTCTTGCACGCTCCTTGATGACATGGTCCTGTAGTCATCCTCCACTTGACTTGATCCAGGATGTTCGTGTCTTTCTTGCACTGGGAAGCCTAGAAATGGACTGACCACTTCAGATGTGTCTCACATGTGATAGAGAGGAAGGAACACTACTCTCAACCTGCTGGCAGGCAATGCCTTTCCTAATGTAACCCAGGAGACCTCTGGCCTTTGCTATGAGGGTGCATTGCTAGCTCATGATCAACTAACGTCCGCCAGGACACCACGGTGTTTTCCCGCAAAGTTGCTTTCCACCGTGTCAGCCTCAAGTTTTTAGAATTCAGGAAATTATCTTGTTTTTAGTGGTTTCACAGCAAACATTCAACAACAGCTCTGACATTGGAAAGACACCAGATTTTCTCCATCATTTTGTGGCTTGAAAGCTCAGTATGTTTAATCTTTGCCAAAGGATCACATGTTACATAAACTGGTATATCACATAATGTACTCTTTTGCAATGACACGGAGTGCTTTTAAACGAAACACGTTTTACTGGTTATGCTGGTTCAACAACCTTGTAAATTAAAAATACTTATTAATTTTTCATCTGTATTTTTCAACTCCATTTTTAAAAACCTTGAAACATGATTCTGCTAATGCTGCTGGAGCTACAGATTCATTAGTCAGAATTTTCACCACAGACTCTTACTCTCAAAGTTGCATCACAAAATTGTGTTTAGGTATTAACATTAGCTTTCTAAGACTAATTGTAAACTAGTTCTAAGCCAGGAGTAAATATACACAAAAAAAGAACCAAAAAACCACTGTCCAACTTTAAAGCATAAAGTCTCTCAGCTGTTTTGCTCCTATAAATTGTATAAAACAAAAAACAGCCTGTTTCATAAACCACATATTGAAGAGAAATTATCAAAAACTGTTTTAACCTTTTGCTCATTTTGATGAAAGAAATGATGCAGTTATCCCTGAAAACTTGATACTGCAAAAGAATATCCATTGATTGGACCCATGTGCTTGCAAGTAGAACCTTCTGCTCTCAACCTGCTACAATTCATCTCTAATATGTATCCTGAAACTGACCGGTAATGTACTTTCTTAATCAAAGACCTAACAGATGGTCAGGTGAATATCTGTAAGGGCAGCTTAAGAAATATATATGAGATCATCACATACAATATGTACCTAATATTGCGTACTGTTTACTCAATGTTTACTCATGTTTTTAGATACCCAAACTTTTTAGAACTTCTATTAGTTCTGTGATTATGCTAATAACCTAAGTGACAGCAGCTGTTTCTTTAAAGTCAGAAGACCAGTGACAGAAAATTTGAGTGTTCCAAGAACTGTCGTCTATAACTAATTACTTTAAGAAAAGTTATAGTGCATTCCAAATTTTTGTTTACATTTTGCTGATTTTCATGGGGAAAAAATGTGGAATTTTTTTCTAGAAAATATTTAATTTACTTTGAGAATAGGATATGAGAAAACAATGCCTTTAAAAAAACTCAAGTTAAAATGCCACAATCCTTTGCACATTCTGGTAAAAATAACTGTTAACTAGTAGACTGAAAGAAATTCAGAGAACTTACATTGTTAAAATTCGTTCTTGTATGTCTTTTATCTTTCTCATATATCAACATTATTAGTATCAACACTGAAACATGATTCTCATTAATCACCATGTGACAGTATTGTGCAAATATGCAATTTCCCTGTGTCTCCCTCTGAAGGGAATGGAACTAACAAATAATCCTGATTTGACTCCTGCCTGATTAAACATCCTGTTTAAAAGTCTAGCACAGGGTGTGACAAACTTTGGCCTTCAGACTTACAGAAAATTCGTGCTTACCAAATTTAAATTCTGGAACAAAATAATTTCTGAATTGTCAGAGTACAATTAAACAATGATGCTTTGTTTTATATTTTCACATAAGTAACTAAAATTTTTCTCTGGATGCGAAATTCTCTTCCATTTCAGCCAAGAAGTTTCTCCTCTACTTACCTGTTCACATCTCTCTATTCGTAGTAATGATTCCATGCTACTCCTGTTCCCACTTACTTAAAATTTCGTACTACAATTTATCCTTTTCTCACCCACTCATTTCTGCAGCTTATTCTTTGCAATACAGACAGCAGACAGCCCCATTAATCGCATCAGTCACTCCAGCACTATCCCGTAGACCCCTGCCCCATCCATTTTTAAGCTCCATCACCCACTTCCAAATTCCTTTTCAGGGACTTGGTATGAGGACTCATCCTGTGTAGCTCTAACTGTAGCCACTATAGGTGTGCACTCCCTGTGCATCTTTTACTGAGAATTCCAACAAACTCTCTCTGTGAATGAGTCAGACCCACTTCATTCTCATCTTCCCCGGCACATCTGTTGTTTGAGAGCCATGAGAAAGACCCACGGTCCATTTTTCGCTCATGGGATCTCTTCAGAGTGCTTCTGTAGTTTATTTTCAAGTGTTCCTCCTGCAAGGGATCACAGAGAGCTTGCTCTTTTTTCTCCCCCTGAATCTTACCTTTGAGTAGTCTTTGCTGCTATCATAAATTCAGCAGTCATCTCTGGACAGAAACAGAGCTGTTTTTTTCTACTCCAAACTCACCAACCAGGTCTTAACCATTTTTGGATATGGAATGTTTTGGGTTATCCACATTTTTATTGGAAATTATATCTTTTTTAAAAATTTATAATAATACTTAAGGAATCTATCAGACATTAGGATCCCATTTTTTACTTAACACTTTACCTATGTACAATAAGATAAAATTTCGGACTCACACAACAAGCAATTGAAATAGTCAGTTGAACTACTGGAACTGCTTCTCAAAAAAGGAAAATGTGGGATATAGGAATTATTCAGTGATGCGTTTATGACGGGTTGTAGAAGAAAACAGCGTGCTTTACACATTTAAACCTAATATCCCAGGATGCAGTTCACCACAAAATCTGCTTTCCAAGCTGTTTTCATAAACATTAAAATAATAATTAAATTCAGAATTTTTAAAAAAATTTAAATTCTCAAAGTGTTGCTGAATGTTGAATGAATTCTAAGTAGGAAGGAATCTCAATGCTAATTCTGCTTTCTTAATAACACGGATATGATCACTTATGGTGTAAATATAATGAGTTTCACTAAAGCATGTGTTCTAATGAGTACATAAGGACAGAAACACAGGTGAGTGTGTATGAAGATTCAAAAGTGAAGAAAGCAATAAGGAAAATATCTGCAATAATAAGAGTAAATTTTTCTATTCTGTCTTAAAAGTCGAATCAACTGTCTTCATAGAACATGTTTATAGACAATGAAGGAATTTTTTACTATATATTTTTTCAATAATTTTCCTATGTAAATAAGAATTCATATCTCGTGGAAGAGGCTGACGCCATTTTCCCTTTGTCTCCCTACAGTCGGCAGTGGGGGCCGCCATCTTGGGAGGGGGCTGTACCCGCCCACCATTTTGGGTGTCTCCTTGTTCCTGTGAGGTTCCTCAGAATCAGCAATTTTGTGTTAAGTGATTATTTACTGGTTGTTGTTGGGGTTTTTGTTTTGTTTTGGTTTGGTTTTTTTTGCCTGTTTCTGTTTTGCTTGTTAGTAAACTGTTATTTTTTCACTTATATCTACTCATTTTTGTTCCTTATTGGTGGAAAGGGATTGATTGAAACTAAGGGGAGGTAACTTATTTTAGAGTGTTCACATCTTTAAATTGTCAAGACAAAAAGAAAGGGAGCAAGCCCAGAAGAGATGTCTTGGTATCAGTATAATGAAACTCCTCCAGCAAAAGTCAAAGCACAAGCTGCAGGAAATTACAAGTTGCAGAAAACCTTCTGGTTTTGTTGTCCTCAGTGTCCAGTTAACATTACTGGCACTTTTTTCTATGAAACTTCTTAAAGTTTAAATTTGATTCACAAAACATGAAAGATTAATTGAAGCTTCTAACATTTACTTCTTGTCATTTCCAATACAAAACAAACTTCATACATATTTCATTACATCTGTACTGAGCATACAAATGCAAGAGTCTGCAATAATCACGTATTTCAGTAAGTATTCCAAAAATATAACTTTCATGTATGGCCTCTGGGATCAAGGCCAGTTGTAGCTACAAGATGGTCTACACAGCTGCTACCATATCACATGAACCTGGAGAGTGCCAAGATAAAGGGAGAGAAATAGGACCCAGCCATAACCCCCTCTTTCTATAAATAGTTTTCCATTTCAACTCCCCTGTATTGTTCTGCAACATCTTATGTCCTACAAATAGGATCATAGAATTGTAGAATATCCTGAGCTGGAAGGGAACCATCACTGAAGTCCAACTCTTGGCCTTGCACAGAACACCCCAAGAGTCACACCACATGCCTCAGAGCATTGTCCAAACACTTCTTGAACTCTGTCAGGCTTGGTGCTGTGACCACTGCCCTGGGGATCCTGTTCCAGTGCCCAGACACCCTCTGGGTGAAGAACCTTTTTCTAATATCCAAGCTAAACCTCCCCTGACACAATTTCAGGCCATTCCCTTGGGTCCTGTCACTGGTCACCACAGAGAAGAGATCAGTGTCTGTCCCTCCACTTCTCAGGAGGAAGCTGTAACTGCAGTGAGGTCTCCCCTCTCCTCCAGGCTGAACAGACCAAGTGACCTCAGCTGCTTCTCGTATGGCTTCTCCTTCTAGGCCCTTCACCATCGTCGTAGCTCATAAATACATGCTGCCCTGCGACACGCATACACAGATAGCTGTTCTCAAAAGAGAGAAAATGGTTCAGAAAAATGCATTCCAACACTGAGAATACGTGCCAAAATATTGGAGTGAAATACTGACGTGACAGGAAGAAACGTCAGAACAAAGCATCAAAGTACAAAAGTGTTATATGGGGCAATGCCTCAAAGCATCCTGACTGTGACAAGCTGACAAGAAAATCTTGACTCAGAATGAATTTAAGTCAAAAAAAAGTATGACAAAGGGCCAACAAAGAAGCTGTGAGGCACAAAGAATCTTAACTCTAGAAGGCCACTGAGGTTTAAAAAGGGAGAAAGAAATAAAGCCACTTATTTTCAGCAACGACTAAGTACGAAGAAAACAAAACTGTTGGATGAAAAAGGGCCAGAAGTATGTCATCAGGGCCTACAAGAAACTTTCAAAGCAAGTTATTTCAGTATACAGAGGAAATGGAAAGGAAAATTGAAGTTATGACCCAGTAGGCTACACAGACAGGGAATAACTCTAACTGATGTGAGGCCAGGTTGGCACTGGTTGGATTCACAGAACCGCAGCTGGCTCCCTGGTCCTGCTTTTGTCTTTCTCTTTGCTAGGATGCACAATGGAATTCATGACAGGCATATCTAGGGATTAGTTTTGCATGAAATATCAAGACAAAAGGAAGAAGCTCTTTATTTTCCTTGGAAGATCTTTCCTTCTGGAGTTTCTGCATCCAAGTTTACACTCAGTGCAAAAAATCCAATCTAGATATGAGATTATATCCAGTAATTCTTAAAAGTACATTGATGGCATTACGTGTATCACACCCAAAACTAATCTATACTCAGATATAGTAAAATTCAGCTTCTCCTCATGTAGAATACTATAGCTGCCTGACCTTGGTGGTACTACAAAGAAAAGATCACTCCATGACGGTTGGCTGACTTTTAGTAAACTGGATATAACTGTCCAAGTCAGAATTTTCATGAAGCAGCAGCTGTGGTAAACACCCCTCATCTGCAGTGAGAGTCAAGGCACTCTCAGCAAACATATGCTTTAAATGAAAATCAGCCCCTGTTGGAACAAAATTCCTTTACTACAAGATGAAGGGATGAGTTCAAAGTATTTTCAGTTGGCTTTTTACCAATCCAAATGAAACCTAGACTGCTACTGAACATCCAGCACCACTTTCAGAAACATCCTAAATGGAACTCACATTAATACTTTGAAGGACTAGCCTGGCCTAACCTCACTTGCATGTGAGACTTGATAAAAAGTTCAGTCAAAGGTGATTTTGCTGCAGTTCACTCACAGGAGATGCCTGAGCACCAGTTAGAAAACAAACATTAAAATATAACAAGATCCAAATGCTAGATCCTGCAGATAAAATGCATTGCAGAGACAGCTGAGAACAGTTGTACTTGTTTAAGTATTCAGACTTCAAAGTAGAATTCTAGGCACAACAGTGCCATCCAGGGGCCAGCTAATTGCTGGTAAATGTCCAAAGAATTTCCCGAAACTTTTTTTTGTATAAACAAAACTGGGTTTGTTTAAAGCAATTTCCCCAAATATTTTCAAATATGACCTCAGTTCTTTTGAATACTGCAACAGATAAACAGCAACGTGAAAAAAAATTATTCATTCTCTAGATGTACTAAAATTTGCTTACATTTAAGCACGGATTTCGCAAAAGTTTTGTTTCAATAGAAGAATTTTGTAGCAATTTAAATCAGCACGTCCTTCTAGCACAATAAACTGGCAATCACGAGGAAAGGTCTGATGAAACTTTGCCAAACTTTTCAGACTGAGACATCACGAACGCCAAAACACATGCTCAGCCACACTGCACTACAGCTATTTAAAATTAATGATGTATATAAAATTTCACACAACCAAAGCATCAGGAGGTACAGTTTCTACACAACCCCAAACCTTCCTTCTGCTCAAATGGAAAACTCAATCTGAAAATTGTAAAGCACTTTGGAAATGGAGGCTGTTTTGTCATGGTGGGGATAGAGCAAAGTCCAGAGATGCGGCAGTGGTCAGTTTGCTCCTGTAATGCGTTCCATTCAGCAGCAACAAGGCGGGGAAAGCAAGGACCCCTAAATATTTCTAAATAATAAACTAGTCGTGGCGGCAGAGGCCACTTCACTTTACGGATTTACAAGCGTACTTCCCCTGAGGCTTTGGATTCAGCCAGCCAGCTGGCGATGCCATCCACGCAGCAGCGCAGAGCCCAGCGCCGCGCTGCGAAGCTTCAAGTTTCACCTCATGCGAGGCGGGCTCTTTAGGAATGGCCCCAGACGCCTCGGGTAGGCCGGGATGGGAATCCACCTCCTGCCCACGCCGCGCAACACCCGCGTACACCAGAAAAAGCAACCCAACCAAACCTCTTTGACCCCGTTCTGACCGAGGGCTGCGGGCGGGGCGGGGCCGGGGCGGGAGCGGCCCCGCGGCGCCTGCGCGCGCTTTCGGTTCGTGCGGCGGCGTGGGGAGCGCTCGGAGCGGCCCG
>VZTD01005656.1:454830-539902 GCA_013397725.1 Rhagologus leucostigma | reverse complement strand
CGGGGGAAGGGCCGAGGCGGCGGTCAGCGGCGGCGGATCGCCCTGCGAGCGAGCCGGCCCGGGGCCGACGCTCCCCGCAGCCGATGTGGCTGCCTGGAGCCGTAGGGAAGGCCCCAGGTGGCTGCCGCCGTCCCTTGGCGTGGGGAACCGCATCCCATCGTGCTGGCGCTCAGCTGTGATGAAAACAAACATCTGTCTCGTGAAGTTAAGCTACTTCTAGCGAGGTGCCACGCGATTTCGACACGTGTGCCTCCGTGCGACGTCCTGCCCATGAGTGTCGCCTCATCACGCCTGTCTTGCTGTGTTTGTGTTCACACTGAAGTTTTGCAGGTGATTCTGACGGACCCACCAAAGCCCCAGCTGCCTGTCTTCTGGATGGCAAAGATACGGTGTTGCCTTATTTTCTTGGAGACGGAGGGACTGAAAATGAAAAATTAATGGGTTACAGCTAACTTATTCTTATTCTGTGAGAAGTTTGGTGTTTCATGTTTATTTCAGAATATTTTTTTCCCCTTTATAGTGTGAATTCAGTTATGTGTGTTTCACTTGTGATGGGTTTTGGTTACACATTTGCAAGTCATTGTGCACAATAAGCCTGACACAGCTAACTCAATCTCTTTTTAGGTGTTGCACCAACAGCTTAGAATAGCTGGCAGTTCTGCTGAGCATATGTGGTATGAGCACTTGCATTTGGCACTGTACTCTTCCATACATAATTAACAGCTTGGTTAAAATTTGTTATCAGCAGAACAAAAATTACTTTGTTCTAGTCGTGTAGTAACTTGGAGAGGGGTTGATTTGCAAGTTGATTTCCTGGTCAAGAATTTAGTGAAGTGTAACCTCTTCATCAGGGAAAATGTTTGATAGTACATAAAATAGAGATGTTTACTCAGTAATTATTGGTTCTTGCTGTTAACAAAGGTAAGGTCAGAAATGAGTGATTTGATGTTGAAATACACCCGTAAATCACCAAAGAAAGAACACGGTATTGCGTTCATTGTTGTAGCGTGGACATTTTTTGATTGATGCAAGTTCAGATGATGTCTCATAGTCTTTCACCACAAAGAGGCTAATATAACAAGGGATGAAAACAGAAGCATTATTTGGGTGAGGAGTTCTTCAGAAAAAATATACAATGAGTTTCTGTACAAAAGATTGGAAAATTTCAGTAAGGACACTGGGAATGTCATTTCATCTTATGCTTCAAACATAACCTTCTCCTAAGAGAGAACTGAAAGTAAGTTCTGAAGGAGGTAGCTTTCACCAGAGTTTCTATAAAAAGTAGACACTCTGTAATAATAGGTCTATCTGAGATGTAAGGCAGGACAGAGAAAAATCCTGGATGCCATCTCTTCCAGAGGGACAGAAGGTCAGTCTGGCTTAGAGTAGGATGGAGATCTAGCGTGAATAGATTAAAAAGTGTTTTCCATTTCTATGCGTGTGCCCTTTTGTATGTATCAGAGCTGTATTAATTACTGTGGTGGTTAGTCATAAAATGTGAAATAAGTTATTTACCAATACCTGGATATTTCCTATCTCTGTAACAATACCTTTTGTGTATTTGGTACAGACATGCCCTTGTAAGAATGTATTTTAAGAGTAAAAATCATATCTTCCTCTAATAGAGATGAAATGGGGGAATTTTATTTGGGGCTATGTTTAAAGGAATAATTTTTGAAAATGCAGTCTGTTAATTCCTTGTGCATTGTTCCAGTTTGCTAAGGGAAAGCGAATTACAGAACAGCTCTATACTGTGCACAGCTTTTTGCAATCAGACAATGCTAGGGATCATACAGACTTTTTCCCCATTAGGCTTTATACAGTAGGCATGATGGTATTTGTTGCAGAGACAACTTTGTGACCCTTATATAGCTGATAAACTTGCTTGTCTTTGCTGGATTTACAGGGGTCCAGTATCTGAAGGAGGTCTACAAGAAGGCTGGAGAGAGACTTTTCTCAAAGCCTTGTAGATACAGTACAAGAGGAAATGGCTTTAAATTGAAATAGAGTAGATTTAGATTAGATATTAGGGAGAAATTCTGTGCTGTGAGGGTGGTTAGGCACTAGTGTATGTTAGCCTGTGGCTATGTGGATGCCCTCTCTCTGGAGTTGTTTAAGGGCCAGGTTGGATGCACTCTGAGCAACGTAGTCCAGTGGGAGGTGTCCCTGCCAATTGCAGCAAGGTTGGAACCGGGTGATCTTTAAGACCACTTTCAACCCAAATCATTCTATGAAATTCTGCTGTGTTATGCTTATGTATTTCAGGTTTTAATTCTAGTGAAAAAAGGCTTCTGCTATTAATGAACATAAAATACCATGTCCTGCTAAATGGTGAAATCTTAAGAAATTCTAGGATGATAGGTTTCAAAAATTTTTTTACCAATTTGTATTTTGTTTACCAGAAGAGCAAATAGTCTTAAGACCACTGTTTCTCAGTGATACAAAATGGCACTTATCTTAATGTTAATTGACCTTTATTTTAATTACTTACTGGTTTATGTTTGATATTAGTAGCTAACGAAACAAATACTTATAAGTGTCAAAAAAACTTATTTGTACTGCAGTATGTACTACATGAAGTGTATATGTGCTTTGAAACTAGATGACATTTAATTGAGTGATGATTGAGTGATGATGATGATGATGATTACTATTATGAAGAAAATCCTCCAGGGAAAAGAGACAAATAGCGGACTGTGATGTCTGTCTCCTTTTTGAGAGCTTTTAAACTCACTGGCTAGTTTCAGAGAAATTGGAAAGGAGTAGAGTCCTCAAAAGTCATTGGGCTTTGTTTATTTTTTAATTATAATTTGGTTCAAGAATAGTACCTCCATGGAGCAATATTTCTCAACTCTTCTGATCTAATAAGGAACAAAGAATGAAAGTGTTGTACTGTATGAATGAGATTTGATGTAAGTGTACAGTGTTAAGGATCCACCGTGAAAAAAGGAAATTGCAATTGTTGTGATGAGGTGAAATAAGACAGAAGACAATAAGAAACCAGTCGTAATCAATTATTCACAAATCATTCATTCAGACATTTCATTAATCTTTCTTTTCATGGAAAGTTGTTTATAGCAATGTAAATGCTTCAAAGCGTCCCACTATTTCCATGTTAACAAGTAGGACTTGTGCCAAAAGCATGTAGAAGTTTTCTTCCTCTTTCTCTAACTGAATATATATGTGGATAATAACAGAAAAAAAGCAAGGTCTTGGCAGAACCCACAGTCAGCAAGGTCCATTAATTTTAGGAAGTCATCTTGCTGCTGGTAAATAACATGGCACAGTTTTAGTGTGACTGCATGACTGAAAAATTGAGATTGAAAAGGGTTAAGAAACACAGTTTTCTTGTAATTCAGGCATCTTATTACTGTATGGGGTTGCTGCATTTTGATGACTGCCTAAGGGAGAATTGGGTGGGTGCAAAGGAAATAAAAATCGCAAAAAGTTGGAACAAAGTGAAACAGTGAAGACTAGAGTTTTTTGGGAAAGAAGAAAATGCAATATTTCTTATCATTTTCTACTCGCTGCATTCTTTGATACAAAGGAAAGCATAAGTTGCAGAATGAAAATTTCAGTTTTGCAATTCTATATTCACTTCATATGATCTTACTTTTGACAGGGTTGTCTGTATTAAGCCTAATTGTATTCTTCTATTGTACTTACAAGCATACAGGCTGAAGGAATAGTTTTAAAAATCTCTTGCTGTCTCGAATATGTTTCCTATTTTAAAAAGCTTTCTAAGAAATTTTGGGTGTCTTGCCACAGAATAGCTTCCAAAGTTAAACTTTCCTGGAAACATTTGCTAGATGGCAGCACATAATCATCAACTGCCATGGCCAAGGGCAAGTTTAAAGAGAGATAGCCCATGTTCAGTGTGAAAAATTGTCCTTGTTGATCAGCACAAGGAAAGAATGAAACAGAAGCTGTTGAATGGGAACCCTACAGATACCTAGGTTTTTTTTCAGAACTTGTGTTTCTTGAATTATATTGTTCTGTTTTTACAGTCATAATCTGCCATCAATATTGTATTATTGCAACAAATACATTTGTCTTTCTGCTCTTGTTTTTTTTTTTTTTTTTTGAATGATACTCTGTTTGCAGCTACCTCAGGGAGCTACACTGCAGAAAGCTCATGAAGCTAATGCAAATGAAGTCTGTATAAATTGTTTTAAAATAAGTGTTCTAATGTATATCTACATGAATGCTTTAATGGCTGAAGTTGAATATTAGTAAGGCATCATATTATGTAAAGCAGATTCTTAGAGTTGAGAGTCGTTTCTGTTTATGGGACGTGTGAATCAAATTTTCCAGACTTGACTGGATATGGAAACTTTGCTGTCAGGTGAACTTTTCTCTTAATTTTGTAGTAATTATTTTCGTGCAGACAAAATAATTTTTCTCTGTATTTACGAAGATATGGGTTTTGGAAAGAAAAGCTGATGTCTGCATAATGCTTGTCATCCAAGACAGAATTGTTCTTTTTTCTCTCCTAAAAGATAGAGTCAAGATAAAACCATATCTTGAGAATGATGTGTGTACACACATATTTTTCAGTCTGCCAAGCAAAGTCCAGAATTAAAATTGTTATGTAGGGATCTTAGTAATGAAGCTCAAGGTGATTAATTCCATTCGTAGTGTTTTGGTACAACACTTCATGTTGTGATAATTTATATGGCAGTACTGAGCTCTTTTACTCTTTAGATTCAGGGGTGACATCCTGACCTCTGATTTAGCAGTTTAGATGAATAGCACATTTAGAAAGCAGTCTGGACATGTGAATTAAGAATTTAGATTGGTGTATGGCAAAGTCGAGTGTGAGTAGCATGGCTGATAAGGAAAAAAATCAGAGAAAAAGCTATGGGGAATAACCTTAACTTACAGAGAAAGATTGACATACGGTGTCTGGAAGTCTGAAACTGTAGTCTTGAGTTATAGCTGTAGGTCAGTAATTATGCAGAACTATATCTGTAATCTTGAATCTCTTATCACAGTGCAAACAGAAATAAATTTATGTTCAGAGATGCTTATATAAAGACTGAGTTGTCTTGGTGTAGCATGGGTAGGTGTTGTGTTTGTCCTTAAGTGGTCACACACAGCTAAGATACTGAAATTTCATTTATACATGCCTTCATTCACTAATCGCAGAAAGTTCAAGTACATCCTTTTATAAATAAATAATTTTTGGTGACCAAAGTTTCTGTGTAGTAGTAAAGAGAATGTGTTCTGAACAGACTATCAGGAAAGATTAGGGAGGGGGAAATTTGAGCAGATCATTCATTTTTCTTGAAGCTGAATTGACTTCTGTAACCAAGAACTGCCTCATGATTTTTGTAAGGTGCCCTAAATGTGAAAGATCTGAGTACTTAGCCATGCAAATCCATACTGTATTATATATTTCTAGATTTTATACAGTAGGTCCAGCATGCTTGTATAAATATTCTTGAATTTATACAAAATAAAATTAACTTAAAGTTTTTTGGTCTTTGAATGGTCACCAATTTTGCAAGAAGCATTCTGTAAAAAGTTAGTTTAAGACCACCATGGTATTTATTTGCAGTTACTTAAGATCTTCCTTATTTTCAGCCTTCTTCAGCATTATGTATGACTAGCTTACCACTCAGATGTGATATACCTCTCTGCGTTTTTCTCAACTTAAGATGATAAATTAGACATATAATTCAAAATTTTGTTTATTAATGGTCTGGTTTTTTACCCACATTTTATTCTATAGAAACCAAGATGATTTTTAACATGGAAGTGCCTTTCATATAAGGCTTTTTGTGGAGAATTGCTTTGCAATTCAGACAGATGTGATGTGCCCCTGAAGGAGTGTGATTCTCCATCTGTGGTTTCTCAAGCATCTAGACTTGCTCCTTCTCAATCTGGGGCTTCTCACTCTCCTTGCTCTTCACCCATTCTAGCCACGTGGTCTTGCCTCCCTCTTCTGTGAAAGAAGTTTGTTGCTGGGGTAGCTACAGATTGAAGGTAGGAGAGTCTTACAACTGAGGAGGAGCAGCAGGAATGTGGGACCAGAGATGAATGGGATGGGCATAGATGAGAGGTGGAGAGATGGACTATGCCACCACCGTGAGTGACCTGTTTGGTTGGCTGATAGAGCTGTGCTGTTTTTCATCTCACTTAGGTGTTTCTCTTTAAGTAGTGGCTTTCTGTGAAATGAACATAAGATTTGGGAAGGGTGTTGAACCAGCAAAACCTGAAATAAGAGTGATATATAATGTGTAGTTATGTTGTCTGGCTGGTGTTTGTTACAGAAGTTAATTAGTGGTCAAGGCTGTAAAGGCAGGAGAATTAGAAAGTTCAAAGGGGAAGCCAGAGGAGCCCTTATATTTGTCTAATCTTGGTAGCTTTACGTAGTGAGTTCATAAGAGACTAGTTGCAAATCAGCTTGAAAGAAGAATCTTAAAATTTCAGTGATGTCTAGATATAGAGGTTCCTAAGATGCTCTGTAGTCAGAATTGAAGCTGTGGCTGGATACTGGCACTGCCAAGATCTGTTTATCCCTGACTAACCCCTGATCTTAAATACTTCCTTGAAGCTGGTTGTGCAGTCTCTTATATGTCACTAAGTTTGGGAAATGTGACTAAGGGTATATCAAAGGGGGGAAAAACATGGTCTCTTACCTGTTACAAAAGAATGAGTTGCAGTCCGGTAATAAGTAGAGGAAAATGTAATATTTGAGTTGCATTTCCAACAGTAATTAAGGAATTAACACTTGGGCCTTCTTGGGCTTTCTTTGAAAATGCTTTTGGTGTCATGTACAAGTTGATGTGAGCACTCAGGTTTTTAGTGTATTAGATCCAAAGATCCAAATGGCTTCCTTACCTAAGGTACGTTGTGATATTTTAAAGTATATACCTAAGTCTTCCTTACACTGATGGAAAAGAATCCTAGATGGAAACTTTCAAAATAACACTGACAGAGTGCTGTAGACATTTACAGTGTGTAAAACAGTTTGAAATACTGGGCAGCCAGTCCAGTTCAGTGATCCAGCGTCTCACTGAAATAAGGTAGCTACTCCCAGAGATCTATTTGTGTCCTGTCACCTGGGCTATGTGATAATCAAGGAGTCCCTTAGGGCAATTTAATATTTGTGTCTGCTGTCTTTATATAAAGGGGAAGTGAGACTTGAGGTGAGGCATCTGACCAGTTATCTGGTATTGGACTGAGCTGTGAGATATCTTACTGCTCATAATTCAAAATATAGTCTTGTCCTTTAAGGCGTGATGCTGTCTGATGGGGGAAAATTTTTAGTTTAATGGCTTAGTTGTTATAAAACATTCCAGTAATTGAGAAAGCTGATGTATAGGTTCCCTCAGTCTGAGATGAGTTGAATCCTGCGAAGCTTGATGACCAGCAGAGTGCACTGATCACAAATACTAACAAATACTGTTGCTGGGCTACTGTCTGGCAAAGAAGGGCAATTTTATGGAGTGAGGGGAGCCTGGTCATGTATTTCACCGGTGGGAGCATTTCCGTAGGAAAAGTCCTTGGCAGTGCTCCAGGGGCTGCTTATCCAACAATTAGCATAAAATACATGAGCTCCCTGAAAGGAAAAACTGGAACTCAGAACTCTTTACTCCTGAGAAAATTCTTCTTGCTGGTCTATGGATGAGTTCTCTTTTTGCTATTTGCTCTCTGGTTTATGAGCCTTATTTCATCCAGCACCTCTACAGTATGCTGGCCAAGCCATTTTCTTGAAGTAGAAGTGTTTACCCTAGACTCCTATGCTAGGTTTTTCAGTTCTGTTAAGTGTCCCAGCATCTAGGCTGTTCTTCAGACGGTGGATGCCAGTTCTTGTACTCATCTGAGCTATATGCCAGTATGGTTCAGCTGTATCAGAGAGTCTCTATCTCTTGGTCAACTTAAGCCAGCTTTAGGTTCATCTGTGACCACTTCAAAATTATTCTTAAGGCAGAGTGGCTAGCGCTTGGATACTTCTGGAAAAGTATGGGTGTCTAGGATGCTGTGTGGTCAAATTAAAGCTGTGGATGACTATTGGCACTGCCAAGATCTATGTATCCCTGGCTTGCACATGGTGTTAAATACTTCCTTGAAGTTGGTTCTACAGTCTCTTAAATGTCACTAAAGTCAGTCTAAAGTCTTGGAAAGGTGTATAAACAAGTTATGAGAATGAGAAAAGATAGATTTCTTCACAATTCAAAACTAAATAGCTAATATTTTCCATCAGTTCATTTCATAGTATACTGGCAAATCGCTACATTTTTTCTGTATATTACAAGTCTACGCAAAGTTGGAAAGCAAACACGGCTTTCTTTTTAAACTCTGGAATACTTGGCAGCAGTCATTTTAGCTCTATGGAAATGCATGTAAAAATTCTTGCATTAGTTGTGTTACTAATAAATAATTCTACGCACAGCAGTTTCTTGAAGAAGAAGAAAAAAGTTGTGCTACATAGGGCTTGATTTCTGCTTAAAACAGTTCGAGTGTTAAATTGCTGACATTCTTTTACAGACCATGTAAATGTCCTAAGGAAAAGGTCTTTTGAAAGCTTATGAAATTTCCAAACTTATACTCTGCAAGATAGAATTCTGAGGAATTGTGGCTTTTTTTTTTCCCTAGGAACTGTTCCAGCAGCTGTTTCTAAAGTTTCTAGAGTTGCCACATCATCAGTTTTACTAATATTAGCAGCAAATTCTGATCTGCATGCTCTTCACGCAGATTTTGTTTCAGCAGATTACTGAAGCAATTAAGCACGGCTAACAAGACAGTTTTTTAGTTCTGGCAGTATTGTATACAGCCGTTATCGGACTACTGTACTTGAAGACAGTAATGAAAACTTTTTCTTAGCTCAAGTGGTTTATATAAAGTGTGTGTGGTAGGCCACGTAGGCTAGTAAGATGCTCTCATAAAACAAAAACATCTGTGGTTCCTTGGTGTGGTAGTGTACAATAATGAAAAAAACATGCAAATGGTCATGGGAAACTTAGTAACTTTTATTTTAAAGGAAATGTGAGGTACTTGCAGTACACAGTGTAGTTTTTTTATCAAATGTAATTTATAGCTATATATGCCTGAGTAAAACACAATTTAAAATGGTTCTGTTACGGTAAATACGCGTAATTGCTTACTGCTGTCCCTGCAGAGGTCTTTCAGCAGCGTTTATATTGCTGGGTCTGGAATTTGCTGCCAAGTGAAGAAGGGAGCGAGGCTGAAATAGGTGTAGAAGGGAAGGGGTGGTGTTAGACTTTTTCCTAATAGAATTTGGAGGCTTGGGGGAGGGGATGTTCCTAGAAGGAGAATAGTAGTCAATTGTGAATTCATTGCAAATTGCTCATTAGTATGCAATGATAAAATTCTTTTCAGTTTGTCTTATGCTGTAGAGGTCAGTAGTGAAGAGCAATTAAGGGAAAAGTAAAGTGGCCAACTGCTAAATTCAGTGACTCTTTTCATTGTCCTTCAAGTCATTTAAAGGAAAAGGATTTTATACTCTTGTACTGATCTTACGTGAAAAAAACTACCATTGTGTCCTTAGCCTTTGCAAAGAAAGGTCACAATGATAGCAGTTTATTCATACGGCATTTAATACCGAATGAAATTGTGTATAGAAAAAGAAGCTGAGGCGGATTGCTCTCTACAACTACCTGAAAGGAGGTTGGAGTGAGGTGGGGATTGGTCTCTTTTCCCAAGTAACAGGACAAGAGGAAATTGCATCAAGTTGTGCCAGATTGGCTCTTAGGGAAGATTTCTTCATCTAAAGGGTTGTCAAGCACTGCGACAGGATGTTCAGGGTAGTGGCTGAGTCACCATTCCTGGAAGTATTTAAAGATGTGTAGATGTGGCACTTAGGGACATGGTTTAGTGATTGGCTTGGCAGTGTTTGATTTATGGTTAGGCTTTATGATCTTAAAGGTGTTTTTCAATGTAAATGATTCTGTGAATCCTCTTTGCTGTTTTTTGAGGACACATACGAGAAAACATAAGGTCACGTGCAGGTGCGTTAATGTAGGAAGAGATGAGCAGATAGAAGCTGTTTGTGTGAGAGGCTGGTAAGAACTGTTCTGAATAGCAGCTGGTTCAAAGGAATGAATGGGGAATTTCATCCAGAGGCAAATGTCACTGAGGAAATGCTGCAAAGATTATGAATAGTGCAGAAGAGTGTATTGTACATGTATAAGATAGGAGTTCCAGACAATATAAAACAAAAAGGCAGTTAACGTGGTTGCTTGCTCATGGAGGGGAAGGAAGGCAGGCAGGAAGGAAGGAAGGAGAGAGCTTGTAAGTCTTTAAATATTAGAACAGACAAAAATGGTGGGTGGGTGATGAGGTGTGTTGAGCAAGATGAAATAGGATGAGGAATGAGAAGAGCTCATAAGGATGGGAAAGGGGAGATGAGTTTGGTAAGAAAAACATAGAAATTGAAGAAGGTTAGCAGGCTTCAGAAGAAGGAAATCTTTTAACAGAACCAACACTTGGTGTGGAAGAGAAGTTTTCAATGGCTGGCTAATGAACATACCATTGGGCAGACCGGTAAGTGTGAGTGTGCTTTGCAGGAACCTTCAAGCTTGCCTCCAGGTTGTTAATAAGTAATACTGGGATACCTGTACACAAATCTCTTGTAGATTTGGCATCTTGGCAACAAATAGAGAACAATTTGTGTAAAGGTATTTAAATGAATGAATGGATGTCAGACATCTGGCAGGGATATTTTAAGCTCTTCATTCATTCTACTTTTCATACTTGTCCTTTTCCCCAATTTCTATTCATGTCATGAGGAAACTTTTAAGAAGAATGTAGATTATTAGATTTTTGGGGTTTTTCGAGCACTGACTTCCCCATGTGTTTGTGTTTATGAAAAATTCTCATAATGAAATAGGGGTTTTTTTAAATGGATCTGGGGGCATAAGGAACACTAACTGGCGTAGCAAGGTAATTCTCCATTCCCATTAACAAGAATTCTTTCCATCCTTCTGAAAAGGCTGAAAAGTAGCTTATCTGGTAGGGCCCTTCAATTTTTTTTTTTCCAGTAAATCTGTAACTACTGACTGAGAGAAAGTTCCCACAAAAAAATACCAGTCATAGAGGAGTAATAGCAGAAAGCACCTTAATGGATCAGCAGTTTTCCTGGTGGAAGTAGTATAGTGTTTCAGAGTTTGCCAGGCCAATAGTATTGCAACATGTTTGAAGGCAATGGATGTTCATCTCCCATTATGGTGATGTTTGTAGTCTTTGGCTGAATATTCATCCTGTTTGGAAGTGTAAGTCAGGAAGATCTGTGATGCAAATTTGGATTTCCCTTATATGAGTTTTTTATCAGATTGTGTTTCCTGAGGCCATGGTTTTTGCTGGTCACTGGCATACCCCAGGTCTGAACAGGGGTGTATTTATTTGTATTCAGTGGATGTGTTTTGATACTTACTTTTTATATGTGTGTCAAGTGTCTGTGGTAGGGGCGCCATAAGACACACGAAAAGTTATACCTGATAGTCAATTAGTAAAAGAAGTCTCATGCTTCTTCAAAGAAATTTGGGGTTGGTAGCAGACAAATTTTTTTTTAAGAAGAAAGGCAGTAGTACCAAATACTTTGAAAGTCATAAACCACAAACACAGCTTTTTTGTTCTTTCCCTATTTTCTTATTCTCTTTCCTTTTTTTAACAAAGGATTTTTTCCTTTAAAAATGTGGATACAAAATCCTTATTATTTGTTTCTCTACAGCTTTTTTTCCAGGCACAAGTTTGTCCTTTTTTTTTTCCTCCTGGAACTCCATTTGCTAATTTTTATTTAATCAGTGTTTTGGACTTAACATCGTTCCCTGCTTTTCTTACTATGCTGTGTCATTCCATGACATACCACTTTACTTACTTCCTGTGTGATGGTTTTTGTTAGATCTTGTGACGCTACTTACGTAGATGATTTCTTTGTCTTTCTAAACTTTGTATGTGTCATATCATAACATAAGAAAGCACAGTCTTGGAAATTACAGATTAGAGAGAAGAAACTTTTACTGTTATTTAAAAATATACTTGCTCGACAGAAATTTCTTGAGGTTGTGAGGGAAGTGTAGTAGAGGGAGCTGCTTATCCCTCCAAAATGTATCAATACTGGTGATACTTAGTCATATCATGAAAATTAGCTGTAACTGTTGCAAGGTACAACTTGTGATGTGGTTTGCTTCTATCCAGAACACTGACTTCTGCTTTAGCAGCAAAAGTTGATAGCTGTTCTTTTGTTGACAGTTGAGCATTCCCCTTTTTCAGTGGGAGTTTTCACATACCTAAGGAGCCTTCCAGCCTTTCTCCGGTGCTTAGGCCTCTTCTTGTGTTGACAAAGGACAAAAATTATAGAGGAGTTCGAAGAAAAACAATTTAAATTAAAAAAAAACCTTTCCTATAATAGTAAGATCAGTTACTTTTCATAATGCAGGCTTTCTGTATATTTATGGTCAATCTAAAAATTCTGGTATTTAGCTACTTTTTTATCATTCAGATTTATGGAGAAATGGAAAATGAATTAGTAGGTATTTCTCCAACTTCATCACTCCTCTGCTGATGCTGTTTTGTTTTATTTAATGAACTTGAAACCATTTTTCCTTAATGATTCCTTTATGCTTGCATAATAATGGTTATTTATATATTTACATATTATATTTATATATTACCATTATGCTTGCATAACAGTATATAGTCACATTGAAATATAAATTTTGAAATGGGTGAGTCTTACTACAAAGTGAGTGTTTATGTTGAATGACGTAATAATAATAATAATAATAGTAATAAAAATTTCCTGGTAATATAAAGATATAAATATTTGTTAAATATTGTGATGCTGTAACATTGCACAGGCTTCCCATTCTTCCCCTGGCCTCTTGGTATGTGAGACTAGTGTAAGCTGAGGGCAATTGAAGTAACTATAAAACTATCTTTTTTGCATGAAGTGTCTTGCACAGAAGAAGCTCTCCTTCTATCCCGTTCAGCAAGTTGTCAGTGTTCTAATTTCCCTTGACATTTCAATCACCAGATTAAATCATCAGTACAAAGAATGTGGTAAAAATAAAATGTATTGTATGTGTAAGTTGAGAACCAGTGATGCCTGGCATATTACAGCTTTGAGTACAATATTCCATAAAACTTCATATGGATATCCTCAGTTAGGCCTCTGTCTCTTTTTAGTTTTTTAGTGTGTTATCCTTAGGGTTACTCTGAGTGTTCTCAGTAGCTGTAGTTATGGCCTGTGTTTCCTGACAGTTTGGACAATCAGGGAATGGTGTTCTGTGGCTGGTTCAGAGCCAGACGTGCTGGTGAATGAGTATGCATGCACTGTTTTCAGCCAGAATGGAAAAGACTTGAATTCTGCTTGTGCATTTCTTCCATGCTAGCTATGTTGATGTTAGTTCTTAACTCCTACTTGGCTACCAGTTTTCACAAAACGTGTGGGAGCTCTGGCCTGTAGTGATTGGTCAACCTTGATTTGGTTTAATAAGCCCAAAAGTTACCAGAGAGGGATACTGACAGACAAACAATGTGCTGGCAAACCTAGTTTTCTCAGAAACCGGGCTACCAAATATAATTTCGGAATACACAGTTTCGATACTCCCCTCTTTCAGAATAGCTGAGAAAAATTGTAACATATTAGCACTCAAGACTTGAAGGTTTTTTGTGGTGATTTAGGAGGCCGATACCACCATTTGTATTAGCATCTCTTAATTCCAAGCCAAAGCAATCACACCACCAAACACACCTCCACATTAATACTGGAATCACTGTGGTTGAATTTCTGTATTTGTTACGGTGAAAGGTTCTTACCCAATATTGACACTATTTTTCTTTTCATGATGGCAGTTCAACTCTACATGTTTGGATCATGTTTGTGACCTCCATAATTATTGTGAAGATTATGCAGATTGTTTGTGAATCAGTATAGTCAAGCTGTGGTGTCATGTTTCAGATTATGGAAGTAATGTAGAGATTCATAATGTTGCCTTGTGAGCAGTGCTCTTTTCCACCTGCTTTTAAAAGGTTCAGCATTTGAAGAGGGGAAAAAGCCCTCAGCACTCTTACTACCTATACGTGTGTGTTCACCCTTGTAATTCTGACATCACTACTGTAGCTTCTGCTGTTACTGTCTTTCTTTAAAGTCAAAGCCTAAGGAGGCATGAAATTCACATGTGACTTCTAACTAGAGCTCTGGTCTAATTAAGAAGTCCTAACATAGAAATCCATTGATTTGAGCTTGACTTTATTTGATGCCATGATCACATCCCACTTCAACATTCCATGGAAATATTTTTAGCAGAGTGATAGCTGGGGGTTTTCAAACTTACGTTCAGCTGAACAATTAAATAGAGTTAGAAATTACCTTCAGGTAGTCCTCTGTTTTGGAAGACATGTAATTTTTACTTCCATGTGGTTACATATGCAGTGATTTATCAAATATAGCATCTTGAGGCTAGTTTATAACAGTTATTTCTTATCTGGACGTTTACTGCTACTGGTGTGTATTTAGGGTTTAGAAATGTGTCTAGCCATCTCATGATCCTGGTTTGGACTTCAATGCTTTCTGAAGTACTACGTAGGGTCTGACTCTCTCCAGTGAGACACTGACTTTGAAGCAGTAAATCCATTAAATTTTGGTCTTTGGCAATGAGCAAGTAATTCTAGGCTAGCCTTACTCTCTCCCAACTGTCTTAGATATTTGGAATTGCTTTTCAAAACCTTTAGATGAAAATGATCTCTTTTAGCAGTTCTGAGTACTCACTGTGGTTTCCACTTGGAAAAATTATGCTAGAAATGATAACTGTTCTCCATGCAGGAGGAAATACAGTGCTATGTTGAATAAAGAAACCCCTATTTCAGTGGTTCCGTTGAGAAAGTACAAAGAAAGCAGCACGGGCAGACTGTGAAGGAAGCATTTGACAGTAAGTCACAAGGGGTGTGTGCGTTACTTTTCCCGTGAGGAAAGTGGAAATTTGCCCAAGTGGGCCCAAGTGTGCTTTTTTTCATTCATCTTTAGCAAACCCCTTGGGAAACCTGACAGGAGAAGTACCCAGAGGCTTGAGAAGCCGCAGGTGTTTTGCTTTCTGGATGCTCCAGCTAGCGGTGGCATTTCTGCCTGCTTTGGGCAGCAGGGTGCAGTAGTTTAATCCAGAAGAATTTACATCATGTTTCAAGAATTTTTATACATTCTGTTATTTGTACAAGGATAGAATTGAGTCCCCTTGTTTCAGACCTGTTTGCGTGTAGCTGGAGATGTCAAAGGCAACATTAACACCACATTGGTGTGGCACAAACAGTAACTGAAAAACTGTATTCCAGCACTTTCTATGCTGGAATTTGATCTTTATATTAAATAAAGGGATAGCTCATTTACTGTAGTCTGGTTTGTTGTGGTCCATCCATCTGTCTGTCCTCTGTACATTCTTACTTTGCTCTTTTGTGCTGGAACTAGCTAACATTCGTGTGACCATAAGAGAAAACAGTTCAGGAAACTGATCTGGTTGAAAATTCTCCTTGTTTTGGTTTTTTTATATATTCTTTTTTGCACTATATATTTGTATAAAACTGTTACGGAACTGAAAGCTGATACTCCACACAGGTGTGTTTATGTTGTTTCTGCCTTTGCCACCCTGCTTATATATGTTTTTATAATGCAAATATATGAAGCAGTATTAAGTCTGACTGCCTATTTCCACGTATTTTGACATGTATAAAATATATACTGTAATATAGGGATTATTTTTGGAAAAAAAGAAAGGAAGAAAGGAAACTTGGCAATTGCTAACTTTTCCTAAGAATCTAAAAATCATTAGATCTTTCAAACTGACATTCCAGATGATAGAGAGAAGTATTTGTAATGAAGTTCCAGAAACATTTTTTCACTTAGGTTATTCACTCAAAAGATTGTGTACTATTGTTAGTTCTGGCTAATATGTGATCCAACTGCAGGTGTTTCGAATTTTAAAACACTGTGTTGCCAAATAGCACCAAAAATTAACATTGAGCATACTCTGCTGCCATGGTAATTTCTTGGTTAGAAGACTGCCAAGTAACTATAAAGTGAAACCAATGCTTTTGATGTGCCCTAAAACGAGGAAAGGAAAGAAGATCAGTGAGAACTGAAACATCACTTAGTTCCATGTGTTTCTTGTAGGTATTGGAGAGACCTTGAATATTCAACTTAAATGCATTTCACTTTCTTTTTATTGTTTGGTTTGGATTTTTTTAAGCTGGATTTCTTACTTTGACACCTGTTGATGTGTAATTTGGGCAATTAGTAAAAATTTGTAAAAAAGGCCACTGTACAAAACACAAATGGTTTTGGTGTGTTTTTAATGACTTCTTCCCTTTCTACTTTCGCAGCACTGTTTAAACTTGAGGGAGTTCAGTAGTAAATCTCTTAATGCAGTGAAATCTAAAAGCTATTGTATACTACAGGCATATATAAATTATTTTTTCCTTTCACTTTGAACCATTTTGATCCTAATAGATCAGACTCTCATTTCAACCTCCTAGGGTTTTCATGGCATGAAGGGAATCTGTGAGGACTGAAGTATATCCTGTACCTGGAATTTCATTTTTTTCCTGTCATTAATTCACTAGACCCTGGTATATGGTAACTTGTCAATAGCAATATGATTGGCTATATTTAAAATAGATTCTTCCTGGGACAGAATTAACAGCCTTGGTTCTTGATGTTTTCTCCTTATTATCCCACTCTCACATGTGACCCTCATGTCAGATAAATTCTGTCAGCCTGGAGAGTACAGGAAGAAACTGAAATGCGAAAGCAAGATCAGAACTACCCTCTTTTTTTTTCCAGACATCAAGTGATGTAAAAGACATAAGAGACCTTATATTACACAGTGAATTTGGATGTGTCTAAGTAAAATTACAGAACATTGCTTTAGGAACATCATCTTCAAATTGTAAAATAAATATTTTTGCACTTATGTCTGCAAAATTGTCTTGTTGAAGACAATTTTCATATAGGAGAGACTTTACCATGTTGAGGGAGAGGCTGGAAGCCTCTGTTTCATGGGTGTGTGTTTGTTCAACATTATGGATATTTCACAATGTTATAAACTCTTACAATTAGGTTTTTTTTCACTAGATGAGGTTAGATGCAGTGTCCTTCCTTGAAGAGAACAGAATGATTTGTCTTTTCTGGTTGCTTGTACCAGAACTAGGACTAGACTGTGTGCTGGCATAAAGCAGAAGTGGATGAAGAAATTCTGGTCTGTCTAGGGCTGGTTGTTTGAGGATTTAATAATTTAAGTGCATTATTGGGTCAGGACCAAAATATTCAGTACCTCATGGGCTGAAGCCCAAGAAGAGCAGTTGTATGTGCTTCAGACTGCTCCGAGGAAAAGGCCATGTCCATCAGTTTATTGGCTTTCATGCATTTTGGATAGCTGTGGCTCACTGTGTAAGTTAACTTCTGTTGCCTTTGAGTTAAGAAGATATTAAGATATTCTGGGTCCTTCAGGTATTTTCATATACAGTACTTGCTTTTGTACATGGTAATGTGGAAAACCACTTTTCCTTCACAGTTGTTCTAGTATTTCAGTGTTTTTTGAATAAAATACATTGAAACAAGACAGAGATAGAAATATATTAGTGCTTCTGTTAATCCACTGGATTTTTTTGAAGAATGGTTTGGTTTTGTTGAGGTTTTTTTGTCAAGTACAGTTGATACTATAGTTCAGAGTAGACACGTACCTTTCTTGATACATCTACAAGTCTTTAGTCACACTTTCCTTTATTTTTTTCTAATTGGCTGAACACTAGCTTAGTTTGGAGTAGTGTTGCTTGTACAGACCTTAAAACAAGTTTCAGAAGTGGCCAAGTATAACATTTTATTCTAATGTAATGTTCATTTGAGAATTTTGCTGCTGTTGTCTTAAAAATGTGAAGGCAAATATCTTTGACTAGTCATGTGAATTTGAATGTATAATTTTACCTACATTGTCATTTTATTCACATTCCTTGGTGTGTTTTTCTTGCCATCCCTAATATGAGCACTGTTTCGTAGTGATACAGACTTTCAGAACCTAAACCAGACTTTTTGATGTTGTTTTATCTAAAAATGCCTTACGTTTCTCTTAAAGAAACTTGAAAATTTTCAAACAAGATTTTTTGGAACAGCTTAATTGTGTGGGAGGGTCTTAAAATAGTTTTCTATTCTATTTCACATGTGTTTTGTCTTGTATTTTGTACAACAACCATGTCCCATTAATTTAAAAGGGATAATGTCTGTGATCAGAAGCCCTTTCCAGACAGTCTAACACTGATTTAGGAACTGATTCAGCCCTTCCAAGACTTTTGTTAGTTGAAATTAATTTGTAACTATGAGTGAAATACCAGTGTCCAAACGGAACAATTTCATGAAAAAAAAAACCCAAAAACCTAGAGAGAAGTTAGAGATCAAAGATACAATTAAGTAATCCTGTGTCAGTTTCTTTCTGGGCACGAGAAGGGCTTGGACATGCTGAGAATTGGGAAGGTTTGATTGGACTACCACACAAAAAGACAAATCTCTGGGAATGGCTATTAACCCTTTGGAGCTACGTGTAACCTGGAATAGGGAAGCAGAGTAGGTGAAGCTATTAGTTTCTCCCTTTCTCAGCTGTGAATTCTGGGTTAAATACAGTTCTTGTGATGTCTTTAAAAACGCGCTTGTTATTTATTATTTGCTAGAAATCACCCTCTTGGTTTGATATGTACCCTCTGGTGCCTTTGTACTGTGTCAGCGGTACCCATCCATTCAAGCTGGGGCTGTTTTCATTGCCAGATGAGTACCAGCAGTGTTGTGCCAAGTATCACTTTAATGTAGGCTGTGCTCTGAAGCCAGCAATTCCTGTTACAATCTCCCTCAGTAGTGTGCACTCCTTGGAAAAGGTGAATTGCAGGAGAGTTTCTAGTTCTTGTCTGGCTTGTTATCTGCTGGTTGCTTGCTGTGCTCTTTGTTTGCTCTTTCTTGAAAGTGCAGCAGGAGCTACCATCTGCATATGGCTTGAAATGGTTTGCATGCAGCTGGCTGGTACGTGTCACACTTCGTGGCAGTGCTTACTGCAGGTGGCAAGCTGTTGGGTTGATGGATGCCTCTCTTTGTGGAATACCATTAGTTACGGAATTTTTTTGCATTTCATCTTCGTTTAGCACCAGTAGTAATATAAATACATTATTCTGTGAAGAAGCACAGTGCCAGATGGATGATTTTTGTTTATAACCATAGCTTTTGAAATACGCTTATGTGCATTCATGCTAGTGTATGTTACTACCTAGGCTTGTTTTTGAAAATGAGTTAATTTCTTTTATGATTTCTTTTAGATTTAATAATTGATACGTAATCTATATCTATTCTTACTTTGGTATTACCTATTATTAATAATTTGCAAACACAGACATTTGGTAGCATTAATGAAGAGGAATGGTTTAATTGTCTTGTAAATAGTGTTTGCCAACAAAATAAAGAAATGTCTTCAACAAAGGAACGCATCTCTTGTTCTTTGTTCAAAGAAATCCTTGAAGTGGTTATTTCCACATACAGTTGCAGACTTCCTTAATTTCCAGGAATCCTAGATCCTATTGATAGAAGAAATTATTTGGTTTGTGTTTTGCTTGTTTATAATTATTCTTTTGTGCTTGCTGTGACTGCTGAGTAGATTAAAAATCCTTATTGCCTTGTCGTAAAGCATAGTTAAGTCTGATCCTGACTTACACTGCAGCCTTTTTATGTTTCAGTGCAAAGACTTCTCCTTTTCTTACTGTCTTTTCTTGAACTATTTATAAAAAATACCTTATTATGAATAAATATTTGTTATTATTTTTTGAAAGTCATGACTGTTCTTGGTGGGGATTTTTTGGTTTTGTTTAGTTTTGGTTTTTTTTTTTTTTAGTGACAGCAAAGTTGCCTCTCTCACTTTGTAGCACAAGAGACCAGGGGCTACCCTGGTGGTCTAAGCCCCATTGTTTCAGGCACACTGTAAATATGAAGCTAAACTTTTTTGATTTCTTTCCCAAAACGCTGACTGCTTTCTTGAGAACGGTATGAGTACTTCCAAGAACACAGTTGTTGCATACTGTCCCGTGTGAAAGAAGTGACTGGATTACATAAATTGATATTCCTAGTCTGCCAAAGAGCGAATACCTTCCCTCATTCCTGCTGTCGTGTCTATACAGCCTCATTGGCTGGCAGCAGAGGAGGCTGGAGTTTGGCTCTTGTAGGCCCTGGAAACATGCTGTGTGTGCATTCATATTTCTATTAAAAAATACATGACAAAATATTTTTGAGAGAAAGTTAAATATACTTCATGTTTGCATACACAGTAACTAATATGTAAAATATGAGTTACTTAAATTCCAGTATGTTTCTAGCTTGTGGATGTTTTTAGTGGTTATTAAAAAAGATAGAAAATAAAAAAACCCAAACTCAAAACCACCTCTCCTCCCCAGACTTTCTAGGAAGGCATACCCAGTCTGTGTCTGACACTCCAAACTCACTGAATGTACATAGTATCAAAGAGGTATTGAACCAGAAGCTGCATCATTTTTCTTCTTTTAGAAGAAGATGTACTATAGGGACCTATGATAATGTCATTCGGTGTCTTATAAAAAAGAAATATCTGCATGCCTTGATGGCAAATGGTAATGTTATGGATTTCTTCCTTAGCAGGGTAAAGACTTGACCAATGCTGCTGTATACCAGAAACTTGGCACTTGGTGTTTTTTGGCACATGGTTTCTGCTGTTAACTGAAATAGAAATGATTTTGTAGGTAGACCTGTGTGTACAGTTAGTTTTACTAGGGTACCTAAGGTAAGTACTGACCTTTGCTGTAACAATTTTTGGAACAGGAGACCACTTTTAGGTCAGTTGGTTTTGTCCCAGAAACTTTCTTTACCTTTTCATTTCTCATGGGGCAAGTGGCTAATGCTGCCTCCTGTACAATTCTCCTCTCTTGCTTCTCAGAGTAGCACTGCTCCACATGTTCCTTCGCTTCCCTGGCAGAGGTAAGGCTGACAATCAGCACGTGCCCCTCTCTAGAAATCATTTTGCTCTGATTCAGCCTTCAGTTAAGCCACTGGTGAATACAGTTCAGGGCTTAACAACTTGCTTGAGTCAATAACCTAAGCTACAAACATAATCAGTTGTGCAAAGTATGTGTTCAATTTTTTTTTTTAGTGTCATCTTTATGGTCTCGTCACAGGGTTTGTATATACTCCCCATCACAGGTGTGAAATACTGCTCTGTGAGCTTTGAAGGTTTTTCTTTTATTTTTTTTTTGTTCGAGCTTGGTGTAGGTTTATAGCACTGATATTCCTGACAGACCTGACTAGATGGTGTAGTCATCATCAATCTATCATTTTGATGTTATCTCTGAGAAATTAGAATAGAAATCTCATGTAAAGAACTTTATTGAGAAAGAGGTACCAACTTAATTTTGAAACTTATCCCACTGGATCAATTTAAGATAAATTTGGCCTTTCTGAGGAAAACTGATTTTTTTTGTTTGTTTTAGTGTTTCATGTTATACTAAGTTAAACTCTTAAATACAAAATCTTAACAGACATATGTCTTGGTATGAAAGACAGATGTCTACTCAGGAAGGCAGGAGCCTCCCTTGGAATGGAAAATGCAACCCCCTTACCTCCGAATTATTATAAATTTGAAATTGAGGGGGCTTTCAGGCAAAGATATGAGGAATAGGAATAACAGGGGTTTTTACTAATGTGTATATATATATATAAGAAAGCAATAACACAGAAACACTGGTTTAATCTGACAGAATTGGGATACGACTTGACACCCCGCCGGGCAGGGTGGTGGTAGCAGTCCGATTAGGGGATAGCTGCAGTTCTCTTTGAAGTGGTTCTGTTGAAGTGGTGATCTTGTAGAAAAAAGTCTAGTCCTCCTCGGAAAGTCCGGTGGTGGTTGTGTAGCTCTTGTCCTCTGGGAACCCAGTAGGTAAAGCTGCTTGTGCTGTCCCAAACCTCAGATTATATCCAGGTGGAAATGCTTGGCTCCTTTCCCCTGGGCAGAGCATCTCACAATGGGATGGTGAGCCACGAGGTAAGGCATCGATAGGCCCATTAACAGGAGATAGTCCGGAGGGAGGAGGCAGGGAACATTGCTACAGGTGGTTTCAACAGCTCATGAGGATGGTAATAGAATACACTGTAACCCAGGACAACATAGAAAGATACATATGAATAAATAAGGGAGAAGTTGAGTTGTAAAAAAAGGGTCACTGCTGACACTCTGTATCTCTGAAACGTTCATCACTGACAAGACAGCACCTGGGCATTTCCGTTATGGAATTTAATTGCAAAAGATTGGAAAGATTTCTTTGTTCATCCTGTCTGTCTAATGATAATGAGAATTCTCTTTCTTTGTTATTGGAGTGAGAAGCAAGACCGAAATATCATTGTCAGATTTTCTTTAAAACCGCCTGCTTTAAATTTGGAAATAGAGTACTGGGTAGGATGGCAAGTTGAGACAGACTGTAACAAGTTAGAAATCACTTGGATTTTTATTTTCAGCACAAATTAATTCAAATATATAAAAATAATTTCATATCTCAAATTCTGTTCCATAATAAAGAGTGTTTATTTTGAGAGTCTTTCCTTAATACTTCAAAATGTTTCATAATGAAAATGCTTTTGTGTATTATACACCAATTGACTTAATGTACTGCTCCTGTTTCACTGGGACAAAAATAAGCCAAGTGAAGGCAAAAGGTGAGACTTTTCAAATCTCTAGCTCAGTCTAGCTCTAAGAATAATATTAAAGTATGGCTTGTTAGGAATGTCTTGTCTTCTGTTTAGACCTCAGACGCATTTTTAGACTGTTGGTTGTTCTTCCTCTGATGTTTATGGAAGCAGTTTGATTTTAACGGAAATCTGAATTCATTTGAAATGGGATTTGGTTAGCAGGGAAATGCTCTCTTTTTTCAAAAATAGTTCTTTGTTGAACTAATTTCTAAAATTTAAGTCAATGTAATTAATGTATTGTATGTGGAACGTAATCAAGGAAAACACTTTATAATGTCTTCCATATTTCTCACAGGTTGTGAAGATGAGAAAAGATGTGAAGAAGGCCAGAGTCCTGACTATTCGCAGACTAACCAGACACATCGGGAAATTAAAATTGAAAAAGTCAGTTTTAAATAATAGTGTTCCTGTTTGTATTTTTATAAATGAGGCAGTATTTTAATTGTTTTCACAAAAACAGAAAGGTGGGAGAAAAATGTACTACATTTAAAACTTAAGGCACTCAAATACATAAAGTCTGTTTGTCTTATTTTTACATCATTTTAGACTAAAAATACTATCTAAAAGGAGTTTCATAAAGTGAAATTGGGATGACTTTTTGTAATGGAATTTAGTGTATTGGAAGGTAACCTGAATCGGCTACAGAACCTTTTACAGCACTTGTAAAAGTGTCAGATTTGATCTTTTAGGTTATTCTGCTGTTGAAGTTAAATTTCACCATGTTTCTTACTGCAGTTGTCTTCAAGATTGTGTAGCAAGAAAATGCTTTCAGTTTGCGTAAATATACAGGTCATACTTGATTTTTAGTAATTACTATTAATTCTTATGTAAACAGTTTAAACAGTATTTTGTAGGTTATACTTATAAAGATGACTGGCCTGAAATAACTTACCATGTGTCTTATTTGAGACAGTATGAGATACATCTGTTACTGTGTTCACAGTGTAAACTGAGCATACTCTTCTCTCACAATTTTAGCAAATTGTACGAAATGAGAAGCAAACCCAATGAACTTCCATATTTAAATATTATAGATCTTAAAATATTTGAGACTCTAGTGTCACCTATTGATATGAATTGTGATTTACTATTTTCTAATACAGTAACATTTGTTTTTCACATTGTTCAGCTGAATCTTCAGTGTTTCCTCCACTCTTCAGAACAGCAAAGGCATTAGGCTATGTTGAGCTCTTTGCTAAAGTGTTCATGTGACAATAAGGGATTGTGTTTATGCTCCATCTCCTGATTTTTTTGTTTTGCTATTTAGTATTGTCGGTGAGGAAATAAAGTAACTAAACTGAGATTTTCTTAATAAAGATAAACTTCATTTGCAGGGGTTCAGAAGACTTGAAATTAAAGAACCAAAAACGAGTTGAAAGATTAATAGAAGAAATACATGCCATGAAGGTAACGCTATGTTTAGATATTTCAGTATTAGAGACAATTATTTTAGTAAATAAAAGTTTTGTCTGTTCTCTGCTGCTGCATTACTGAAACTTTAAGTATTTTCAGAGGAAGCTTGGACATTAACACAACTAGAAAATGATGAGTATTTGCATTTGTCAAGGCGTTAGTTTGAGTCTCAAGCTTTCCAGGCTAAACATGAATTTGCTCAGCAGTGTGTGGTTTTCAGAGTTTTTACTGTAACATTAAAGCACAGAATTTAAAATTCTCATGGCGCTCAGGAGTATGGGGAGGCATTTTGTGTGTCTGACAGTATGGTCAATCCTTGTTGTCTGTTCTCCAAGCTCTAAACATCATGCCATTTGTATTTAGTTCTGTTCTGACAAGTAACACTTGAGTCAGATCTTTTTTTAATTTTCAGCCTTGCTGTCAATTAATACAGCTTTTATATCTTACATGTTATGACATCAAGCAAATGCTTCAGAAATTTTCTAACTTCTTAATGATTTCTGCTAATCTCTCAATTTTAGTTGATACTACATAAAATTATGTGCGCTGAAATGATTTATGAATTCCAGTCATGGGGCTTGAGCACAGGAGTCATGTATAGGCCATGAAAAATGTTTTCTCCCAGTATGGCTGTTTTGACTGTTTACTTGATAACTGTAGTTGATAACCGTAGTGATTAAATCACTCTTACGATTGTGTGCTATTCTGGGAGGTTCTTTCTTTGTTTTTACCAATTCTCTCTTCCTTTCCTCAACCTTGCAGAGATCTTGGTCTTCAAAAAAAGCTAGTAACAGGAAAGGCTTCATTGACCAATTTAGATGTGCTTTGTGCCAGATTGATCAGGTAGAATCATATGGATTTTTAGCTTAATACTTCCAGTAAGAGTCCTCATAGTAAAGAGGAAAAGAAAACAGGCAGCACTGCTCAAACACCTTGACAGTAATACTGAGGCATTCTGCTTTACTGACTTACCATCAGTCTTAAACTTGGTCTAGTATTTGCTCCTTTTTCTTTCTCCTTTTTTTTTTTTAAGTTTTTTTTAAATTGTTTGTGAATGGCAAGTTTGTGTGTCTCAGTTCCTAAGAGAATATCTCAAGTGATCAGATGTGCTGGAGCACTGAGCTCAAAAATCCATGTTTTATGGGGCTTTTGTGAGCATTTGTGAGAGGGTTTCTCTGCAAGATTTATTCTGTGTGCATTTACCGGGAGTCTTTGTTTTGTCCACACTGTGCTTTTCCTTCCAGGATCAGCTCATGCAGACGTCTTAAAGCCTGCCTGTACTCAGGACTGTATTGGCCAAGTACATTCAAGTGTTGCTTGAGTTGGCCTGAATACGTACAGGGTTTGTAAGTGGTGGCTTGAAGAGTGATTGTCAAGGGAGGATAGATTTGTAATCTAGAGAGCTGAAGGCAAATTTTGCTCTGAAATAGTTTATAGAAAGGGAGGAATCTTCACAGTAAGCAGCTGAGAAGGAAAACCTCTCCCATTTCTTGGGCAGATACCTAGTAAATGCGCTTGATTATCTGAAATTTTAAGTGCTGTAGGTTGACTTTATTGTTAAAAACCAGTGCACCATTATATTAATATTTTACTAGGAAAAAAGTTGCGTTACTTGGAGATTTTTAGTCTTTAAAAACACACAAGTTGACGCTTACTAACTCTGCAGTGTATTTGTTTCTTAGATGACAGAAAAATTCCTGTTTCTTACAAATCACAACTGAAAAGGCACTAGTTATTTATGTATTTTTTTCAACCACTGTTGATTTCTAGACTAACAGAGATTTTTAGAGATGGCATAGAAATATTCCTCATTGAGCATGGAAAAAGTAAGAAAGACAGCTTTCATACCAGCTGGTAGTGTTCTTTCAGATGAGTGGATGATTTTATATTGGTGAAAACTCACTCCCAGCAACCTTCTGTCCTAAGTTATTGATTGTAAGATTTGTAAAAAACACTTTTGCGTAACTCAAATTAGGAATTTGAGAATTTTGATGAAAGATTGGACAGAATAGAAATAGGAAGTGATCTATAGAGCTCCAATTTAGAGCAGGCTTGAATTATTCTAGATTATTTTAGCAGTTTTAATGTCTGGATCTCAAACACATGCCCGAGGAGATTCAAAATCCTTTCAAAATTGGTGGACTGTGTGCAGGATATAGCAATTGTTCATGTTCTGTTAACACCAAGAAGCTGTCCATAAACTTCTCCTCACATATTTTATGTAACAAAAAAATCTCTGACTTCTCTCTTACTGAATGATTAGTCTTGAGGAGCTGCAAACTGCAAAGAGCAGTTCAGTGGAAAAGACAAAAAAATCCAACAAAATAATTAGAGCAGCCAAAGTGGTTTGCAGCCAGAAAGTGGATGTTACACCAGAGTCTGATAGTGTGTGTATTTTCAGGATAAAAGATTTACTGAAGTGGTTGCTTAAAACTTCTGGAAATTCTTTATTGGTTGGAGGCATGAAGGCTTTCTGTAGGTTGAAGAAAATAGTACAATTTCTTTTTCAAGTTTTTCCCAGTTGCCAAAGACATCTCTTTGTAAACATCAGTCCTTTTTCTTCCATCTGTCAAGGACAAACCCAGACCTCCTTCCTCCTTATGGTATATCCAGAAGAAAAAAAAAAAAGCCTTCTGAGGACTGTTGGCAACAGAGTCTTTGGAAGGACTTTATGTATTCTGATGACCTCAGAAGGTATTATTGGGGGATTCCATTTTACTGGGAATTTGTTTCATTCTCAGGAAAGAAAGACTGAAATTCTGGAACCTTGACACAGTTGTCTGTTTTACTGAAGTTTTTAATACAATGGCTTAAGTTTCTCTTATTCAGAAAAAAAAAAATCTAATGGTTTGAAATCCTAATCAGGGAGAATTCTTTGCTTTCTTAAGAGTTATGTTTCTCAGTTAAACTGCTTGTAAACCCACAAACTTTTTGTACTAGGTCATTTACTTGGGGAATCTTGTTTCTTGGTTACCCATCTTTCAATATGGCTGCTGCTACTTTATGGAACAAATGTTGTCTTTCATCCAGGCTGTAACCAAAAAAACCCAAAGCACACCCAAAAAAAACCAACCCAGTTGCCTGATGGTGCAATGCTTAGAGACTGCCTGCAGCTCAGCAGGACTTTTCTGAATGAAACAAATTTGAAGTTTCAGTTACAAGATTTTAACTTCTCTTTCTAGTGTGGATCTTTACTAACTACAGTGTGATACAATAGGAAGGACAAAATGCTTGCTGCTACTAACTGTTGTATCACTTACTCTCAGGGATGCTGTTTTCCTGTCCTCAAGTAAATTCTGAACAGACAGTGCTGACATAATATCGCTATAAATACACTGTTTCCTATGAATGAGACCATATAAGATGGTTTTACTTTTTAGGTTTAATACTGTGTCCGTGTCTTTTTTTAATATGCTGTACATAGTCATGCATGCACAGTTCTGCATATACTGAAAATGTGTGAAGTGTTGGTGCTGGGCTGTATTGAAAAACCTTTTGTTACTTGAATTTGCAAATAGTATATATTGTATTATTTTTAGAAGGACATTTAATTTTGTATTTTCTATATTTTCATTGTTAAAACTGAAGAATAAAAAACTTAACTGGCAAATACAATTTAAAGTGTCTCAAGCACAACAATCAGAAGTAAACATTGTGAGAAATGAGAGCAGTTAAAAGTTCCAGCTACGTGGATGCAGGAACTGGGTTAATTGTTTGCAGGAGTTCTCAAAGCTATTGGAATAATACACTGTTTTTTGAGTTCTTCGGTTTTCATTTTTCCAAAACTGTATAAGATACTTATTCAACAATTCATGAAAGATGAGAGAAAAGAACGATATGATCTTTTCTAGTCCTCTACTGTGATACTGCTTCTTTGAAATATAAAATTGTGTATACTTACAGATATTTCTTTACTTGTTTGTCAGGCTTGATGATACTATCAAAATGGATTAATTATCCATGGCAGAGTATTACTTATCATATTTAAGAAGCTGTTATTTTTTAGAAAGTTTCTTTACACGAAAATAACTTGTTGTCTAGTGATTTCTTAGCAAGGTGTAGCTTACTCTGAGTTATTTGAATTTATTGGCTGAAGATTTTAATATAATCGTTGTTTCTTTACCATGTATCTAGGAGTACTTTTGCCTTTATCTTACAACAAAAACCTTGGCATTATGGAAGGTGTTGCTATAGTAATATCATGTTTGGAGGATACCCATTAAGAAAATACAGACAAAAGGCTGTTTGCAGTGCTTGAAGGAAAAATGTCTTCCAGTTGTTAGGAATGAGCAGCAGTTGGTTTCAGCCATTTTCAAGTGTCTTGGAAAGATACATTCTCCATCTTGAAAACTATCACTGGATAAACAGATTAGTTAATACAATGAGGGTTTTTTAGTACACTTAAACCACGGTACTTATCACAGAATAATGAATTCAGTACAAGAGATACAGGAAAAAATAATGCTTTACGTTATTTTCTCTCTGTTTCATATTCTAGCAAGATGTTAACAGAAGTAGACTTATATATTAACTCCATTATTAAGGTTTTGAAAGCCAAATTGGTTTATAAAAGTAGAACTTCAGTTTGAAGGGTGTTTTCACACTCTTTGTCCTTGGAACAACAATCATTCAATTTCTTGAAAGTAATAGTGGTAAGGTTGAGAACAGGGCTGAGTAACTGATGATTTTTGTAGTAGGTCAGCTTAAGGAACTTGGTAGGTCTTTTAGTATGGCCTTTTTGCATGGAATTTTTGTATCCTGAAATACCAGGCTTTTTTGCAAAGCTTTTATCATTTTCTTCTAGCAGTAGTGTTTTCTGTCTTGGTTAATGGTTTCATCTTTTGTAACCTGAGTTTCAGTTAACATCTTGCCGTAAAATTGTCGTAAGTCAGAGTGGGGTGCACTAATGTACTTTTTTGCTTTTTCTTTCTCCTAGCATGTGTTTCCAACAGTCTTGCATATTTTCTTTTAAAATAGATAGCAAATATTCACCTTAATGTTATAGAATCTTTAACCTTTAAAAGTTTTTATGGGAGTAATGGGAAGTGCTTAAACTTCAGTGTAGTCAGCCTAAGAACAGTCCTTGATGCTTCTCAACGAAAGACAGAGGCAGGGGTGGTCCAGCTTTCTCAGTGGTGTGGGCCAGATGCCACTTGTAGGCCATTTCTGCAGAGCTTCACATTCCTTACTACTTGAAATCCATCAGGGTTTTGTATTTACTAACATCACCTGTGTGCATTCAGGCACAGTGTCTTCTACATTCCTCACAGGCTGTCTGTTCTTGCTTCCATCTTTGGTGGACTTCCTGTTTGTACTTGGGCTCAGGAACACACTGTTTATCCGCACTGGCAGCAGGAGTAAGGCTAAAGGAAAACAAGAGTCCACAGCTCAGTGTGGAGATACGGAAAACGGTGAGATATTTAATGGTTTTTTTAATTGATGAATAAGAATAAGGAAGGAACGCCTCATCAGGAACCTACATAAACATGTCTCCTCAGTGTAGTCTCTTTACTTGAATATTCCTATTTACAGCCTTTTCTGATTCTCAAAATAGTGAGAAGGCAGGTTGGTATACTCACTCGCTGAGTTCTGTTCTTAATCTTCATAGCATTTCATATTCTTTTCACTGATACATTGCTTTCATTAATATTTATGGTAAAATGAGGAACTCCATACTTAGTATAGTAGCTGTTTTCTCAAGCTAGTCTCCTGGTTGCTCCTCTTGCAGGGTCAAAATATGTTGAATGAGCAATCTCAGCATGAGAAAGCTGTAGAATATGATACTTTTTTTTTTCTAGATAGCAAGCATAAAAGAGTACTTAAAATTGTAAGAAAGACAGAAAGAAAAATTATTGTGGGATCTTGTACTGTACAGTTTTAATTTGGAGGAAGAAAATAACTGACAGCCATTCCTACTGTTTTATTACATTATGATAGCAGAAGTTCGTTTTGTTTCTTTTAATATACTGAAATACTGTCCTGGATTACATAAAAAAAGTGGGCTGCATTTCTTAAATATAAAAGTCAGTAAAAATATCATCAGCTTCGTTTTGAAAACTTAATTGTTGACAAGATACTTGAATAGAAGCAGCTATCGTGTTTTTTTCTTATGCATTAGATTCCTAGTTACAAAGTCAAAACAGATCCCAAGGGCAGCTTTTTGCTGGATTTGAGACAATTTAAGGAAGATATTAAAGTAGGTTCTAAGTGCAGGTTGTTAGCTGACTTAAAAATATGGCTTGCAGGTGAAGCTTTCTCTAATCAAATCTTGCATAAGAATTTTACTACCTTACGTTTTGTAAGGATGCAGAATAAGCCATTTTTACTTTTTGAAAAAATTGGGCTTGTAGATGAGACTTCATCTCCTTTCTGAATTCTGTGTATTTTCATTGTTTATTTTAATAAAGAGGCAACCTTTGCAATAGTATAAAAAAATTAATGCAAAAAAATAGGCCTTTGTGTGAAAATTGACCAGTGACAGCAAAACAAGCCACTTACTATTAATTAAAATAATGACAGAAGTTTCAGCTTGTTTCTGTACTCATTTTGAAAATATTTATGTGTATTCAAAATAGATACTTTTTTTGGTGTTGACTTTTTTAATCATCCCAACATGCATTTCACTTTACTGCACCAACTTGGGCCTTTTTCTTAAATTTCTCTGTAATTCATGAGAACCTAGGACAGAAAAGAATGTTTCTGTAAGTACTACATACCTTTCCTTTGTATTTTGACCATCCTATGCTTAGGTGTAGTAGTAGTCAAGGTAAGATGATCCTTGTGAAATCTCTGAGGCAACTCTAATTTCTTGCTGTATACTAGCTGGTCTTTGTACTTAGTTTATTCTGGAGAAGCTGACAATAATATCAGCAGTAAATGGTGAGTCGCCTTACTATGGTGGATCAATATGAAACTACCTAAATATCTTTAATCAACTGTCCTTTTTTGTCCTCTTTCTTCTGAAGATATCTTCCACAGAAATTAGATCTTCTGTTCTTCACGAATAGAAATTCTTCTTTAATATTGTCGTAAAGGTTTTATTCCTATTTCTTCTAATTGAAGGGTTTGTAGTGGGAGGGGGAAGAAATTGGAGATTACTGTAAGTATCTTTATAGTCACTTGGAAATTAATTAATTCAGAATGGTGACTGCAGCTGCTATGACTCCTTATTCCAACTGATGCTTTTGTGTGTAAAATCTTATTTCCCCATGGCTGCCTCCTGCTTAAAAAAAAAAAAAAAAGATGAAGTCAGTTTGGGAATGTAGTGCTAATGTAAATAGGACTTCAGTGCTGAACAGACGTATTGGGACTTTTATTAAAAGTGTGGATTTAGTGAACACATGGATGAATAGGATGAGGCAGATTAATGATACCTTTAGGAGATGAAAGTCATGCCTTGCAAATCAGTGGGAGTTCTTTGGAGGCATAAATACATGGTAGATATTGTTGATTGAGTCTGTATATTGGTGGTTTGTTTTTTTTTTTAAAAAAAGCCGTTGTCCAGCTCTCACCAAAACTTCTAGTGGTTTTATGTGGTTTCGGTTTGGTGTTTCTTTTTTAAAAGCTGTTCATGAATATGAATTTTCTTCTTTTAGTCATGGAGTTAAACATAGTAAGTAAAAGAGAAGAATAGATGCTTGGCTTTCATAGTGTTGGAAAGCTAATAGTGGAGTTCTGTGCAGATCAGTGCTGGAAATGATTCAGAAAAAGAGAATGAATGACAGAGCTTGAGGATTCCAAAATTTCTTGAGGTAGTGAAGATACTAATGCTAAAACACTGAGGAACTGACCAACTGGGCAATGAAGTGACTGAAGAAATTCAGTGATGATAAATGCTCAGTAATACCTGTGGTGGTGGTGGTAAGAATAACATTTCCAGTAGTTCATTTTCACTGGATTGAAATTGGCTTTGACTGATACCACTAGGAGGTGGTTATCCGAGTTACCGTAGATATCTGTGAAAATGCGAGATTGGTCTTCCTTGTCTTCTGACGGAAGACAGTCTGTTCCCATTAAAATCAATTATTTTACTGTGTACTGCATAAATCATCTTTGTGTATGTAAAAAATAACCAAATAAACTAGTAAAATGATCAGATATGGCACAGCATCTATATTAGGTGTAACGGAATTGGAAGAGGATTCCCCAGGATACAAAGTGAACTACTGATGTTGGAGTTTTACACAAATCATGTATTTGTCCTGGATAATTATTGTGTCATTTGCGTACCAATATTTTGCTGAGGAGCTTTTAACAGCCAATTTGAAAATCTGCATATACTAAAAGTAAAATTTTTTTGTCTGTGTTTTGTTATGATCTCGTCTTTCCAGAATTTACTCCTCACCCTGGGCGAATCAGGTGACAGGTTTGTCTTGCTGAAGTTTCAAGATCTCTAGGAAAGGACAAAAAAACTAATTTATTTTTTTTCTTCATGGAGCTTGAAGAAAGGACTGGAGGAGGAGTAATTTTCCTGGAGACGGTGCATACTGAGAAAAGGAATGGAAACAAGTTCTTTCTTTCTGTATGGTGTCTAGTCTTTCAGCTCTTTCTTTCATTTCGTGCCCTCTGGAAGCAGACAGGGGTCGTGCGTATGGGCTCTGTGTGTTCACGTTCTTCTGCTTCACACTGCATCTCTTCAGGTTCCTCTGTCCTCACTCTTTGTTTCTGTTTCCGTCTCTTATTTCAAGCCCGAATGTAGCGGGTGGGGGCTCTTACGCGGATTGCACCCATTTGTCAGCCACTATCTTGTTGTTAGGGAAGGCTGCGAGGATCCAGCACGTCCTTTCTCTGGCTGCCTCGGTGGCGCCGTGCTGGCTCTCGCTCCTGCCGGGTGGGAGAGGCGGGGAGCGGGGGCGCCGCGCCGGGGGTGCCCCGCGCCCTCTCCTGGCAGGTAGCGCCGCTTTCCTGCCGTTCCCACCAGAACCGCGCTGCTGGCAGCCGCCGGCGCTGCTGGCAGCCGCGCCGAATACCGCGGGTAGTAATTCAAAACCCGGGGCGCTTCCAGCCAGCACAGGGCTGCTTGGAAATATGTTAACCCTGAAATCGCGTGTGGTTGTTATCTTAATATTAGAAAAGCATTGTGGAACAAATTGCCAGTACAATGAAATTACAGATTGCATTACAGTGGAAATGAACACTGACATTCAGAACTAAGGGATTTTTGAAGAAAAAAGAATACTTAAATAATGATAATTTTGGCATCATGCTTGCTGTACTTCTAAGCTTGTTTTACTTCTCTTTTTTGGTCATTTTTATATGCTTGTAATTGTAGTTTACTTTCATGATACCTTCTACTTCTGAAATCACCGCAAGATTGCAGACTTGCTAATTGTTTTCTGTATGCTATGCTGAAAACAGTGACTGCTCTTTGAATGTGACTACTGAATCAGATGTGAACCTCCAAAATGAAACAATTCATTTAATCTAATTGACAGAATAAAATGCCAAGTTCACAGTGTTCATCTCAGTAGACTGATGTAATTGCTGGCATTTGACTTGCATACCTCTTGAAATATTAAATTAGTTTATAAACGTGGCAGAAGAGAGCAGCCTATACTTGCCAAAAAAGTTTGGGTATTTTACAAGAGCTCAAACAATTAGCCATGTTCAGTGTACTTTTGGGGAGTTGTTTTTTTCGTTTTGTTTTGTTATTAAAGCATGAATAAGTAGTCTTTCCCTCAGCTGCTTGTTCTGCTTTTGGAAGAGGTTATGCAGCATAGAAGAATGAGGATATTTAGCTAGAGGAAGGTAACCATTTGTGCAAAACTGTGTTTATAGGAATATGGTGTAGTTTTGTTAGATTAATATTTTAATAACTTTGATTTTTCCAGGGAACAGTAAACCCAGATAACTATAAAATTTTGTATTGTGAATCTTATTAGATGAAAATTCACAGGTTGACACTGAATTTCACTTGGATCTAAACTGAGACAGCAATACTGTAGACATTTAGTAATGTTTAAAATTGGTGCCAGCAAAAACCTGACACCAGTGTAGTTTACAAAAAGAACAATTGCTAGACAAGTTCCCCTTAAAGTACATTCTTACGTTCCCAATGATTAACTATAATTTTGGAGTATTCTTTTTTTTTTTTTCTGACGGATTAGGAATAGTTAATTCCCATCAAAATCAATTTTCCTATGTTCTTCTAAAGTGAGGTGGTTCTCAAGCTTCTGATTTTTTTTGGAAGTTGTATTCTGGTAATTTCCTCTAGTGACATCTTTGGTTTTGTTATTTTAAAATATGAATTAAATTTTACTATTTTTTTCTTGATCTGTTTTGTAGTGTTCCTTTCCAAGTTGTTATTAATCCAACAATATTGAAAATTAATGATTTCAAGAAAGATTATTTTTGTATTTTGGGGGGTCTTATATTAAAATCAATGACCAGTTAAAACAACATAAAATTCAGTAAAACTTTTGAAAATATAAGGCAATTAATAAAACATGCAAAGTCATTAAAAATGCACTAAAGTCTTTGGTGCATACTTCAGGAAAATTAGAAACTGTAAAACCGTTTCTTTTTTATACTTTTCCTCTTTGTAATACAGACTCTAGATAATTAATAAATAAACTCTATAATTACTGTAGAATATCATAATAATCTTAAACCCAAGTGATACAGGGGAATGTATTTAAATTGTAATTCACTTTAATTTGTCTTCAATTAGAGAGAAAATGTCTTCATTTCTACTGGATAAAACCTCTGTTTTCAGTATATGATGATACTGAGCCGAGTCATCCCATCAGGTTGCCGGGAAAAGCTTTGTTGGCTACACCGGTAAAACAAATGAAAAAAAAATCCATGGATTTTTTTCTATTTTATTGTGCTTTTGCTTTCCTGTAGTTGTCTGTCCTTTATGACACAGGTAAGTATAGTAAAACTTGACTTCCACGGAAAGCTAAATCTCTACATATATATTTTCGGACATTTATCAGACTTGCTGCATTGACTGTAAGCTTAGCAAAAGCTTAACTTTCTTAAAGTTATTTATTAAAAGAAGATGTTGTTTTTGAATATGTACAAGCTTCCGAAACAGTATTTACTCAAGCACTATTAGATTTCAGTTTGAAATCTATTAGTACATATATCTGTTTGATAGTGAGAAGCTTCCACAACATGCAGGGAGCATTGCTTAGTTGGAAAGACATTCCTACCCCCATTGTAATGTGATGTGTAATGTTCTTAGAATAAAGAGTACATTAGTAATATGCTGAGAGTGCACATACACCTCAACAGTCTTTACTTTGTCTCTATATTACATTATATTAGATAAAAATTTCTTCCCAAACGCGTTCACCCTACAGTGGTTAGTTGCTATCTTTTATGGTCTCTTACCGCACAGTAGAGTCCTGTGCTTTTTAAAAAGATTTACGTGTTAGCACCACTTAGATTCTGTATCCATCTGTAATTTAAAAAGCAGAAATTTATGCTGGTCAGTCATCAAAGAAATCATGAAAGTAGCATCCAAAAATAGACACCTTTATTTTTTCTATCTGAAAGGTGTAGGCTCTGGCTTAAATATGCACAAACATTGAAAATCCTAAATGTTTTCTTGACAGGAAGAATGGCAAGTCAAACTGAGTAAGGCAGAGAGATCTTTAACCTTAGTGTGAGTAGATTAGGCATACCTTGTCTTTTATTTATTTTCCTAAGGACCTTCTGGATGTTTCTGAATTTTTCGAGTATTAAAAATGAATGGGTTTAATGGCCTTTTATTTAAATCCAGCATGAACTGTGTCTTAGTAGGCATAGCAAGGCCCTTCCCTATATAGTATGAGTGGACTGTGATAACCGAGGGGAGCTGAAGTGCTGAAGTTTCCCAGCACATCCTGTGCACTGAGCCCCAAGAGTGGTTCACCCAAGAACTCCAAGAACGAATCCCCATTTCAGCTGCTTGGGCCAGCAAGTGAGCTGACGCTTTCAGGATGGGTAAGCGCAGGCTTTTTCCCAATGAATGTTAAAAAAAATCCCAAAAAAAACTAACAGGAAAGTTTTTAGCATGGAGATGCATAGCTATTTACTTGATTAATGAATGGTAATAATATTCTTAACAATTATGATGACTTGGCAGTCTTCATAATTTTCTGGACATCAATCAGCTTCAGACCTATGACAGGGATGGCCGTAACAGCACCATCCTCGACTTCCTGCCAAATCAGTCTACCTCTCATGAGACTGTTACTGGCCCCCACTGGATTCTCACCTGTGGGTTGAAAACCTCAGTTCTTCTCAGCAGAAATTTGAAACTCTTGGTAAGTCTGTAATGCTTTCACATCCACAGATGTGTCTGCTGCAAAAGGAGATAATGGCAGGTCTTTTTAGAATTGCTTTAGAAATGCAATGAATGCAACATCTTAATGATTATCCAATCTATTTCTTAGCACCAAGTAAAATAAAGGGAGCAATTGCATCATTTGGGCATTCTCATGGTGTCATTCAGCCAGGGAGGATAAATTGTTACTGGGAATTATTTGTCACAGTCAGCAAAACAGGAAATCATTAAAACAAAAGTGAGTCTTCAGGTGAGAAGTGCTTTGGTGCAGAAGTTGCAAACAAGTAGCAAGTACAGTGTTCTGAGTTTACTTATCAGGGTACAGTTAGAGAAATTTGGGACAAATCAGTAGGCCTCTCTGGAACAATTTTTTTTAATTTACAGGTGATGGATAAAGATGAGAGTGACTTGGATTGCCTGGATTCCATTGAGGAAAAAACTAAAGCCAGATGGAAGATGAAATTTCCAGGACTAAGGCTACAGATTCTTTGTCTAGAATTAGACTTATCTTCTTCTGTGCGTCATTACCAAGAGGGATACTGCATCCTATTTTATTCCTGTTTTAAAAGCTGTAGTTAAAAAATGAGAGCAAATACAGAAAATACTTAGAGACCTTACGTATCTTTAAATTTTTATTCTGTGGTAAATGAAGTTCAGGACATCTAATTACTCAGAAGAGACGTTGAGAGGTGTTTTACTAATAGTTCATAAAGACTGGCAGGAAGGCAGACAGCTACTTGAAAGTGCTTAGCTTTGTCTGTGGTAAAATTTCATAGGGATTTTATAATAGAGTGGGTATGTCAGTGTAACTCTGATTTGTTTAATAAACTTGCTAATAAGCTGTCTTGGTTTGAGACAAATTCAGAGCAATGTCTGAAATGAACGTCCTCTAATAGAAGGCAGGTTACGGCCACCCCTCTCCCACCATGTTCAGAAAGAATTTTCCTCAGAGGAAAGTGAAAAAAGAGTTATTTATTTAATAAGCAGAGTGCACACAGGCATGGGGGAAAAAAAAGAATAATGCTTAATAATAAAACCTCTTGCTGTGGAGAGAACCTGGTAAAATTCAAAGTCCTTTGTGAGTGCGGCTCTCTCCTCTCTGGAGCTGGGGGTGTAAGGCCTCCTGGTGATGTTCTGGTGTTGCTGAACAGTCCAGAAGAGAAGAAGAAGCCAAAGTCCCAGGACTCCATGCTTTAGCTAACAAACAAGAAGCTAGCTAAAAAACCAAGAGCATGCTGCTCTCTTCCCTGCTACAGAGGGCCGAGAGCTGAGAAGAAGAAGCGAGCGAGTTATCTGTGTTTTGAGCAGAGTGCCAAAGGAATTCCGCCGTCTTCCCCTTCCTCTCTCTCGGGTCTGCCCTAAAGACACAGAAAGGCACAGGATTCGTGTCTGGGCATAGAGCAGACGATAGGGAATACAGCATCATACAGTCACCCCAGGACATAAGCTTAAGCCATACTTAACTAGACAATGTCATATTTTACTTACCACTTCAAATTTTGTGTTACTCTGTTGATTAATTTTATCCAAGTTGCTCTTCTGGCAATACTGTTCATCTTGGTTGCACATCTAGTAAAATGGGGACCTGGGGAGATAGAGGTTTATTTATTTTATTTTTTTATATAGGCAGAGTGCCGTTTACTTTGCTGTGGTGGTCCACTAATGTGACTTACATGCCTGGAAATTCTTGTGTGTGTATTTAGATCACAGCTACTGACAACGGATTTAGATGTATAAACTACTAGGGGAAGAAAATACTCTTTTTCTTCATAGTCAGTTTGATATAATCAGTTAGAGTACTTCATTTCTTGAAAACATGCCTTCGTAACTGAGATGAATTTGTGCTCTTGTAATGGATTTAGATTCTTTTTGGGGCTGGGTAAGCTTTCAGGTGAGCCATGGCTGATTTGAAGATATATTTGAAGATACCCATTTTTGTGTACTTTCATGATGGTGATACTTACTCCTAAGTCTTAAGACTGCTTTTGTTCTGAATTACTAAAATACTGAATTTCTAAAGACTTAGGGGTACAAATTGGCTATGAGAAGAAGACATGCAGGGATTAAATTGCAGAAAAAAAAAGAAGCTGAAAAAATGTTCTGGAATTTTTTTCTCTTATACCTTTCTCCTCACTAAGCAACCTAGAAAAATGGCAGAAAGTAGCAAAATCAGACTGAATGCGGTAGAAAAATGTAAGAAACTTTGTGAGAAAGTAGTCTCAAACACAGGTTTAAGAGTAAAAATTATGGTTATGTTTTAAAAGCTGAAAGTATATTAATGGGTAGCAAACTATAGCTGAGATTTCACCTGAAATACGACTTTCGGTAAGGGTGTTCTTTTTCTATTTCTGTATACCCTGATTCTATTACTTATTTTTTCACCATTTTAAGGTGAAAGTCATCTTTTCATATGGAAAGGCTTAAAACTTGCACAGCTAAGAAAATGTGAAAAAATATTGAAAATTAATGAATTTTATGATAAACATAAACAAAAAATACTAGTCAAAACAAAATTGAAATTGTGTCGTTTTTAATAATCTGAGGACTCTTAAATTGTTTCCACAGGCCACTGGCAGACTTTGGGTTTTTATTCTGAGTCGTCTAAAACTGCCTGAGACAGCATAGCTGGGAATACATTTTATATGAAAAATCTTGCATTTCTGAGATGTGTTGAAGCCTCATTTGACAGTGAGTTTTTTTGTCTTTGCTGTCTTCCAGAGGTTATTCAATAAATTACATTTCCATGCCTTTTAGGTTAGAACCTCTGTTTTACTATCGCTTGGATAAAATGTCGTCTGAGCAGCCACAATCAGTATAAGCATGAAATCCTATTTTCACGTGCTATTTATGCTTGACATACTTCTCTTCAACGTAGCCTTGTCTTTCTGTGTAAGACACTTATGGTTTATCAAAAAAAAAATCACAACATTGCTGTTTTAAGTTTCTGTAAGTATTGGGGGCGAGCTCACTGCCTCCAGTACTCTGTTCAGAGATGAGTGCCTGCCCCACAGCTACCCCTTCCTGTGCCCCAGTGCTCACTTTTCCCAGCCCAGGCCAGTCTTTGCCCGCCCATAGTTACTTTTTCCACAAATCTGGTGTTTCGGTGTGACTTTGTATGGAGTGTGCCTTCATGTGCTATTAGTGGTAGTTACCTTGGTACCTTACAAGATGTCCACCCCTGAAGTCTGCCCTGTATTCCACCTTTCTATGGAACTTGTCTGTTTTTTGTGTAACTCTGCCGTGATGATCTGTACAGCCACTCTGCAGCTTCTTGCATTATCTATCACATCCAGCAGTTTTCTTATGTCCGGTAGCTTTTCACGTCCTGTTTATTCAGCTTAATCTCAGGCCAAGGCCTGGTCATCTGCCTGCAGTCCTGCCAGGATCCAGCTGGCTGACAGGTCAGTTCTCCTGACATCCCTCCACTGCCCGCTGAAGCAGCTGCCTGGGCACTGAATGCCTGGGGGAGCATCAGTCCCCACACTGTTGAGAAACTGAGTCAGGCTGGTCCTACTGCTGCCACTTCTTTGCCACCTCCTTCCAGTGTCATCTTGGAATTACAGTGGCCATTGTGGGCTCAGCTGAGGCATGAGGACAGACAGCTGCACTGCACCATCGTGCTTTGTGTCATGTACATCAGCCTGCAGAAAGTCTTTCCTTGCTCGTGTCCCTGTCTCCTAAAGTGTTTCATAACAGAAGTTGGGGTAGGGGTGCAGTCTGTAAGTAGAAGAAAATGATCTCTTCTGTGGTTGCTTACTGCCCGTTATCCATCAGCGTGCCAGCATTTGCCAGCTATAGCACTAATGCCAATAGTGCTGGCAGTGTATTACCTCTTGTAATTGTCTCTCTTCCACAAGAGAAAACATGGTCAGTCTGCAGGGCAGAAGGGTCTGTTGATCGCAAAAGTTTTTTATCATCCCTCAGGAGGCAGTCAGTATGTCAACACCTTACTTTTAAAGTTTTGGCTTGGGGTATTTTTAGACATCTGGGGGTTATTTAAAACATTTGTCAGGGATGATTTTCAAGGAGTGTGTGCGTTGGTCGGTAGAGGGCTTTTGTCTATATTTCCCTAATCTGGGATTGTTGTGGTTTGTATACTTCGTAAAGTAGCACCTTTATTTTATTCCATCTTAACTTTTGTATTCCTTGTTCACTTGGAACATGACATCTGTCTTGGAAACCTGCTGGCACAGGTTATGACACCAAGCATTAATATGATTTCAGAAGGAAGCTATAATCTGTGTGAGTATTTGGAAGGCGGTGAGAGTGTCCTTCATTAGGGGCCTCCAGAAGTGGATCTTCTCAGTGCTAAAGGGATAGAAAGGAGAGGGGGAAGGGATGAAGAAAAACATAGAGTGAAAGAAGAGCTGGTGGACAAGGGATAAACAGAGACAGGGACAAAGACAAATCATCTCCAGTCACTAATAATGGGCTATTAGAAAACTACTGATACTGCTTTGCAGAAGGCCAACCTTGACTTTGTAACTGATAAGGGGGAACAATAGGAACATGAGGATTTGGGGATGTGGGGCGACCTGTGAACTACACAAAACTTACTAAACAACACTTAGGGGGCATAAATGGGAGCGAGCATTTGAGGGGCCAATCTCATCCAGTTCTGGTCAGTAAGGCAACTGACCAAGCACTGCAACTTATTGACACAGTCTGTTATCTTTTTATCTTTTTTTACCTGTGTGTAATCTCACGTCTTTGTCCCCTCTGTGCAAGTGCTGTAAGGACTAGGTGCCGGCTACTGGGGTTATGGGGCAAGCAACGGGAGTCAGGAGTGTAGGGGTGGGGCCCTGAGCAACCTGGTCTAGCAGAAGATGTCCCTGTCCATGGTGGGGGTAGAAACTAGAGAATCTTTCAAGACCCCTTCTAACCATTCTGTGTTTTTATAGTTCTGTGATCTGGGAAGGGGTGTCGGGTGGGTAGAGGGCCCTTGCTGGTGCCTGTAACATGAGTGTCAGGGCATGCTTCTGCCTACTAGTGACTTGCTGCCAGCCAGCAAGTAGGAGGCCCACGAGAGGGACGGGCCCCACCCAACCTGGCCTTGAACATTCCCAGTGGTGGGGCATCCACAGCTGCTTTGGGCAACCTGTGCCAGTGCCTCACCACCCTCACAGTAAAGAATTTCTTCCTAATAGCCATAGCGTCCAAGAGTTATGGACACAGGCAGGGGGGTATTAGATGGACAGAAGGATATGCTGTGCTTATACTGAGGGACCCATGAGTGCTCATGTGTTTGTGCATTTTGAGGGGATGGGAGGTGGCATGCTCTCAATAGTGAGCTTCAGTCCTGATCAGAAAAGAAAAGGTTTTGACTGGCTGCACTGATGTTTGTGTGAGTCCCGACAATGTTGTGTGCTGCATACCTTTACTGCTGGTTGAACCTGTCAATAAGAAAGCAACTGCTACATCTATGGACCTGAGACAGACACCTCCAGGTCTCTGGACACATTGGGCTGGGCTGCAGCATCAGGGCAGGAAGAATCCCTAGATGGGTCTCAGAGATGCTGGAAGGGGCAGCCATTTATAACATCCCTTAGCATAAATGGTGAAATAGGGTTCCATAATAGATATTCAATACTAAGGTTTTCTTGGTAAGTCAGGAGTTATTGAGGTATGTGCATCTCAAAGTTGAGAAAACTGCTGGGAAAAATACCACTATCTCCTTTTTCTATTTTATTGTCTTCTGCTGACCATTAATAGAGACAGAATAAACGTGTATTTATTACAGTAACTTGACTCACGTGGCTACTTTTACAAAACCAGGGTGCTGTGGAATATTTAAGTCAAAAATGCTTAGTTTGCCTTAAATCTAAGAGAAGTGAGGGAGATCGTTTATAAATTTGGAGATCTAAGCCTTAACAGAAGATTCTTGGCCTCATTCTGTATCCGAGGCATTTCAGTGTGGCTTTCATGACTTCACATTCCGAAGTGTAATTCATTCTCCGGTATTATTCATGATTCTGCAATGTCTTGGGAATTCTGCAATATTGTCATAGCAAAATTAAGCTTCTGACATTCTCATGAGGGATCGCTGAAGTTCGTCTGCCTCTGCCCTGAACCCTGTTCTTGCATTTAAATCCTAAGGAGACAGGAAATAGGCAGTTTTATTTGGGATGAAGATCATAAGAATTATCTTTTCTTGTTGTTTTTTTTTAATAAACCAACAGCTTGATTTAATGAATAATAGTTGGGTTTCAGAGCTTCATTCATAACCCCCAACCTGCTATGTGACAGTAAGCATGTCACTTAACCAATGTGTCCTACTTTCACCATCTGTGAAACAATTTGAAAAATCATGGAAAACTGAATCATAGATCTTTTCCATCTCTGTTAGGTCATCCAACTGTTCATCTGCCAGTAGAAGATTGTTTCCTACATCCACCAGTGTTTTTCCAGTGTGGATTCTGTCCTCTAAGTGTGGTTGGGCTTCCAGTAGTACCTCTGGGAGATGATTTTGCAGAGTTCTAGATCTCACTGTCAGAAAGCTCTTCTGACATTCACAAAAAGATTTGTTGTTGTTAATTTAACTAAGTTCTGTTATTTTTCCCCATTACTAGACAGTTGTTTACAGTTTTAAGACATATGCAAGTCATGCAACACCTTAAAAGTCTAGATAAATTGCAAGTCTCTGTAAGGTATCTTATCTATAGAAAGAAGAAAAACAAGGTTTTGAGATGCAAGGTGTGACCTTCTATAAGAATGTAAACTACTTGGTTCTTCCTGAAATTATGTGTGAGGAAGTATACCGACTGCTCCAGAGCTAGGACAGAAAAGGGATAGAATATGGAATTTAACAGTGGTGTTAAAATGAAGGTGTTGGAATAGGTATCAAGAATGGTTAAGCAGGGGAAAAAAGAATTTAACAAATACAATATAGTTGTTGAACATGAAAGCTATCAGAATAACTAAGTTACTTTGTACGGAGTTCTGACTTTTCAAAATGTGTGGAAATTATTTGGGTCCTGCATAAGAGTAGTTAAGCTGCTTTTAAAATGGCCATCTGGGAAACAATTGGTATGTAACATGATTTTTTGTTGCACTGTCCTAGGAGGAAAATAATATTCAGTTAATTCAGTTGATGAGGTTAATAGAGCATTTTATAATACAACCTACATAAGCATGTGTCTTAAAATAGCGAGAAAGCTGTTGTGGGGGCATCTTTTGTAAAATACTCAGCTTTTAACAAAATCCGCTTGTCCAGGATTTTCATTCCTCTATTTCAGTTGCCAGTGGAAATGCTTAAGTCCAGGAATGCAAACTGCATGTGTAGTCAGTCTCTTTAGAAAAGATATATTTTTTTCATCTCAGCTTCATTTTCATTATCTTAAACTTATATATTCACATGTGTTGATAAGTTCTGGTATAACTTCAGAGTCTAAGATAAGTCAGGAATTTAAAGCCTTCCAAAGTTTATTTATAGTAAAACAACATGGGCAATTGAAATATTTCTGCAAATAAAACCACCCTACTGCATACTTTGCTGTTGAAAAATCCCTCTTGCCTTCAGCAGTAGTATATACAGTTAGATTAGGTATAAGGTAGTGTTTTGGAAAGGTCAGTATAAATGTAGTGTTTATATACACATCAAAAAAGTCTCCATATAACAAACTGGTATAACAAACAAACAATTTTATAACAAACAAAACAAAGGTTTTCTTCCTTTAAGAAGTTAGAGAGGTGCCATGGTTAGAATGTTTATGAGGAAGGTGAACCTTAGAAAGACTTCATAAAGTCTGATCATAAGAAGAATAAATTTATCTTTCATCTACAGGAAATAAAACCAGATGAAGTTACCAGACTTGCTCTTAGGACAGAAGTTAATTTTGAAAATGTCTGCAGAAAGGTAAGACTTGCTGGTTTTTGTTTTCCTTCCCCTGCTTCTCTGAGTGTGAAAAGATATGTGAGTGCAATATGATATGGATATGGATTTGGCACAGTGTGTTCTCTTTGTTGTGTTGTATCTTCGTTGTAGATCTTCTTTTTCTGAGGAGGCTTATCCACTGGGACATATCTACAGAAAAATGAGTATCTGTCTAGTGCAAGTGACTTGTCATTGGTCTGGTGCACTAGTCTCTAGTAACTGGAACAGAATACCAGGAAGCATAGTAGTGATTTCTTAGTATTTATAAATAGATTTGTTTTGTTTCTGTAGTATATATACATGATTCAGTTAGTGTAAATAATCTAAGTAAGCTTTCAACAACAGTTGGAAAAAGGCTCTCAATACTTTTAAATGCACAGAGAAGTTTACACATGTAAACAAAACATGACAAACATTAGCTTGAAATAAAAGTGGAATTCTAACACCCTTGTGGCTCATTCGTTTCAGTGTAATGTTTCTCTTGAAGCTTGCTGATGGTACAGTATCAAATGTTAACTGTCTAACTAGTGATATCTGTAAGAGATGAAATGAAGACATAGAAGTGGGAAAGCGCTTGTTGAAATAAGCAGCTGAGGTTGAGAGCAGTACCGTTTCGAAGGACATGCTGCATTAGTGATGCCAGAAAGCGATTATGAATTTAAATATGTCAGTACATGAAGTTTTATGGTTTCTTTCACTTTATCCTAAATTCCTATGGGTGATCCACTGAGGAAGGCTGAAATCTGAAATGGTTGTAGTACACAGGGTAAGTTTTAATGTAGAATTGGATCATTTACTCCTGTAATGGCATCATTAGTTTGTAATATAATGCTGCTGTTGTATATTACAGTCATATGTGATGTAGTTCAGTTATTAGCATAGTGTGCAGGAAGTTTTTCAGTGTTTCAGGTCAGCAAAATCAAGTTAATAGGAAAATATCATAGGAATTTGGTATTTCTGGAGCAGTGTTTGGGTAGAAGCATCGTAACTGTTTTTCCTTCTCTTAATGATAGAAGAGAGTAAGGAAAAGGTCACAGATACACTGACATGAAGCAAAAAAGCATTCTTCTTTTAAATTTATTTGACCAGGATTTTCCAGTGTGAAGATGAGGTAGTCAGAAACTGGTTGCTGTAATGTTAGAAATGGTGCAGACGTGAAGATTTTGAATGTGTGAGGACACATGGAGAGGGTTTTCATTCTTGGAGAGGGATTCTTAATTCAAACAATGCCATTTTGTCACTTAACCATAGTAGATTCATTCTGCCAAGATTTCAAATGCATCAGGCTTATGCTGGTTTTATAAAGTGTAGGAGCACCAAAATTGAACAATTGATGTTATTTTTTTAAAGGAATTTAAAGTTTTACAGTTGGAATTTTATTTTCTAAGAGGGCAGTTTTATTGACAAGAATGCTGAAGGAATATAATTGATCTTACTGGTTTATTTCACCCTATTCTTTTTATATATTCATAGTCACGACTGATGGTGTGCTTCTCATATTTACTTAAAGTCTTAAAATAGGTTTTAATTTGGCTTTAATTCTTGAAAACGTATAATGCAAGTATCTTCATGGAATTGTTTTGGGGTTTTGATCTTTGTTGTTTCTGTTATTTTCTGCTGCTGGTCCTGTTTTTCAGAAGAATGGAATTCTGTTAATATCACACTTTGTAGTGGATGGAACTTGGTTTCAAATCAAGCCAATGGATGCATGCTGATGCTTTTTCAAACCCAGAGAAGGTTTTAACCTCTTCACTGCAGTAGAAGAATATGTACAATTAATTATTACAGTACTTTTAACAAGTGGTGGCTGTGCCATCATAGCTTCGTTGGTTGCTTTTGGTTGGCCATAGCATTTCCCCAACTAAGAAAGGCATCCCTTCTGTGCTTAACCAGGAGTTAATTTTCCAGTATTTTATTTCTTATTTTCCCACAGTTAGTTACTAAATATACAATAAAAAAATTTTTGATTTTCTATCCCTAGCAATATTCTGTAGTCTCATGAAATACAGACCACACTGTTTACCTTTTCATTAACTCGAGTTTCAAAATATTTGAAGGAAAACATCCTGTGGCTGTTTTCATTTTCAGAATAGGTTTGTTTTCATTGACAAAAGGCAATCTGCTTTTAATTCACTGTGGAATGCTGAATATTAGTTTTGCATAGTGGTCATGTAGTCAAGATAGTTTTTTAATTGCTTCTGCTCACTGAGATTTTATGTTCCATTATTGTTTCCCCAACATTTTGCAGAATAAGTTAAGCATACTTTTCTGTTTAAAAAGAGTTTGCATATATTTCAGTTAAGTACAATGAAATTGTGCTAAGTGGCAATTTACTGTGAGTTCCTATGATTTAGCTGTCAATACGTCTGTATTGATAATAAGCAGATCAGATTTATGTAGTTTCAGGGGAAGTTGGCAAGAGTCACCAGCCCCATGACACAAGACTTTTTATAACAGCATTTCAAGAAACAGCAGGTGAACAGTTCTTCATGCATGTCTACTGAAATATTTTTAATCCATTTCAACATTGCTGCAGCTGGCACCATTGTTACCAACAGGTGATAAATTCTATTGTAAAAATTGTAATAAATGTTGCCGTGCAACTTTGACTAGGTTTTATATTGTTGGTTGTATTTACAGCTGTTGAAAAACAGAAGCTGTATTTTCTAGATTTTCTCCAAGTCCTTGTGAACTTTCTGTACCAAGTTGTGCATTGTCTGCCACAAATATATTTGACAGACATTAGTAAAATTAGAAAAACATGTCATAGAGCTCATATTTTAAACTCATATTTGCAGCTGTGATGGCATTTTGAACTGTTGCACACAGCATATATCCCTGAACTGTTTTGGGAAGCTTGATTCATCAGTGTTGTGCTCCAGGACACTGAAGTTATAAATTGGAACCTATTCCTAATAATGCTGTTCATTACAAGCAGAAAACTGAATTGAGAACTGACAAAGTCTTAACTGTTATCTTCAACTTGTTGGTAACATAGATTTAAGGTAATTCAGAGAGGTGAAGATAGGCAGGATAGATAAGTTAACATGTATTAATGTTTTTCCAGCATTAGAAAATTACATGTATAATCTGGGCTGTTTCCTCTGGAAAAGAGGACATTGGTCCACCTGCAAACACCTTCTTCATAACCACAGTTAGTTTTGTTGCCTTTCCTAACAGATATTGACTAACTTACTGTAGTATCTCATTTAGCTTTTCTTGCAGTAAGTCTTTGGTGTATAGCACATGAGAAAAAAGTCCCTGTGTTTTAAACACTTGAGAATGACAGAATTCCAGCATAATGGAACTCTGCTACAGGCAGCGATATGTTATCTTGCCTTAAGTCAAAATATTTCTTATTTTTTCTAACGAATAAAGTCTATGTGTTTCAAAATTCAGCAACTGTCTGATACAGGGGAGCAGGGTTGGAATGGAAATTACCTATTGTATTTTACTTCGAGTGAAGAATAGAGTACCAATAGACATTATTATCGGAGATTGAATTGAGCACATGCTTCTGACTTGCAGAAATACCAACAAGCATTCACAGATGGTAAATACTGCCTATATTTTTTTGCTTCCAGGTGCAGTCCTCACATAACCTTGGGAGCATACTATTCCCTTCTTTTTCACTGATCTTTAATCTGTGGTCTTTGAGAAGAATGCCACCTTTTCCTATTAAGTCTTGTATTTCCATCCGTTGCTCAAATCCTGTTGTGTTTGAATCACACAGATGCTTGTCTGCAAGGAGGATTCTGTACAGCAAATTTTAAGTATATTATGATCCTCAGAGTTTTTTGAGGCCATGCCACATCCCTCTGGAAAACTTGCCACAGTTTCTGAGTGTGTTGAGAAATTTTTTGTAGGCCAGAAATGTAAGTCATTAGTAGCTCTTAGAAGCTTTATTTTTCCCCCCTAATTTAAGGTCTGGCGAGCTTATTTTGGATTGCTTCATGTACAGGAACCAACTTTGTCTTGTTTGGAATTTAAAAGGAATTCAAAGACTTTAGAAATAGGATCTCAGGCGGCTCATGCACAGCCATAGGGAGACATGCCAGGATTTGACTGAGCAACCAGGTATACAGGATGAGTTTGATCATTTAAAATCTAAGTTGCCTGATGAGGACAACTTGGCTTAACATGATTTTGGAGGGTTGACATTAGTGCTGTGTGGTTTCTGGTTCAGACATTTTTAACAGATGCCCAAAGACTGATACGTTATAGTTAGAAGTTCTGGGGTGAATGAATTTAATATCTATGGCACTTTACCTATATGGCTTAAATGAACTTAGGATAGGGGAACCAACCAAAATACTAACAGTAATATGAAAAGGTTTTCTGTGATTCGTCAAACAAGACTTTGACTGATGCACATGAGAGAAGACCCTGTTTCCCAGACTTCTTGAATTCACTGGATCTCTGGTGTGCGACTAAGGAAGTCACTGGACAAAAAAGACCTGAGAAAAAGATAGAAAGGTGTTTCTGCCCAGGGCAGACAGGAAGAAGAAGGACGAAGTTACAGGGCTAAATATGTATGAACTTTATTTCTGTCGAAAGCATGTTTCAATCACATTATCAAAATAGCATTTCTCAGATTCATGTCCTTTTTAACTTAGGCAGGTGATGGCCTTAGATTAGTCTATGAATTCACAGCCTCTCTCTCATCAGTAAGCGAAAAAGGAGCAAGGGTGGAAAAGTCACAATGCTAGTTTTGGTTTTGTTCTTCTTTCTGGATTTGTATTCAAAACATTTTTCACACCAACAGTATGTGAAAGGCAATTTGTGAAAAGACTGCTAGCTTTGAGGCTTTAATTAACAGTCAGTAATTAATTGGAGCAGCAGTTTACCCAGAGTAACTCACTAGATGCATACAAGACAGTGTTCTTGATGAAGGAATACACAAGACATTGTTCTACTGAATACACTTATTTATTAGGGAAATTTTATATGTAATACTCCTAGTAGTTTTGAACTGTGTGGCAGGAAAAGAAAGATGTAGTTTCTGAATCAAGTAGAATTTTTGAGTAAACACATCTGCATCTGCAGAGGAACAGTCATATCTGTATTTCCTAATTTTGAAAAATAAAAAGGTTTCTCTTTTATCTGACAATCCTAAATCTACACTTGTTATCTTTGCTTTCATTTATTTTGAAAATGTACTTCCTAGTGGAAAATATCTGAAAAAAACCCTCTGTATGCCCTGCAGATTTAATCTGAGGAAATGCAGTAAATCATAAAAAGGGCCCCTAAAAAGGGTCTTTTTAATTTTAATTGAAGACTTGCTGTTAGCTTCAAAGGCTTTGGATCAGACACAAAATAGTTGCTGTCTGTCGTTTGGGGTTTGGAGGATTTTTCCACAACCTCCTCCCTTCTCCTTCCCCCAGCACTCCTGAAGAATTCTACTCACAACACAAACATACTAATTAGGATAGATGTTATTACTGATGTAAAACTTCTGTTTCTGTTGTTAGTGCCTTTAATAGTAGATTATTATGTACATGGATTTTTAACATTGCTTATGGAAATATTTTGTTTGCGGTACATAAACCATAAGGACAAGACTACTGTATGAATTAATTTTCTTTGTAATACTGGTGTGATAGTCCATAAGCTTTGTATAATATGCTTATCATTAATACTTTGCAATTTTATGGTTTGATTTTGGCTGTGTGGGGACAAATGGCTGGTGTTCTTGAGGAACCCACGAAAATCTTAGTTCTCCTTTTTATCTAAATCCTGGTTGTTACACTGATGATTTAATAACCTACGTGGATTTCATGGACAATCTCCATCTTGCTCCCCTCCCCCTTCTCTGTAAGTATTAATTATTGGAAACATTGTTATCTTACTTCCTTTTGCTCCAGAAGGAATGTATTGCCTTACTAAGTACATGGATGTTTCTATTCTCCAACAACATGTTTATGCTGAAAATAATAATATTAAATTTATTTTCCTACATGTTAAAGTGTTACCTTCTCCTCTTACTTCAGTATGAAACAATAGATATTTATTTGCATATTAGGTGCTAGATAGACTTTTTTCTCTGTAAGAGATGCATCTGTCAACATGTTATATTTTTTGGAAATGAGTTGCATTAATTTAATAGTACGATTTCCTGCATCATAGACTAAAATAATTGTCTTGGTGCTGGGTATCAGTGTTACAGAGTTGACTTTGTTTTATCCTGAGTATTTTGACTCAGTTTGAATGGAAATTACACTAAATGTATGAAGCCACTGTTTTCTGAGAATTTTCCATGTCAAACACCAGATATTAGTGTTAAACAGGAGTGTCTGTGGTCTTCCTAAGACTACTGATGAAGTGAAGAATTTTGCATTCATTGATGAATATCACATTCAGGTGTAAATACTTTCTCTGTGTGACTGATTGTTATTTGTTTTCTTTTCCTGAAAGTTCTTCATCTTCCAAATTTGATCACTTGAACTCCAAACTGTTTAGCATGGCTTTTATATGTACCAGGCTATATTTTAGAACCTAGAATCCATTACTATGGCTGCAAATGAAGTTTTATGTCAGCATAAAACTATGTCTGTCAATTTTTGGCAAATGTGTCCCCAGTCTCCTCCCCACCTACTTTGCTATGCAATTGTCCATCTGTCTGCTAGCCGAGCCAGTATCAGTCCCTCCCCAGGCTTCCAGTGGGAGAGTACAGGGTTGTACTAAGTTCTGTCCATCTCACTCCCACCTTTGGTTAGCCACTCCTTCCCTCCACCACACTCTTTCCTTACTGTCTCTGGAACAATTTGTAGATCTCTTCAGTTGCCCCTTCACATTCAAACTAGGCTGCCATACGCACTCCACTGTAGTGCTGCTACAAAATTAGAGAGCAAGGAGGTAGACTAGACCGAGGTTAGCATCATCTTCAACATCAGGGTAGCAATTGCAATGAGCTCAGTTTAACTACAGCTTTGATTTTGTTCATTCTGGAAAGAGTCTTCTTTTAAGTTCAGTATTGAAATAAACTGCTAGTAACTTTGGCAGTCTTTCACAGAGATATTGTTTATCTCTGACACAAAAGGGCTGTCTCCTTTCAAATTTTAAATTGCTAGTCCAAGAATCTTTCTACCACTCATTTGCATTCCTGTGAGGCTGTATTTCTTAATTTTGTTGCCTGGCTGAACTGTTCAATTTTGTTAAAGTACAAGGGCTAGACAAGGCTCAGACTCAAAAGTGGTGTGATTGCCTTTGATTTGAATATACTCATTTCACTTATTTGATGTGCCAGACCAGACCGCGGGCAAGCATATTATTGTTAGTAAAGTTCAGAGGAAGTTGGTTCACATTTTTGTGAGTGGTATTTATCTTGGATCCCCAGGTAATTCAAACACAATGAATATGCTTGTGAGGGTGTAATGGATGAAAAGCTGGATGGGAAGAGCAGTACTTTTCGAGTCAGATATGCCCGTGGTGGTGATGTTGTGATCCATGGTGCTGCACATGCGCATGGCTGTACTCCTTCAGCCCCAGAAAGCTTTACGTCACAGCACTCACAAAAGACAAGCAACTCACAACTTTCATTCCTATTTTAAATGAGTATATGCGGGATGTGTGATCAGTATCTTACTGGTATGAACTGTCATGGGAATAATAGAGGAAAATATCAGAAGTAGTCTTGTTTCTATGCTTTCCTTGAGGAAAATACAGGAAAAGTGGCATAACGAGAGGTTTACAAGGTATTGTGGTTGATTTGGCAACTTCTTCGTTTTGTTTGGTTTTTGTTGTGTTGTTGGGTTTTTTTTAAATAAAGAAAGGCCAGGTTACTGATGTCCACAATCTCCTTCTCCAGAATATTGTCCAGACTTGCATACAATGCCTATGAGGCAGAACATCAGTGCCTGGATGAGTGTTTGGTATAAAAATGAGACACTTAGGTACTTGTAGTATGTTTGGGGCCAGGAAAAGCTGTACATGAATGATGACTTGCAGCATAATCAAAATTACACCAGACTCTCAGCACTGAAAATTTTAAAAGACATAAAGGAATATTTCAAAGCAAAGGGAAGGTTATATGCATGGAGGAACATCAAATTAACAATGACAGGTGTTAAGATCTGATTATTGAGGTTCTTTGGAAATTCCTCTGCCCGAATTAAGGTGCAAACGAGACCATATGCCAGTCAATAGTATGGGTTTTATGTGATAGTAAATATGAAAGAGAGAAAGAAAGAAGTAGAAAATAGGTGGGAGGGGGAAAGAAGGAGAGTGACCGGGACAGAATAAGGGAAATACCACCACTCTGTGGATCCCAACAATGTCTTGTTGATCCACTCCAGCTGGTCTTCTTGGTGGTGGAAGTCCCCCCAAAAAGCATAGAATCCAATGGGTTAATATCCCCTTAAGCCAGGTAACAATGTCCAGGCATGTCCCCCTGGGGGAGGGGGACAGTCTTTTGCAACAGACTCTGGATCTGCTGCGTCCAGTGGTGCAAAGCCTCTGGGAAGCACTTTGGGAGGTCTTTGATGGATTATGACTGCCCCTCAGCTGTCTCTCACGTAAATATCCCATGGATGTGGCCTGTGGGGTTGTGGGTTCCACAGCTGGGCCAGTTTGTGTAACGAAGGATGGGTGTTCATTGCCTCTGACCAGAGGTTATGCAATGCACCTAAAACCTCCTCCTCCCCCCTCGGTTGAGGGGAAGTCTGTGTAAACCTGGCTTCTGTGAGCTGTGCTCTCCCCCCACCCCAAACTCAGCCGGGAATGATTCTCAGCTGGTGGCTTTGGCCTTTTGTGGATGCATACCTTTCCCTCAGCCTGAGATGACTGAACAATGGGTTTCCCTTTATCTAATCAGCATTTTGACTTTCAGTCCAAAGTATCCAATGTTCAGGGAGGCTTCTTTGGTCACAGCTTCTTTATAATGAGCAAAACTTTATATCAATGTTTGAGGCATGAACTGTTTTCAGTCTCTGACAACATGACACGCAGGGAGCATGGGGCTACTTTTCAGGATGTGTCTTACAGACCAAGGACAGAACAGCTTGATCCAATAAGTAATGAAGGTAAATCAGACTGTCTGCAGTGATGATTGACACGTCCAATACTAAGCCACAGGGAAAGAGTGTAAATTATGAATGCTTCCATATTAACCCTTGCACCAAAAAGAATAATGGAGAGAAACTAGAATTCCTGACGTATCATCGTCACAGATAATACAGATACCCTCCTTCCACCAAGTCTTCAAGATACTGAATGCAATTTACCATCTTTACAGGGATAATAGGATGTGATGTATATGCATGAGAGTGGTACTTTTCTGTGAAACGCTGTAGTTTAACAGCTCAAAGGTATTACTGGAAAAGAAAAGCACTCAGAAGTGTTTTGAATGGAAGTTCCAACTGTCACAAAACTTTGATACCAGTAATGTACTACAGGCCCCAGTGAGAACGGGAATGGTAAACAGAATATGTTCAATAAGACTAGAGAAGCTACACATTTAGGACAGGTCAGTAGGAGTCAGTGTTTTCAGTTTTTCATAATTCTTTTGGGTACTAAAGACAGAATCTTTATCTTTTATGTATCCATAGGGAAAGTAATCAGTTTGTAAAGCTGATCCGCATGAAGGGGCAGGGAGATGGATGTGCCCAACCAAATGCCAAAGCAAAATGTTTCCTCTGTCATGTCATCTGTCTGTAAATCCTCTGAGAATTGATACTCATTGAGCAATTTCAACCAAGGTTCATGTAGCTGGTTTTAAGAGCATTAACTTCCAGCAGGAAGGCTTTTTTGTGTATGTGTGTGTGAGAAATAAAGATCAGTGTACCCTGGAGGGAAAAATGGCCATAGTTTATTACCTCTTGATCTTGTTTTGAGAAGCACAATAGAGTTGGCACTCCATGATAGTGTGCCAAGTGAATGCACTCCTATCTAGAAGACAAGTGCAAGGAGAGAGAACATAAGGTAGAATTTACATGAATTTAAACATTCTTTTGATTGCTTGCTTAGAGAACTTTAAATGTTAAGGTGTCTTTAATGTTATATAAACAAGTGTGATTACTTATGTTAAAGACTAACAGTTCCTTGTGCATTATGAACTGGGAAAGCTCTTTCTGTGTATTTGCTTTGTAGTGTGACTCAGAATTGCATTGCAAAATCAGAAAAAAAATCTGACATTCCTGATATTTCTAAAAATGAAAAACAGCTGCTGCTGTCTTATTCTCCTTTTATTTTTACAAATGGAACTCAATCAGTTTTTCATTATATATCATGTAAAAATAAAGTACAGTATCATTCTGATTTCTTCCCATCTCTCCTATCCAGATAAGTTTTTAAAGTGCTCAACTCAGTACTAAGAAATTTATATTTATAAAAATGTGAAAAAAAAGAAGTTATGGAATTAAGAGGGCTCTTTCAGCTCATTATGAAGCCCATCAGTCTTGTTGTTGAGACTGGAAAACTAGGAGAGAAGTGCTAGAGCCACCATTGCTTGAACTTCTAAAAACTTGACTGTAAAAGGAGAAAAATTAGATGTTCCTGAACTATGGGAATTCTGTTTAAAAAAATTCTCATCTTTTGAGATGCCAGTGAATGTAGCTGCTATGACCATCCACGTGAAAAGGTTATAGCTTGGTAAAATGACAGCATAGGTTTACAGCACATTGCACCTCTCTGGCAATATTAGTAGGTAAGACAAAGTACAGGAAACTGGAGGTAGCTAGTGACTTAGTGGAAATATAACAACATTAAATTTCAAGTGGTGATGATCTAGTTTTTCTTGGGTTTGAAATTCAAATAACTGCCAAATGATTGGAGTGGTTCAGTGGTTACACATTAGGAAAACTCTGCATGCCAGAGTTAAGTAATAATAATGTAATAGCCTAGAAGATGCCCGAGAGCCTCTAAGCATAAAGGTTCTGTATGCCATATAGTGAAATACCTGCTATAAAATCTGAACACCCAGGACTTCCATCTATTTTACATTCATTGTCTGCTGATGTGCTCAAGTAATACCAGGGCTTACATATTTATCTGACATGTGTTTATCATTAGAGTAGGTCTCTAATGCATTAAGTCGATAGACTTAATGACGGAAAATCTACGTTTTGGTGCCAAAGAACTGGCATGTTTATCTCTGATGTTTTAATAGCTTTTCAGTGAACTGAATTTGTATTTCCATTGTCTTTTTCAGAAAAAGTCTGAAAGACATATATATTAAAAAAAAAAATCTGTTTTCAATCATGAACGCAAATTGCAATGTGGTATGCCAAGAAATGCTGTCTTGTTTTGAGTAGCATATTATAACATGGCCTAACCCTCATTAGTGTGTGCAGTGCTTGTGAAGTCTTTTAAGTCGTCTGTGCCTCCAAACCTCTGGCTCTCATATTTAGTTCCTTCAACAGTGCTTTGAACAGAAATATGTCTCTCCTAAGAGTTTTATCTGAAGACATTAACCTGACAATACTTTAGTTATATATAGGTGTGTTTCCTGGTGTTAATGCTTGTAAATGTAAAGGTCTGAGCAAGACAGGGTTTGTCCACAGGGATAATTTTTTTTTCCTTTATAAGTTATCTGAAATATACTTGATTAAATTGGTGCTTGTTTTTCAAACATTAGCTAATTTTGAAACATTACATCTGTTTTAAATTTGAAGAACTCAACTACGTCTACTTTCTCTCCTATAAACTTAAGTTCATATGTGCTTATACTTTCCATACAGTATCAGGCTGCATCTGACAAGTTATAGCTTGAGGTTTAAGCATCTGTTTTAAAGTGAAATATTGTAAGGATGTCTCAAGATTACATCCCTGATAGTTGGGTACAGAGTTTTGTAGCATATTGACGTCGTAGAAAGAGTGGTAGATATCTCAGTTCTGAAACTTCTTTGGTTCATCCAAGACAGAATATTTTAAACTTTAAATAAATTATTTAATAAATTATAATAGTTTTAATAATACAGAGCTCATCCCTGTATCACACCAGTTTAGTTGCTACCATGAGCTCCACTCAATCTTTGGACAAGCCTGTGGTGCACAGCTGAATCATGGGAGTTCAGATGCATTCAGGTTAAAGTGAAATCAGAGAACTCCGTTTACTGCTTGGTTTACAGCGCTGCCTGAATGTTCTTGGTCTCCTTTGTGTTTCTGCTCTCTTTTCTATAACAAATAAATATAAATAATCAATTTTTAATTTTTTTCTGAAAAATGGTTCTTTGAGATTTCATTTTGGTATTACCCAGCTTAACTTTCTATTCCGAGTTAATAAACAACTGCGTGTTTTAATTTTTCAGACCCTCATTCTAGTGGCCAGTTACAAGAAATGATCTCTCAACGTCACTTTTTTGTACAAGTCAATTGTGGTTTCAGATCTGATATATAGTTGGTGTCAAACTAATTTGTATATGATGTTTCCTCCAAATATCATTATCTTCTCTTAAGACTACGTGGATTTTGTGGCAAAGAACTTTCTCACAGCTACTGCCTGTTATCCAAGATGTATTTTGTTTCTATTCCCCCTGAAGTACATATTTTGTTTCAGGGTTTTTTTATTTAATTTTATTTTGCTTTCTAGTTTAATTTCCCAGTATGATTGTCTCTTGCCTTTTTTGGGTTGGAATGTTTGCTTGGTTTTGTTGTGTGGAGTTTGAGTGGGTTTTTTTAGTGCCATCTGTTTTGCTATGCCGTCCCCCAAAATTTTTTATGCAGTTTGGCAAGATTCATATATTTTATAGTGATACTGTGTCTCAACTGTTCAGGTGTCAAAATACATGAAAGGCATACATTTTATAAAAAGCTATATATTAAAAAAAGCAAAAACTATATAGCCTTTACACTGCTATATTTTATGTGTTTGATACATTTATGTGTATTTACATAAATGTGTTTGATTTTACATTTGTAAAAGTCAGAACTGCATGTATTTTATCCTGGCCAATTGTCCTGGATGTACAATTTAATTTTGTAATAATTTTTAATTGCTGGTATTTCTAAATAATTTTTTTTAGACCCTAACTTAGGAAGCACTCGCTTCACAACTGTTTTCTACTTGGAATTTGTCCACATTTGTCTATAGCATAAAGTAATGTTCAACATGCCCCAGGTTTTCTTAAAGTCCTGCAATGGTTTCAGTGTTGGTATGAATTAGACCATCACAACTGGGGAAGGCGTCGTCACAGTGCTCACTTTATGTCCTCTTTCATAACCTTGAGAAGTTGTTTGGTTTTTTCTTTTAATGTGTGCATTGTTTATGTAGGATGCCAAATTGAGAGGATTATAGACACATAGCCTTACTAGCCTTGGAAAAACTGAAGATGAATTAGAATCATTTTAATTTTCTCACAATTTTGCTGTTTCCATTTACACCTAGAGTTGACCCTGTTCTCTATAAGGAAATAATTAAGAATCCATGCCTACTTTAATCTTGACTTTTTTGTTCTGACATTTCCTTATTGAAAGAATCGTAGGAATTGGGCTTTTTGCATAAAGAGAAGAAGGAAAGAACTGTAGAAGATTAAGTACATAATTGGTACTTGGGCAGGTCTGGGGTTTATGCCAGGCTCTGCTGTAGATCACTCTGGTAGTCTGGGATGAAACACTGCATTTTTCTTTGACCATTTCTGAATCTGAAAAATAAGCATTTACTTCACACTTCTTTGCTTGGCTAAATTAATTATGACAGGTTAGTCCAAAGAAACTCTATTGACTCTTTTATGCTCGTATTAAATATGGTTGTCTAACACTTGCAGAGTGCTAGGCTTTTTAAAGAGCCTGTAAACTTCTTAAAATGCTTGGATAGTAGGTATTTTTTATCATGCATGTAGTAAAGAACAGCAAGTAATCTATTTTTGTTTGAATCTATGACCTATTTTGGAACTCTTGTTTTAAAAGAAGAGGAGGAATGATAGAAACGTGTTCATGCATCAGACTTCTTTTTGATAAAAGAGAAGCCGAAAGACAAGACAAAGTTAATGTGGAAGTGAACATGAATCTAAGTGAACAAATCTACTGGGAAAAGGATAGCTTTGGTCCAGACATTCAAATAAAATTAGAGCACTGTAGGTACCTTGATAGTATTTCGAAGAATCGCATGCTTTTCCCTGATGCTAGATTCAAGAGTCTGTGGTAGGCAGTGATGAGTTGAGTCAGTGCTGCTGCCAGCAATGCAAGCTCAGCTAAATTTTCCACACTTCTGCCTTCTACTAGGTGCAGTTCTACCTATGAGCAAAAAGACTGTCCATGTTGCCAGTGTGTCTTCAGTTTCATAATGTTCTTCATGAAGTTTGTATGTTGGGTTTGCATGGCAAGATTTTGGTAGAGGGGTTGGCTTTTGGGGTAGCTTATGTGAGAAGCTGCCAGAAGCTTCCCCTGTGCCTGACAGAGCCAATGCCAGCTGGCTCCAGGATGGATCCACCACTGGCCAAGCCCTTCAGCGATGGTGGCAGCACCTCTGGGATAACAGAGTTAAAAAGGAATGGTGGGGGAATGCACAGCAGCAATTGCAGCTAGGGAAGAGAGGAGTGAGAATATGTGGGAGAAAGAGCCATGAAGAAGGAGCGGAGGAGGTGCTTCAGGCACTGGAGCTGCGGAGGGAGCAGCAGAGACAGTGTGGGGTAAACTGACCCACAGCCCCCATTCACTGTCTCCCTGTGACACTGGGGTGGAGGAGGTAGAGAAAATGGCAAGTGAAGTTGAACCTAGGAAGAAGGGAGGGGTGGAGGGAAGGTGTTTCAAGGTTTTCATTTTTAGTTCTCATTACCCTATTCTTATTTGATGGGCAATAAATTATATTAATGCTTCCCCAAGTTGACTCTGTTTTGCCCATTGTGGTAATTGATTAGTGATCTCTCCCTGTCCTTATCTCAACTCATGAATCTTTCCTTGTATTTTCTCTCCCTTGTTCTGCTGAGGAGGGGAGTGATAAAGCAGCTTCACTGGGCACCTGGCATCCAGCCAAGGTTGACCCACTATGGCTTTCAAGATGAATAAAGTAAATATCCGAATACTTTCATGGTTGAATTACCATGATAAAAGAAAACCATATAAATTAATATAAACTGTGGCAAGCATTGAAAAGAATAATAAACAAGTTTACTTTGTATATCTTGATGTTTTGTAAGAAGTTGTTCAGTTTTAATTCTTTAGTTCTATCACAGAACATTGTCTTGATAAGTTTTGGAAAGGTTTTAGATCTGTTAAGACTTCTTTTTAGCTTCAAATGGAAATTTTTCATCAGCCTATTTTAAAAATTGTATATCATCCAATTAAAAAAAAATTCTGCTGAAGCTGGGACGATTTCCTGAGATCCATAAAGAATTTATTTCTGTAAGAGCTTCTCACCTGTCATGCTATTAAGCTTTTATAACTGCTACTTCATAACACCTGTACAATCATTTTGGTGTTATGTTGAAAATTGTTGAAGCTTGAGTGAAAACAACGTAATAGTTTATTATAAAAATGGCAGGGTTTGGCAGACGATGAGTAAATAATTTGTCATCATTAATGTGAGACACAGCAACCAACCCCTTGCTGTCAGGAGCTGAGAGACAGCAATGCTGCCATTAACAGTTGCATCCCATACCAAAATCTTCACCATGTCTGATGGCCACAAATCACATGTATGTCTTACAGACATAAAGCAAGTGGGAGAACTAGCTGCACTTCACAGTCAGAAAGTAACTTCTTTCAAGTCTTGTTCCAAAGTAGTATGAGGCCATGGTATGGACTTGGGTGGCAGCCATGATTTGGCACCTTCAACCACCCTGTGACTTCACATTAATCACATCTGCTGTTATGAAGGACAGCTGTAACTAGTTAAGCGTTTTGTAAAGAATGTGTATATTAACAGCTTTTCTAGTTGTTTGTTTGTTTTTTGCTGTTTTTTAATAGAGAGCTCCTCTCCTAAGCTGCTGTAAAAGGCATTGCAATGACATCTTGTTTTGGCCCAGAATTGGGTGTTATTTTTTTTTCTCCCTTAAAAATCAGGGTCTTACTAACATTTGACATTGAACTGCACTTCTAGATAGTTTAGAAACTAGTATGACATTCTCCAAGGCTGGTTTCTGTGTCATGGTTTTTGACATGTACTGCATACTTGTTAGTGGGGTTTCTGACTCTCTGTTTCAATGTTATTGTTTTAAATTACTGACTAATGACAGATACAGAGCCACCAAGCATTACCAGTTGGGTAGCACTCTCACGCAGGTGAAACTCTGCTTGTTGTCCTTATAGTAATGTATGCTTCTAATAATAGTCTTGTTTCTGATGAGATCTGTAATTACGCAATGCCCTTTTGTGCAAAAGTCGACTGAAGAATAGAAGTATGACCTCTTTCATATTATTGATTATAACTATAGCAGAGAGGGTACAGACAAAAGTAGTCTTGGAACAGAAAAATTAATCAGCGTGAAGCAATGGTCAAAAGTCTCCATTTCATGTTCTGGAATTAATCGCGGTTTTCTGCCCTTTAATTCATCCTGAAGCTTTACTGTCTCAAGGCATAGTACCAAGGCATACCATTCAGCTCCTGCAATCCTATCTGCCTCAAGACCATGAGACACTCGGTTTCTCACTCTCCCTTTATTACCTGCATTGTATGAAGCAGGTTCTACCCACACAGCTTCTGCCTGATGTTTATGTCACACTGCTACTTCTTTTGACCCTGTGGTGCCAGGTCTGACCCCTGTTCCAGCACATCTCAAAACTTGCATTGTGAATCTGGTTTTATCTTCACAAGTTTTTAGTGTCCATTCTCTTCACAGGCATTGCCACTTCTTGCCAAGTTTGTCTCTCCTGTGTGGGGCTTACATGTGTGTTTGATAATAGATGTTTTTAGTATTATTTACAGAAATAATGTGTTATTTACCAAGATAGACTGTTAGAGGAGACTGCCTTCAGATGGTTCTGTATGTAACTGTTGTGGTTTAACCCCAGCCAACACCAAATGCCATGCAACCACTCACTCCTAATCCAGCAGGATCAGGGAGAGAATTGGAATGATAAAAGCCACAGAACTCATGGACTGAGATAAAGACAGTTTAATAGAGAAATCAAAAGCTGTGCACAATAGCAAAGCAAAACAAGGAATGAATTCATTGCTTCACATGGGCAGGCAGGTGTTCAGCCATCTCCAGGAGAGCAGGGCCCCATCAGACGTGACAGTGAATTCAGAAGACAAACACCATCACTCCAACTGTCCCCCCCTTCATCCTTCTTCCCCCTACTTTATGTACTGACCATGATGTCACATGGTCTGGAATATCCTTTTGGTCAGTTGGGGTCACCTGTCCCAGCTGTGTCTCCTCCCAACTCCCTCACCAGCGTGGCAGCACAAAAAGCAGAAAAGGCCTTGGCTCTGTGTAAGCCCTGCTCAGCAACAACAAAAACGTCTGTGTGTTATCAACCCTGTGTTCAGCACAAATCCAAAATACAGCCCTGTATTAGCCTCCGTGAAGAAAATTAGCCTACCTCAGCCTCAACCAGCACAGTAACTTAAAACTTCTCACTGCAAAGTGTGACTATACACTGCTCTGTTGCTTTGTTCACTTCAGTTGCACACTGAAGGAGGAAGAACGTTCCTGTGGAAAATACTAGCACATCCTTGCATAAAAATATTAGTGCAAAGTAATACAAGAAGTAGCAGGAGTATGTCAGAATAAAGGTGTACAATTCTAGTATCTAATTAAACATTCAAGGGATAGGAGGGGTGGGGGGAAGGTATTCTTGCTTGTAAAGACAGTTGACTTTTCTTTGTTAAGTTTTTTTTCTGTATTGTCTATATTTCTGTAATGTTTTATATACTGCAAAATACTTAAGGAAAAATAAATTGAGCATGGGCTGTGACAAAAAAAAAACCAAACCAAAGCAAAACCAAAAATCCCATACACAGAAAAATGAGACATTTTAGAGAATGTGAATGTCATATTGTATGTTTGTTAGCTGCTGTCTATCAGTGTGAGTAGTGTTTGTGAAGTATTTTGCTGAAAGGAAAAAAATGTGGTTATTCCATATGGATTGGCCTATATATGCTTAAAGCCTTTCTATAAATATTTGAATTAAAGGACACCAGATGTTGCACAGAAGCTGCTGCTGCTGCTTTCTGAACTTCATGGTATATTCTTTCAAAACCACAAGAAGTAACTGAGGGAAAAAGTGTATTAATTAAGTTCAGAAATAGATTTTCCAGCTATAGGAAACTCTCCAAAGAAAATAGCATATGATCTTCAGAAATGTGAGCTTTCTAGCCCAAGAATCTGGTGGCAGCATGCAGTGCTGTCACATGGGGATCAAAATTCAGATTTCAAGTTGTCAGAGCTAGGCTAGCCTGGAAATAAGCCAGTCTGTGGCCCTTGGAAATGGACCCATCTTTTGACCTGTCCCGTCTGGCCAGTGTTCACAGTTCTGCAGACAGTCTTCAGAGAAAACATTTTTGCAGTTTTTCTTGACCTGAAGAAATAATGTTGTAGTAGCAGAGACTTGAGGGGAAAGTACTAGAATTCCCAGATGGTCTACACTTCAAACATGAATATGGCTGACCATAGAGTATATTTTATAAGCTCTAAAACTGGCAGAAGAATTGCAGAATGGGATTTGCTTTGCACTGGTTGGAGAAGAAGATTTATGGTTGGCAAACCAATTAAATGTTTCTGCATTTAGGCATACTGACTCTGGTGTATTTGTAGTGCCTTCTTTTGCTCTGTTTCCTTCAGACCAAAGCACTGAGAGTGACTGTCCTGCACCAGCAGTTGGTGGGAAGTGTCCCATCTGTCTTTACGCAGTGAATATATAACTATTTACAGTCACATGGTTCTGCTGTAAGAAAATGGACATGCAGACAAATAACATTCACCACTGACCACTCTTATGTGGATCACATCAGCTACTTGAAATGTGAATTGCTGATGTTTTGGGTAGCATGTGTGTCATGGTGGTTTGACCCCAGCCAGCAGCTAAGCACCCAGCAGCTGCTCACTCACCCTACCCCTGCGGAATGGGGAGAGCGTCCCAAGAGCAGAAGTCAGAAAAACTTCTATCTTGAGATAAGGCAGTTCAATGAGTGAATCAAAGCTGTATGTGCAAGGAAAGGAGAACAAGGAATTTATTCTCTGCTTCCCATCAGCAGGCAGATGTTTAGCCACATCCCAGAGAGCAGAGCTTCACATAATGGTTACTTGAGAAGAAAAATGTCATAACCACAAACATCTCCCCGTACCTTTTCCTTACCTCAAGTTTTTATTGCTAAGCATGACTTGAAAAGGACTTGATGTCCTTTTGGTCCATGTGGATGAGCTGTACCCAGGTGTGTTTCTTGCCTGTTGCAGGGGCAGAGCAAGAAACAGAGAAGGCCTTGATGCTGTGCCAGCACTGCTCAGCAGTAACTAAAACACTGCTGTTACCAACTCTAAAATGTTTTTAGTCACAAATGCAAAACACAGCACCATCTTGTCTGCTACAAAGCATGCTAACTCCATCCCAGAGTAGAGCCAGTACCACTTCTACTCGTTGTTGTCTGCCAGGTAACACCTGTGGCTTGGGTTCCATCTGCTGTGGTAATTGCTCAGGACAGGAGAGGCAGCATGCTCTGTTGAGTTGATGGCACCAAAATCAGCTCCAGTTGGGTCACAGGGCACTTGTCTGGTTCTTTATGAATATTATCATCTGTTGGTGTTCTGGTGGCTGCTGCTGTGATACCTCCTGTAGCACAAAGCTCAAATCACAGAAACAATTTGAACATTTATCCATTGCAGTACCACTAGAAGGAAGAGAGAAAGGTATGTCTTTTCCACTTTCTCCCAAGGAATTGAACTCCAGGCTTTAAGAAGTCTTCTTGCTATATTTGTGTTTTACAAATATGTTAGACCTACTTTTCCTCCTTTAAAACAAGAAGAAAAGAAACAAGCAAACAGTCACACAGAAAAAAACAAAACAGAAGACAGAGCTGTCTTTGGAAAAGTCTTAGACACCTTTCATTTTGTTTTTCAAGCAGAGTGATGACAAGAACCTGAAAATTAGAGCTTTTACAATGTGTCATACTTGTGATTTCCAATATATAAAAGAGGAGGTCAGAATGGAAACAATTCCCTCTTTTCTCTTTTTTTTTTTGTCAAATTGAAGCAAGAAGATCGTATTTCTTCTTTGAATCAGTTTCCAGAGTTCCAGTATTCTACCACATCAAATTCAGGCTTGTCTTTATGGTCAAGTTAGACCTTGCCTTTCAGTCACATTTTATGTATATTCCTTCAATATCTGCTGTGTAATTTGCCGACTTTTATGGGATCAATACTGTACTTCGTGCAGGCTGTTGCATTCCTTCAAGCAGAATGCCTTCTTACCAGTATGATGTTCTTTATTCGGTGGGTTCATGAATTTTCTTTGCTCTTAAACAAAATAGTAAATGTAAAATCAGTGAACAATGTGTCTGGTATGCTTTAAAAAAAACCATAAATCATATTATCCTTGTTCAGTACCTGAGAAATATCACATGTTGTGTGTCTGCTACATTTCTGTTCAACCCAATGTTTAGGCAGCCGGATTCTTCTGTGTTTAGAATGACGGTAATACATGAAAAATAAAATACTGTTGGTGTCATAATCTTTCCTCTTGTTCAGTTCGTGATGAGAATCACATTAGTATGCATTGTAGCATAACTGACACAGACCTGTGTAAGTTGACTGTTCTGTTGACCACATGCCTCTGAATTTTTCTTGTGCAGCCAAATTGTACTGCAACTGAGCGAGCCATGGCAAGACTTGCAACACACCCCACCTTGAAGCCCAGATTTCTTGAACTTAAAGGTATGAAACATTTTATTAAATTGTTTATCACATCTGTAGCTTACTGGTGTGTTACCTTGTTCATGTGTATTTCTGACATGAACAAAAGTAAGAAACCCACAAAAACTAAAAGCTTCTGTAATTAGCCTAACTAGCTGCAGTGAACGAAGCCACAAACTTGAAACCGTTTATATTGGTTGAAATGGGCTTATATGTGACAGTATGCAATATGACATTTATTTAAGACAGGGTGTTGAACAAACAGAGCTTGTAATGGGAATTCTAAAAATCAAATCAATGTAATGGAGTATTTCTAAATTAAATAGGATCTAAATTAAATAAATGGATCATTACAATTGGGTTGTGAAAGGTTTTACAAATTACTTTCTTAATCTTTCCTGAACACTGTCCTCAGAATCCGTAGGGTATCTTTCCTGGTTATTTAGGTTTTCTCTCGTTCTCTTGAAACTGGAATTTTCCACCTAAAATTGATGTTAAAAAGAGTCAAGTCCTAGCAGTAATGTCACAAAATTACTTTGTTAATAACAGAGCTATCAAATACCCATTTGATTATATAGGAGCAATATAATGTTAGTTTGCAATTCTACACACAAAATAATGGCCTAAGTGAACATGATTATCAGCTGCAGATTATTTTTTGAAAGAGAAGTTCACAGTTCAACCCAAATTTCATAGCGTATTTAATTGATAATATTTTCAAGGTTTTTCCTTCACTTTTGTTGATACTGTATTCTAAGGTGTTTCTTGCCCCATGTGTTCTGTCAATAATTGATAAGGACATTCAAAATAGGCTTAATACAACACATAAAAGTTGTAAAAATGTTTTATTATATAAAAATAACTTGCATAAATTCATGTGTAGCTGCAACAAAATGTTTTTCTGCTCCTCATACAGCTGCTGTTAAAGCTTTTAAGGATGCAAGAAAGAACCCAGACAAAGCCACTCCTATGAAAAAGGATAAGTCAGAAGAACAGCCTAAATCAGCAGAACATTCCAATAGCAACTTGGATGGCCAAGCTCCTAAGGTACCTCGAAAACAGCAAGGATGTGAACACAAAACAAAACCAGGCATGAAAATAGAAACTGACAAGGTGGTTGAAGAACTCCGTCAGAGTGAATCTGAGCAGAAAACTGTGGAAATGGAGAGAGCATATGCTCCAGAAGAATCTTCAGTTCAGGCCGTAGCAATGCAAGCAGTCACTCAAAACAAAACAGGAAAGAAGCTTGACTATCAAAAAAGGAAAGAAAATATGAGTATGAACAAAATAAATGCAATAGAAGAAGTAATTGATGATAGTGACCAAGAGCATCCCAGTGAAAAGGAATACTTTGATGATAGTACTGAAGAGAGGTTTTATAATGAGTCTTCAGATTCTGATAGTGACAGCAATGATGATTTCTTCATTGGCAAAGTAAAAAAAAAGAAAAAAGTAGCAGCAGTTAATAGTTTGTCTTCAACAAAAGAAAAGGATAGTCTTCAGAAAAACATAGTGAAGACAGAAAAGAGCACAGTGCCTGGGATAGCACAAGATTTGATCATGAAAGAGAGAAAGCCACTTGCAAAAGCAAGCAAGCTGGAATCAGTGTTCTGCAGTTCTTTGTCTACCACCAACCAGAACTCTCAGAACAGAAGAAGGTAAACCTTTTCCCCATGTTATGTTCTCCATTCCCTCCCTCCTTCAAAGTAATGGAAATAAATGGTTGTGATTTTTAGTAGCCTTACTAAACAAAGAGAATTTAAGCCCATTAAACTTTAGAACATTTTCACAGAAACTACTCACCAGTCTTCTTAAGCTTCCTTGACAATATGTATTTTTTATATTCACAGTAGCACTGATGTATGCATAGGATTCCTAACTAGATCTACACCCAAATTCAATCACTTCTGAATACTTCTCTTTCTACTTCTTTATTAACATGGGTGGAGCAATATTGAAGAGGCTTGCGTGTTATGTTTGAAAAGTTACGGCATGAGTGTTCTGGTGATGATGATTCTTTATTCACAGGTGTTTATAATCTTACAAGTTTTTAAAATAATCTTAATTTCTCTTTTGGTTTTTAGAAATACTAAAGACCAGCCTCTCAAAAATGACAGAACAGGTATGTATTACTTAACCTGGTAAAATTATGAGAGAAAAAAACATTTTGAAATTCTGTTGTTTCTGCAGTCTGTTCATGATGGGCTGTACTTTGTTTCTTTTCAATTTTGTGGCACGTATTTTAGCATTTGTTGTTAAAGTGGTCAAACCATTGAGCTCTCATTTTAATCTGTGGATATTGTCTGCTATTTTCTATTTTTTCATATTAGAAGTACTTTAACATAAAGTTTACACAGGAAAGTGCTTTTCTGTCTGTCAAGCACTTAGTGTTACTTGTACACAGGTTAAGGTACCAGATAGTTATTTGTAACTAGCACCTTATAAGTAATTTCTTCACTAGCTCCTGAATATGGAATATTTTATTCCGTTTGTAGTTTATGGTACCATTTTGGAATTAATTGGATGGAGGATATAATTTCAGTCACATTGAGCTATATTGTGTAGCACTCACTGGTTTATTGTGAAAAAAAATGTTTAGACTGTGCTTAATATTTGTCTACACAAATTTTGAGTATTAATAAATCTTAACTATTTGCAGTCTACCAAATGGCAATTCACTGGGCTGCAAGATGAACAAATCTTGCTGTGAATATTCAAATGACTGTGTTCCCCATGGCTCATTATGAAATTTTTGAAAATATCTGCAATCCCGAGGTAGTTTGCATACTTTTATGAAAGTTCATGATGTAGTTAATGTTTTGTTTTGTACTTGCACAGGTTTTCTTAAAAATGAAACAAAGCTCATGAAGAAACCATTTGCAAAAGCTTCAGGGGGTATTAAAGGCAACAATAAGAAAGCATGTTTGGAGCAGCCTCTTCATCCTTCATGGGAAGCAAGCAGGAGACGCAGAGAGCAAATGTCTCAAATTACAGCATTCCAGGGGAAAAAGATTAAATTTGATGACTAGAGTCTATGTAAATGGAGGTTCAAAAAAAAATTTTTTTACAACTGCTGTTTGAACATCTTCGTTACACTGTCCATATCTTTTGCAACCTACAGAATTGCAACTGCTATTATTTGCCATCTTAGAACAATCCAGATTGGTCCATTCATTCTGTGTGCTGTCTGTTGATTAATGTAATGGCCACATGATGTTGGTTCGTAAGTCCCATTATGTAGTACCACCATTCATGAAATACAACCTAACATGAATGAAGGGTTTTTAGGAACATAATTTGTGCCCTGTAGGAATAGTACAGGTTCTTTCAAGGGGGATTTGGAAGGATTTTTTTGTATGTAAAAAAAAGTACTTTATATGAGAATTTGGTTGTCAAAAGAAAGGTTCTAGATTGTCAAATACATCTCAACTGAGACAAAGTAAGTAATTCTCAAACTTGAAGAGACTTCACAAATTCATCACTGTACGAGGTAGCTGGAGAAGCCAATCAGTTGTAAGCATAATATGAAAATTTCTGGAGACAATAAAATATTGTGCTTTTAAATTGTGATCTCTGTCCTCTGATTATGCTGCCAATTTGAAGAACTGAAAGGGTGTCTTTAATACTTTGTTCTGGTAAATACATCTGGATTCTTCAACATGTGTGTCCTGCACTTTCTGAAAGAATGTGAAAACCTGAAAAAACTTTGTACACTAAGAAACATTTGACTTTTAAGTGCCGGTCTGACATAGGGAGTTCATTTGATTGGGATATGACAAAAAAAATTTTACTATTTCTTCAGCTGCTTTTCCTGCTACCTAATTGTGAGAAATTCTGAACATGTAATTAATCTTTAATAATGTTGTTTATTTAAGTATAGTTACCTTTCATAATGAAATTAATTCATAAATGTAGTAAATGACTGCACTGTACTATTCATGTAGCATTTTGAGATGCCTGAGGAAGGCTCTGCATCAGACTAAAGGCCCATCTAGCCTAGCATCTTTGAATGTAGTCAAAAAGGGATGGTTTAAGGATAGAGGGAGCACACAGGGATACACCGTGCACCATTCATCTCTTCAAAATTCCAGTGTTACAGCTCGACATCTTGTGATATTGCAGCTTATGGTGTTTAATAATCCTCTATGGATCTCCTTTCTTCAGATTTGTCTGCTCTTAAATCCATGCAAACTTGTAGAATGTGTCATCCCTTAAGGGGTAGATGGCCTTCCTACATATTTCAGTCTTCAAAACCCAGTCTTTTTGTGTGTCTCAGCCCAAGCCAGCAGCCTCCTGGGCTGCATTAGAAAATGTTTTTAGTGGTATGAGGGAGGTGATCCTTGCCCTGGACTAAGCACAGGTAAGGCTACATCTGAAGTGCTGGAACAGATTCTGGGCTCCCCAGCACACAGGTGCCCAGAAAGATTGTGGAGTCTCCATCCTTGGAGGCATTTAGAATTTGACTGAGTGATTCCTGGGTGGCTGTTTCAAGGTCAGCAGCTTGGAACTAAATTATAGTTAGAGGTCTCTTCCTGTCACATCTACTCCTGACCACAGGGGAGTTGCTGTAAATGTCTAAAATATGTAGTCACTGTGTAATACCTCAGTGTATTCCGCTTGGGATGGCATTAGAGTCAAACGGCAGGAACAACTTTAATTTTTTTAATGTAGTGTTACTCTGTTGCTGGTATGGCCACTTCTGTCTCCCTCTCCTGCACAGAGGGAGGGGGCAATGCCCACTGTCTGTCCCATCCTGTGTTAAGTTCTTGAAGACTAAACCTTCAAGTTGGTCCATTCTGTATTAATATCTAGGCATGGTTTGCCCCACATGGTTAGGCTTTCTTTTCTAAATACTGAACAAATGTCAGTATATGTAATATGATCTCAAATGGCATTGCCTCCCAGAGGAATGAGAAATTGAAACAACCATTTCCACATGGGTTTTGTTGCTATTATTTTCACTGTACCATATGGAACAGCATTTAAGGCCAAAAGCTTCAAAATAAAGCACAAAAACATGTTTACTTTGGTTCTGTAGGATTATATTTCACAGAAAAAGCCATGCATTTACCTGCTTTCTACAAACTTCAAGATTTCCAGATGCAAATGTTAATCCTTGAAGCTTTAAATAAAATAAGTAAATAAATCCTAGATGAACGCCACACCAAACAGCTGTTTGGTATGTGACCTCTCTGGTTCCAGTATAAGGCAAGAGAAGTTTCGTTTGGTAGATGTCATCAGCTATAACAGTTTTTCATGGACAGCTTACCTTTCTTTTAGCAAATGAGTAAACTGTTTAAAGACCAAAACCTTAAAGATTGCAAATAGTTTGAAAAAAGTTCAAAGACTCTAAGGAGCCAATGTTCTAAAGTGGTTTTTTGCATATGCTTAAAAGATCTAGGTGCATTGGTTTATCTTGGCATTTGAGCAAGTTTCTTACTGCACTATTACAGCTGTAATTTGTGGCCACAGAATTCTCCCTGAAGGAAGCCTGGCTTATCAAAACATCTCGGTTTTTTTTCTTCAGAAACACTTCTGAGCTCTTACTTTAAAGAAAAGAAGGAAGATAACATCCACTGAACATGAATGAGAGAAGAGAGATTAGGATACTGGCATTACTTCATATTTTAATGGGTTTCTGCTGGTGCTTAGTGACTCACCTGGATCACAGCCTTAATACATTATACAGATGGGTAGCGATATCTTTTATGTGTAACTGAGCAATTTATTTGTGAACTGATAAACCCAGTGAACTTGCCTGGAAGTTGTTGATAAAGTTTAGAACGTTTCCATTTTAACAACATAACATGTTCAGCAGGTATGTGATTTTAACTGAACTCATATCTGTATCACTGTTCAGACAGAGGCCTCTCACAAAGTACTACCAATTTATTTTTATAGTGATGGGGAAAGTTACTTCATTCTGTGATGATTAGTTTTAAAAATGTTGAGAACCATACTTTTCAGTTTGGTAGCATACCGTAGAAGAAATGTCTAGCCAGGTATACACCATCAGATACTACTGGGCTGCTTCAGGTGCACAAATTTTTCACTTCAGCCTTACCAACGAAAATCTCAGATTTTTCAGTGTCTTTTAAGACAGTCATCACTAGTTTAAATTTCTTTTTTTTTTTAATAGCGAACAGGCGTATTATTGATGAGACCAGTCTGAAGACTTCCGAACAGGCATAAATATTTCCTTAATGAGTTTTTATGGAATAATCAGATCAGGAAAAATAGGGCTTGAATGAAAATTCAGTTACAGCAATACTTTCTTAAGCGGAAGTGTTGAGCTGCTTTGTGAATGCAGACTGCTGGTAGATCATTTTGTGATACTAGACAGGTGATCTAATGTGAAAATGAGATGGCAGAATGGAGGTAGAGGGTACTTGGGAGCTGGGAGATGCTTTATTTTCAATAGCTTTGGATATACCTTCTGCAATTATCATATGCAATTTTTACTGCATTTTTGTATTTGCACAGATTCTGATCCACACCAGGTTCTGTGCTCTCGGAATAGCATTTGGAGAAGTTCTCAGTTTGAAGGTCTTAGCTCTAATAAGTAGGATAGGAAATACTTTGTTAAATAGAGAAACGTTACACAAAGTGGGTTATATCTGAAATAATTCTAGGTTTATTTTATGAATTTTAAAAAGATGTTACATTGGTTTTGTCTCCGTATACGTGAAACCAAGAGTGCCATCAGTTGATATTTAAGTGTTTGACAGCTTACTAGAACAAGTCTCCAAATTTTTTAACCATGCTTTTCTGTATTAATCCCTCAGTGAAGGGACAAGAGATGCTTCATAACTCAGACTGTTTCATCAGTTTAGCATACAGATTGAAGAGGCAGCAGGACACTGGCTTGTGCTCAGAGAATGTAAATAACAGGATAAAAAAATGTTTGGAGTAATTGCATGTTTAATCTGTTAGTCAGTTTTCTGGAGTACATAGACTTTCTACCATGTATTGCTCAAAAGTTGTTTCCATGAAAGCATAGTTTTTTGGGGCAGAAATTCTGAAAGTGCTTTTTAAGTTCCTATTTTTACCGAGGCAGATATGGTAAGGAAATCGCGTGTCCAGATAAACCATATGCCTCGTCCTGTTAAGCCTTTTCATGTTAATCCTTTGTGTGGTATGAGGGGTAATTTATCATGCCTTGAAATTTTTTCTTTCTTGTTTCTACCTTGTTGTGTAATTTTTTCTGAGACCATGTCAGCATGACAGAATCTTCCTCATTTTCATATAGACATAACCACCTTAACTGAAGCCTTCTCCCTGGGAGATGGATCTGGCCTGTGCAGTAAGTGTAATACTTCAACAAGTAGAACGCTTGAAACATTTTATTCAAGTCATTTTCACATAAACTTGCAACCATAATACGGGCATGTAACACAAGAATATGAAAGTGCAATGAAGAATACAAAGCTAGTGCCTGAATATTATAAATTAGAGCTCTTCAGATAAAGATGCAAAGTTACTGAAATTAAGACTCGTTGAAGAAAAGTGAAGGAAATAATGAAAAATATTCAAGAAAGTTGCAAAAACAAGTGGCATTTCACTGTATCTGTAGCTTTAGTTGCATAATAAAAACCTCCCAATTACATATTCTTTGGTTTTAGTTCAAGTCAAAATCTTTCAGCACCTTTTAGGATTTGGAGAAAATGAAAATGCCTTTTTGGCATAAATGTGAGACACAGGATAAACCACCTTTCAATGTCTCATTTATGAAAACCACCCTGCTGGTTTTGAATGAGCACACTGCAAACAATGCATGAATGACAACAGGAAGGTACATTTGATATGTACATTCATTCTGGAGGAGAGAAAAAATGAGTAGACTTTTACTAACACAAAAACAACATCTACACAATATTTTGGTTCCATTGGTGACTGGTCTGTCATTTTTGTTACACTTTTGTCTAGAAATACGCAAGTATCAAATGTATTTCAGGATTAAAAAAAATATATAACAAACCCTTCCTCTAATGAGCCTGACATACATTATGTTCCTTATGTGCAATTCTTACGTAAAGATTTGAAATGTGGGAGGTCATTGTTTCACACACATTTTTACAGTCTGGCTTTTCATAAGAAATTTGAGACTGCAAGACAGCAAATTCATAGTAGAAATCTCACAAAATTTATATCAGGTTTCGCTCCCACTGAGACCAATGTCTATATGCCTTTCAAAGATAATGGGAATAAATAAGCCCAAGGTCTGGTAAAATTGAATCCAAATATAATTTGCTGTAAAAATAAAAGCTTTTACCAAAACAAATTTTTAAAATGGTTTTGAGCAAAAATGCACATAATCCCAAAAACATATTCCAGTACGCAAAAAGTAGGGTGTCAAATCTGCAGAGCCAAGATACTGAAAATACTGGTTGGTGCTCCCCTATTTAAAACTACTTCTACACATGCTATATAATAAATTCTTCTACTGCGTTGTGATTTACTATAGTTAGACAGGGTTAAAGTCACATTCCTTCATTTTTTTTAATCCTAAAATCCCTTGTTTTTCTGTTCATATCTTAGGCAATTTTTGTGCTATTGTACATTAATGTCATTTTGCTTAACACACATTTCAAAACAAATACAATATTTTGCTACGGAAAGAAAAGCTACATTTTCGTAGCTCAAATATCCCCAATATTCAAAGTTACAGCGTTCAACACCTTTCCAAACGAGGCCGTTCCCACTTGTTCCACCTACACAGATGCTCAAGGCTCTCTGGCTCCTTGCTGACTGCAGTGGAGTTCTGCAAGTAGTTTGGGCACAGACGTGTGAGCAGGTGAGTGTGTCATGAGCGAGGGGTGCCCCCCTTCCTGCGGCTGCTCCGTCTCCAGTTACTGCTCTCATATCTCACATTCAGCATCAGGCACAATGAGGTACGAGCACACCACCTCTTCCCAGGAAGCAGCCCGTGCCCACAGCCTAGCTTCCATTCAGTAGCTTTCGTGTCCATTGCCCAAGCTGCTCTCAGGACTTTGACCCCAGTTCTGAGTTAAGTCTATAGAAAGGTGAATGCGCTTGCTGCGTTCAATTCCCTAACGCCTCTTAAACTTAGAAACTCTTTGGGCTGAGATTTCAGAAGCCTAGACTTTAAACAGGCCCTCATTTTCGCAGACATAGGTAACAAATGGTTTTCTAATAAATCAAGTTTCCAAATTTTGCTTCTGTTCATTGCCCGTACTGGTTACTGATTGCTTAAATGGATCTTGCAGCAAACAGAAAGGGACCTGCAGGTATAAATTATATTATTCTGCACCCTCTCCCACTGGTGGGTAGTAATCACCAGGTTGCTGGTTCTCAAGTTCATTTTAAGTTCTAGTTGTGCAAATTTGTAACCACGTTATGATTAAGGTGGAAATAAATAAATGTACTAAAGAACAGCTGATCCTTGAAGGATATTATGGTAATTCATCAAACTTCCAAATTAAATCCATTGGGTTCTAATGCATAAAATATTTCCAAATACTGCTTGAAGTATTCTCAATAGTGATAATAAAACCTCTCCATACTCCTCAGATTTTTCATTTTTAACTATATTGAATAGCACATTTTTTTCTTCTTTTTTTTTTTTAATATATTGAGCTTCCAATGTTTAATTAAGTGTTTTGAACTGCTGATCAAATTTAATGAATACCAATCAATAGTTCTAGGTCCCATTGTTCCGAAAGTAGATTCTTCATTTTACATGATCAGAAATCTTCTGAAAAAAACCACCAGATCCCCTTGTGATATGTCATTTCACAGTTTAAAACAAAAATCACAGCTACTGTAGCTTACAGCAGGGTGCACTGCAAAAGCAAAATAATTTGGGGATGGGAGGAGTAGTAGTATACCCAGCACCAGTTAAGCAGTTCAGCAAAAACATTAATTTGGGCTGGAAGTTTTTCCCCTTAACAATGTTGCATTTGGTTCCTGAACAGCCTGAAGTAGGATGTTAAATACACTGACTTTTCCTCTTCCTCTCTATATAGTATATTTTCAACTTAGTTATTATGAATACTGAGATATACATTTTAAAGTCAACTACAGTACTTAAGGGGGAAGCAGGTAGTAGGTTTTCTTCACGCTAAAAATACTTTGTAAGAGATTCTGACCTACTTCTGGTTGTGGTGCCACCTGAGTTAATTGCCTGTATTATTCTGATGGTTAACCTGTTCAAGTTGGATGTTTTTCACAGATGACCACATCAGGGACTCTTCATCATCTCCAAGAGCCCATTTCTTGACAGGTTATTTTTTTATCCACATTAAGTTTGCAGAAGTCTTTTTAAAGCCCCACCTTGAAAAATTTCTTGAACATATAAAAGTGGGTAAGCTTTTTAATTAATTTTCACAGATGAAGGGTATATTTCAAAACCCCATCTGTTTTTCACTTAAGAAAATGGAAAAATTTCTAAAGTATTAAAAATGTAAACATAACTTTTCTTGCAGGGGTATAACTGATATATATAATATATATGTATTTCTCTGCTATATGTTAATATTCCTTGAAAACTGAACATACTTCTCTCTTTCATATCAATGTGTCCTAGCAAGAATTTTTAATGGTACTGTATCATTACTCTTAATCTGTTTTTCATTATTGTATTTTCTGAGATAGCTGACATTAGTACTTTCTCTTGCATTTTATTTAATTCATTTTGCATACATTTTTTTCTACCTTTTAAAATATGTTCAACTCATTCACCAGTAATATTCCCACTGAAGTCTATTGTCACGTAAACTCCAAATTTGAAGGAGCTAAGAAATGGTCCCATGTTTTTATGAATTAGTTAGATTTTCAAAATTTAAAGTATCTCTGCACGAAGCACCAGTTTCACACATTTCAACAGCAATACAAGTAATGCCAATTTAAATTCTTAAAATCCAGTTAAGTTTTGGTTGAGAAGCAGCTGAAGTGCTTCAAAGTCACATAAGGTGTGTGGATGTATCTGTGTATGTTCTGCAGTTTTGTTTCTATAGTGTTTGCAACCTAGTAAAGTTTGTATAATGATACTTCAGTTCAAAACATTTGGCACCATCTCATCCATATCTTGAATCTTTCTCAGTATCTGTTGAAAGAAAAGAAATAACTTTATGCAGATGAGCAAGCACGCACAGAAAGAGGAACTGCTAAATACCCACTTGTCAGCTTGAATGCCCAGGTCAGAACGGTAACAGACGTTTTGTTTCCTAGCCCTGCGTGAGTGTGTGTACGTGAGACAGAGAGATATAAAGTATGGTGTACATATATACACATATATAGGATGTTAGCCTGGAGAAGAGGAGGCTGAGGGGAGATGTCATCACTCCCTACAATTCCCAGAGAGGGGGCGGTGGTGAGATGTGGGTCGGTGTCTTCTCCCACGTAACCAGTGAGACAGGAAGAGAGGAAATGGCCTCTAGTTGCAACACAGTGGTTTAGATGAGAGATCAGGGGAATCTTTTTTCACATAAAGGGTTGTAAAGCATTAGAGCAGAATACCCAGAAAAGTGGTGGGGTCACCATCCCAGGAGGTGTTTGGAAGCTGTATGAATACGGCACTTGAGAACATGGTTTAATGGTAAGCATGGTGGTGATCTGAGGTTGATGGCTTGACTTCATGATCTAGAAGGTCTTTTCCAACCTTAGCTATTCTATTCTTCTGTGTACTCAATAACATTTTCATAGGCAAGATGGGGAGACTAGAAGTTAAAAGCATGAAACATAAGTTTGCCTCATTTAACTACTCATTTCCTAACGCAAAGTGAGGAATGAATATTTTAAAGGCTAATTAGGCAAGTCACATTAGTTCAGTGTATTTGTTTCACTGACACTGTTATAGAAGACTACACTGGTCATCTGTTTTACTTTTCATTTACTGCTCTGGAATTTATTTCATATGAACTTCTATACAATGTTAATAGTCATTCCTTATGCAATCCAAATGAAATCTCTTGATAAATATTTTATAGGACTAACTAACACAGTATTCTGAGAACTGCTTACCTCTGTGTTACAGGAGACTGCTTTCTGTGTGTTTCACAGATACTAAGGTACTGTAGATCTACCGTGAGGACATTTAATAAATGAATTTGCCTTTTTGGAGGAAAAATGTAAAAAAGGCATAATTTTGGCATTGTTTAAACTTTTAAAGAACTAAACTGTAAATGGATAGTGTGTGAAAGAACTGTTTCAGGGAGGGTGGCTGCTGTGTAAGCAGCAGCAGCAGCAAAGTAACATACATGTGTGGGATTTTGCAGAATGTCTTAAGAGCACTGCAGCTGCTCAGTTCTGTGTGGATGCTGTAAAAGGGTACTGAATGATGCTAGAAAGGTCCCAGTGCAAGTACAAAGAAGGTGTACTAGCCAGAGATCATTATCTAGCAGACTAGACAGAAGCAGCAGTTTTGAAAGTGTTACATTATTCCAACAGCACAAGTGCAAGAGCAAAACTCCCACAAATTTTAAAATTCCTGAAACCCACGCAACAGAATACTAACAGTGAGGCGCAAAAACCCAGGGAGGCACTTACGGTGAAATTGTACAGCCAGAAGCATAGGCGTGGTGGCCCGTGTAGCGGATGTCGCAGCGGACGATGTTGTTGGAGTAATCGGATTCAGGCACCAGGTAGCTGGGGTTCACACTCACCTGCAGGAGAGAAAGCACAGTGCTGTCTACTGCCAGATTTCAGTTGCTAACTTACATGCAAAAGGATGTATGCAAATGATGTGCTTCTTTAAAAGCAAAGGAAAACCCCCAAAATCCCCCAAACCTCCCCATTCCCAATACACGTACCTTCAGAATGTAATTTCCAGGTTGTACATCAGTAATATCAATCCACTGGCAATCTATGTCAGCATTGTAAGTGTCGTAGCAGCCAGGGCTCAGACCCTTAAGAATGAAGTTAAGATAGGTGTAAAAAATATTAATCTTTAGGAACAGTGACATTCTAGACATTAGGGACACTCAGACTGAAGTTCACTTAACCATCACAGTTCACTTAGAAAATTAACTTAGAAAATGAGTCCTATTTTCAGTTGGCATTTTATTTGTGTGTCTAAACTGGAACATTTAAGTCTAATGTACCACTTCTATAGACTGCTCTTTATTACTACTGGATAAGAAACATCTATAACATTGACAGTTGTTCATCTGTGAGACACCTGTATTTTCGTATAATCACTTGTTACAGTACTCCTTTCACGTAAAAACTGTTGACGTTATTATTTCCTGTTCTTTACGTAAGATCAGAATAAAATAAAAATTGACCGAAGACTGGAGGTAAGTATCTGTAAATGTTGAGTGAATAGCTTCTGAGGTCCTAGAGTACAGACAGACTTGATCACCAGATTGGAACCTCTCTCTACCCTTTGAAATGATGCAACTTTTTGCTGTGGATGTACTCTGCCCAAGTGCCATCTTTGAATAGTAGGGCCAAGGGCCATTTTCAATTCAGCTTTGCACGGAAATGGTGTCTCTTCAGGCAAATAGTGACACAAGAATCTGAGGGAACTGAAGACATAGCCTTTATTCTAGATGCATCTTTCTGAAAAATTCTTTGTTGTTAGGAACATTAGTAAGAATTCCCACGTATGAATGTACTGGTGGTTCAAATCTAGTGTCTTTAGCTGTGTGTATTTAGCAATACAGATTGCTCTAGGCAGAGCTGATCTGTTCTGGCAACACACAGAGTACAGAAAACCCAAATCCTGCAGGAATTCCCTCTTGACCCAGCCGGTGATCAGCTCAGGCTCTCGCATGTACGTGCCAAGTCTGAGGCTGGAGGAAAGTTTTACAGTCCAATTACAAACCCCTGAAATATGGGCTTCCAGTGGAAATGCTGACACAGCCGTGATTCTAGTGACACAAATACTCCAGCAGTAAAATATGTATGTTGCTTAGTTAGATGTCATAGTCTACAGACATAGAAAAGGTATTTATAAAACCTCTTCAAAGCCTTTATGTATTGCAGATCATTCATTATAGTTAAAATTCAAATGTGGACACGTCAGCCAGTGAAACATAGCTGTCATTTCTCTGTGATAGAATAACTACCTTCTAGATTAAAAGCTGCAGAATAAGGGATAAAGTTAATGTGTAAGTATGGCCACACTGAGTTAAACCACAGATCCATCAAAGCTCAGTGTCATGTCTCTGACAGTGGTCAGCAGCAGATTCCTGACAAGAAAAGAACATAAGGAATGGGATGTGTAATGTCAGGCAAATTCCTTCCACCAGGCATTTAACTGTATTTAAGGCATGGGGTACCATCGGATTTCTGTCTCTAATAACCTCCATTACTTTGTCTAAATTTTTCTTGAGCCCATGGAGATTTTTCATGTCTGCAACATCCAGTGGCAGGGAATTTAAAACTTCATTCATGTGTCCAAAGAGCATTCCTCTCAGTTTTAAAGCTGTTGCCTGACAGGTCTTGAGTTCTTCCATTATCAGAAACATCAACAATTGTCAGCAAATATCAACAACTTCCACTTTCAATTCACATTCACTCAAGTTTTGGTCGTATTTCTGGTTTTCCAAATGGAATAGTCTATGAAATCTCTTAGCCATACTACACTGCTGGATCATCCTTGTTCTGCTGGAGCTGGCTGGTTTGGATTTTTTAAGCTTTTCTTTAGCAGTTCTGCGAGGTGGTGATGCAATATTCAAGGTAGGAGTCTCCCATGGATTTGTCTATCATAATGGTGTGTTCCATTTTCCATGTTCCCCTAATAAGCCCTGGCACCTGGCTTTACATTTGCACGTGGCCCATCATGCTGTCCACGCAGCTGCCATTCCCTTTAACAGCCTCCCGCTGTACAGGCACAGAACAACGCTCTGAGTTTTCTGTGCCAGACCGCCAGCCAGCAGCTGCAGGTATTGATGGAATCCAGCACCTTACAGCTCCAGACTCCAAGCAAGGAAGCAAATGCCAGCTATGAACCCTGGGGCCAGCCAAGGACGTCAGTGAGCAGTCTGGAGGGGGATGAACATTGGGAACAGCTTCTTTATGGGCTGTCTTGAGTGCCCCTTAGCAAACCTGACCAGTTCTACAGCCGCAAGAACTTGTGACGTGTTTTAATGTAGTTCAGTTACCAGTGGTGCTACGCTGGTGAGTGTCACTGCACTTTGATAAGAAGCCCACGGTTAACAGCACATGGATGAATTATCAGTCTCCAGGTTAGTATCCTGGTCTCCATAACAGGGAATTCCAGAAGCTAGTTAGGGCATCAGCTAATTTAGGGCATCATGTGATTGGCAGTAAAGTTATCCAAATACAAACTAGGGGGATGAAAGACAAGTGGTTGTCTCCAAAGCAGCTCCTACCTGCGTGTGTGCTGTACATGCATACCGCCTGTAATACCCGTAATCACAGGAAGTATCTTCAAGGCAGAAACTTGCTTTGTGTCCTTCAGCAACTTTTCTATGTGAGCTCGCATCCAACAAGTCATAGTGGCTGAATTCGTCCATGCTGTGATAATGTCTGTTAAACCATTGACACATTATTAGAGAGGGATCAGATCTTGGCAACATTTTAAAATATTCCTATTTGACCTACATCCTGTTAAATCTGGCCAAATTTTATTTATTACCCAAAACCTGTGTGTTAGTATACTTTCCTACTACTGACCACTCAATTATTTTCATCACTCTAATTTTCAAGTACTACATGTCATCTTCTAAAAATAAATAATAGATTTTAATTTGTTATTGGAAAGATTCCACAGCAGCACTGTTTTTCCAAAATTTCCTGTTTCAGCTCTTTTCCAGTAACAATAGCAAGTATTGAGTAGTTCATATTTGAATTTAACATCTTGTAAGTGCCTTTAGCCAGAGTTTTGCTAGGAATGCTTACCTTACATACCTTAAATTCCATGGAAGTTTGCTACTTGCTAGCAAAACCCCAACAATTTGGTTTCACATTTCTGTGGCCCTCAGACAATGTAACACATTCATAACATTGGTGAAGACAAAATCTGCATAAAGAAATCAGCTTCTGTGTACTGGCAATGCAGATTTCATTCACTGTCAACTATTTTTGCAGTCTGTACTTAACGTTTTGTCTATTTCAAAAGTGTGTATGCTTTTCATTTGGGCAAAGTGATGCATTTTTCTTGCTTTCTTGCTTTTTGCATTAGGCCAAATACTAATACACTCACACAAAGTGAGTTCTAGCTCTTAATGTGGAGTTTAACACCTCATATTCTTGTAATTTCACTTTTTCCAAATGTGTGGGAAACCAAACTTGTCTTTTCTACCTGCACTATGTCTTTGCAGCGCTTGGCTGCTGTTGCTTTCGAAAGCTTTCCGCTCAGGAGGTGTATGGAAAAGGTCTAATTAAACACAATTCAAATGTATTGGTGAAACAAAGCAGCACAGGAGCCTCACAAGCAGGCACATCCAGAACACTAAAACTGGGCCACAGATGATGATGACTAACACTGAGGTCTGATGGCTAGCCAAAGTAATTGGCAGAGTTCCATTTCCAAATGAGTTTGTTTCACTGTTATGGAAATGATCACAAGAGACGCATTTTTTTTGTAGGCAATGCATTTTCTGTCCAAGAACTGGAGCAACAATAGAGACACTTTGCATCTGGACAGTGATAGCTGGGCTGTTGTGGCAGAGTAAGAAACCATTTTTCTACAAGTGGAAGATTTCAACTGCTCTTTACCCATTTCATCCATTTATCAACTTTTTAAACATGAGGGATTTTTGTTATTGGTGAAGATTTTTTTCAGGGATAGAGGTTAACTAAAGCATTTGTGGAGGCTTATTTATTACGTCTGATTTAGTTTTAACTTTTTGATCCTTGCAAGATTTATAAACTGAAAATATGAGTCTTTTTTGAAAGAATTTGTTCTAACGATGCTGATTTTTCATTCAATGCCTAAAGCCTCTGAACCTAGAGAAAAATATTACATTGGCTCAGAGGCCTTCAGATCAAGCCCACATTGCATACCACTTTTAGAAAAGAATAACATTAAGTTGTCATTTATGTACCTGTAGCAGCAGAGTTGTATTTAAAGCAAGTGCAAGTAAGTATTCTGAGAAATTAGGTATTTCACAACTGCTCCTGCTGAGAAGTAGCGAAAACTGGAAAAAAACCTGCAAACTCTTGCATATGAGTTTTCTGAAAAGGTACAGGTTTGCAGTGTCACCTGCTCCCAAAATCTTGAAAGTGTTCTACATTTCCCTTGCTGTGTTTCCAGCAATTATACTATTTCTAGAGCAATGCTGCTATGTCAAAATTTCATCATATGGTGAGAATATTATTGATAATGGGATCAGTCAACTCAGTAACTTTCCTTTTCCATATTGATCAGACCATTCCCTGTGAAGAACTAACTCATGAAATTCAGCTCAAGAAGTATGGGTCAGTGTTTAAAATGACATGTTATTAGAGGGTACATGCCAGGAAATGTACATTTTAGGGTTTCTATTTATTTTAACATGGTTGGGACTTTTATTTACTGATTACACTTAAACGTGAGTGGACTATACATAAAATAAAAGGAGGAAGTGCTACTGTCAAATCTCATTTCAGACTTGTATTTATATGTAATTTATACATTGTAAGAGTTTCGTACATATGAATAAGCTTTGTACCCATCTTGGTTTCATGTGTCTGTATAGAGAGTAATTACCACTACATATATAGAGTAATTACCACGACATAAAACTAATCAGAGAGTAAAAGGCTAAGGTTTCCCCATGATTTCTCTCTGCTTCACTTTAGTTTTAGAAAATGTCCCCTTAGAAGTGAAAATTTGTTAGTGAAAAGCATAATTAGAAGATGAGCACTTCACTCACTGGTGACAGCTGTGCCACTCCCATGAATAACGGGGTCTGCTGGGCAGAAAATCCGACGTGCCTTGATTTTTCACTCTTTGGGGGAATCTCAGGAGCACCCGATTGTCATAGTCTCTAACATCTGCTCGATAAGCTGAACTGCAATGATGCAAAACAAGGAAAACAAAGAAAAAAGCCATAAGTATATGCAAGAAATACATTGAAAAATACTTTATATTGTTTCAGAAGTAATACAGCAGAGATCATTTTGAGCCCAAATCTCCTCATGCATTGGAGATTCACACAGGAATTCCATATAGTGTGGAAATGCCTCGTGTCAGACCAAGACCTGAGTAAGATTTAGATCTGGTTTTAATTTTATAAACGGAAATTTGACCACTGACTGACTCCATCTATGAAGAAGATCACTGCTTAGCTGTAAAATTACTCTGGTATCAAAAAACACAATTTTATTAGTTGCTGTTAACCAAAATGACTCCCCGTGTATGCACAATCACACAGCAGATGTTTGATTCTGTTGTGAAAAAAAAAAAAATGTATATAAATCAGGCTGCGTTTTCCTGTTCTACATAGCTATTATCCTTTAAATTCTGGAATATTTTAATCAACTAATAGCCAGCAAGAACACTTCAATGAGTCTTCACTGTGAAGCTAGCATAAAAAATACTGCTTCTTATGTCATGTTTTCTTTTTTCTGCAAGTGAAGAGCAAGCATGATCCTGGAAACAGTCTGACATAAATTAATGATGCTGGCAAATAAATAAATCTGTTTTGCATGATAAGGTATCAAACAAGTTAAAATGGTTAAAAACAGCCATGTTGACTTCTTTCCAAACAAAACAGGAAAAATCCCTCCTTGCCAACTGGACAAGACCTAACTTCATAACAAAGCTGTTATTTCAACCCCTTAAGAGACTCTGAAACACTTTTCAGAGGGATTTTAGTTTTAGGAGACATTACAAGGCATAGGCCCAGAAACAATTAGCTTACTATAATCTTAATAGTAATTTGTGCTGGTTAAGAATAGGGTTTTTGTTGTTTGGTTGGGTTTTTTTGGTTTGTTTTTTTTTAATGAAGTAGCATATGGTCTTGTGAGAGTAGAAGAGGGAGATGAAAATCGACGGATTGAAGTAGTTTTCTAGGTGCCTCCATTTCATAAAATTCAGAAATGTTCAAGTGAGCCTGACAATACAAACGTGTAATACAATTTTTCACAACATGCAGGTTCTTCAGGAGATGTGTAGCTTGTCTCTCTAGTATGGCAGTATTTCTTTCTGATGTGCACACTCCACCCTCTGCCACAAACTTGGAAGAAGGTTACAGCGGGCTGTGTTTCCTTGAGCCCTCCAGCCTCACCTTTCTGCACTCTTCACCGTGTTCACAGGTGGAAACAAGAGCACAGCAACCCGCAGAGAACGGGCAAAAGCGTGGGACGATGCCTACCTTGCCAAGCAGTTCTCCTCTGCAGCACATCTCAAGTTATACATGGACATCCTCTGGACATACGTGGACGCCTGGATGTAATAGGGATCCGGGACTAAGTCAGGGAGACCTGCAGTTCATCAAACCAACCACATAACAGCAAGATCAACCGAGGACACGTTTGCAAATATTTGGCTTCCATCCCAATCGTTAGGAGCCGTCGTTTTGCTACGGACCCCTGCCCTCCGTTAACCTCACATCCCCCTTTGCTCAGGCTTGTCCCAAACATCCCATCGCAAGCACGACGCCCGGACCCCTCGGTGGGCTTATCGGCAGCTCGCCACTCTCCCAGACGCGGGGAGAGGGCTGCCCGCCGCCCGAGAGCCGGGCGAACGCTTGCCCGGTCGGGTTTTGCCCCAGGCGAGGCCCAGGGAGGGCCGGCGACCCCCGCAGCGCATCCCGCCGGGACCGGCGTGCGCGGAGCGAGCGGGTCGTGCGGCGGGGCCGGGGCAGCCGGCAGGGGAGGGACGGGACGGGCGGAAAGGAGGGCTCTTACCGTACTGGAAGTAGCCGGTGCCGTAGCCGGGTCTGTACCTGCTGCCCTGGCGGGGCCTCTCGTAGGTGTCGTAGTAGTTGTAGTAGGGGTTATCGTCCGTGTACTTGTAGGGGTTGTAGGGGTCGTCTCCTACCATGACATCTTCCCGGCCGGGCCTGAAGCTGCCCAGGGGCGGCAGGCTGCCGGCCCCGGTGCTGCTCCTGTTGCCGTCGGTGCCGGTGCCGCCGGCGGGGCTGGCGGGGGCGCTGGGTCGCGGCGCCCCCGAGGAGGCG
>VZTD01005656.1:361808-453916 GCA_013397725.1 Rhagologus leucostigma | reverse complement strand
CTCAGACACACGTAGGCTGCCAGAGTATGCCGTGGGGCAGCGCCAAAGTATGCAAAGGAAAAATGCTATTAGCTCATCAGCGCTGGAGAGACTAGAAACGGGGTGGCGGGGAGGGGGAAGGGGCCGCTGGCGAGAGAGGAAACATGTTTCTGGAAAATGTGCTGGCCGGCACATCTCCCGGGCTGGAGCAGCTGCTGGTGACCTTCGTCTCAGCGCTGAGATCCCCTTAATGACCTCTTAATTAGGAGAAAACCTCCATCAAATAAACTCTTGACTATTGACTTTTGGGTTTTGTGCATATGAGTCACACGAGAAATATACTGGCGATGGTCCTCCCGGAGTAAGTTTTCACTGAAAAGTGAAATTTCACATGGGAGAGGCTTAGCCCCATCACCAGAACAAATAAACCAAGTTCGGGTAGTGTCTCCCCAAAACCATGCTGGGGAAGAGGAGCAGGCTGCGGCCCGAAAGACTCTCCCTTCCTTCCTGCTTTTACAAGAGTTCATCAAAGCTGTGTTTTGATAAGTACAATCACCCAGCAAGGCAAACGAATTAAGGTCTTTGGATTTCAGCCAAAACTTCTTTTGGGTGTATTTTTCCAAGGGCTGTTTGCTTATGAATCCTTGCAAAGGAATTGAGGAGAATACACAAAAGTTCTTCTTCACCAGAAGTTTGGTGGTGAGGACATTTAAGTGAATCCTGTCGATGATGATCAGCCTGAGCTGGAGGTTTTCACCTTACTCAGGTAGATTCAAGGCAACCTCGGACTGCTGCCAGCTTCCCCATGTCAGGTTAACAGTCCACATGTTACTGGCGGGGTGGATATTTGCCACTGGGTTTTTATGTTCTTGATACAGTTCTCCTGTCATTTGTTGTGCTGTAGTTTATTTTAATTGCATATTACTTTAAATGGTGTACACTTAATAATTGAAAACCAGCAAAATGTGATCCCACGTTCTGGCAGTGATGGACAGCGAATGCTGATTTACACTGCAAAAGAATTATTAGTTGTAGTGCTCATCTTTAAAGTACTTTCACCACCCTGAAATCAGTGGTACCACCCTGCGTGTCAAAGGTCCCCCCATGGACAGGGGGGTCATTGGCTCTGACCGGCACCAGGTGCTCGCCATGGCAGGCTTGCTTGCCCTGCTCTAGCCATAAAAATGGTCAGTCTGGAGAGCACTGAGGAGCACAGGGGAGGTATGCTCCAAAGACAGCAAAGTCTTCTTACTTGAGAACGTATCCAGTAGCCAAGTGGATGCTTGTTACCATCGCTAGCCAGCACCAGGCTGGTGGGGAGCATCTGCAGGACTGGGTCCCCAAGCAGAACAGTAACCCGTGCCTTTCCACAAGTGGGTTGTACATGCTAGTTTGGGCAGTCTGCTGCAGAGGTGGTTGGGTTTGGGTTCTCTTATTCACTGTATTTGCAGGCTGTTCATCTCCTGTGATCTTTCTCATTGTGGCTTCGAAAATATTATTCTCCATTTAAGGGTTTGCCTGGAACAATCAGTGACTAAGGCTGAGTAAAATGGAAAGGTTGAAGATAGGGAAAATGCAACACTGAAGGAATGAGGTTTCTGTCTTTTTAATCTTCCTCTAAATCTTACTAATGTTACAAACAGCAGGTTGTTGCCCAATGTGTGATATTAGACAATGTTTCCACACAGTGGGATTCCAGCCATTTTTTCTTATGCCTGATTTAAGTTACTATTTTTCATGAAACCAGAGAAAGCATATTTGAGGCTGATATTCTCACCCATCTGTCAGCCATTCACGCTATTTGCCACTTTTTCCATAACACAAGTGTCATTTTAAAATTAATTTAGGGTTCATAATGCCTGAAAAGCACTACTAGCATCACTAGAGAGTCTTAGCATCAGGTGCCTGTGTCCATTTAGCTATTGTCCTCTCCCCACAGGTTGCCTGATTACACCAGGTTTTTATATGATGGGTCTGAATAGAGCATCAAAAATCGCTGTAACCTGACGTATGGAGGCAAAGATTGCTGCAATACTTTAAAAAGACACATAAGCAAGTCAGGTACTGTGACAGCTTTAAAACTGCCCTAAAAACTGTTAAGCACTCTGGTATTAAACTTTCTCATGATGTTTACACAAGTTCTTTGTAAAGTCCAGTTTTGATACTGATCACAGTTAATTTAATTACTTAAGCATTTGCCTACCCCTTTCTTTTTTGTCTGGAATGGCTGGTATGCCTGGGTACTTGTTGCACTGGGGATTTTGATTTCTGCCACCTACAGAAATAAATACAGTCTATATCAACTGAGAAATAAAATCTCCCTTCACTAAAAAAGTGATGCTAATTAAAGCAGATGTGGGTAAGTAATTGCAGTAATGTCTCAAAACCTGATATCAGGTGGTAGCTTATATTTAAATTTAATTGTAAGGTTGTTGCAGTCCTCATTCAGATGTTACAAATAGAAAAATGTCTTCAATGGCATGAGTAGCATTTGGAGTTACCCTAATGTGTACACTACTGCTAAACTGCTAATTCAGTTGTGAATCTTCAAAACGGAAAAATATTAACCTGTTCACCAACAAAAATACCCCAAACAGCACCAAAGCTATCTGAATTTGGCATGTCTTTGTACATGTCCTAAGACAGACATTTTAAGGTTCTTTAATCTTACTATTTGATATGTGTATGAAAAAGGTATGATAGTGTAGAAAAGGGGAAGCAATTTTAAATATCCATTTACATCAATCACATTATTTGTTACTTTTAATGTTATTTTTAAAATATCAGTTCTGTAGTTATGGGTTGGATAATCTGTGTTTTTGTTTAGTCATAAACTGGTATGCTTAGCTAGAGTCACACACATGAAACAAGAAATATAAATAATTTTATAAAATCCTAACAGGAAACTATACAAACTTAGTATGTGTTAAATGTATTTATAAACTGATATTTTTTCATTTGAGATTGAAGGGTTGTTTGTTGCGGGGTCACTACAAGAAAAATCTTGAAAAGTAGTGTTTGGTTTCAGCTTTCTCTAGCTGGGAAAAATTCAGTGTACACATCTGATTTATGCTTGAATGGACAAAGAACTTACTCTGATTCTTCTGTTTGCATGAACACTGAGTTGCAACTAGATTATTCAAATTTATCTTATTTTGTAGATCTTATTATAATACTTTTTATAAATTGCCTTTTTTTTTTGCATTCAAATATTAAAAATTGTGGAATTTTGTTGCACACCAGAACACTGTGGATTTTTCTGAAGCATATTTCACAGAAGGTCCAGGTATCTATATTTAGGAAGCCACTTGTAAGTCCGTTGGATTAAAAGGTTCCTAATTATAATGAATTCACTTCAATAATTGGAATTAAGATGTAAAGGTATTCTTTACAGAATGCGAACTTTACTAGAAACTAAGAACACTGAGCATTTTCAGATTCAGGTCTGTAATGAGGTTTTTTTTAACAAACCAACTTAATTAGAGACAAGGGTTATAGACTTTTTCTAACATCAGTAGTCTTTGGAGCAGACAGTTATTATTTTTACAAAAGTTAGTCTTCTAGTTAAATTTAGCTGCCCTTTGTATGTCTGATTTTGAAGTCTCTAGTCAGGCAACTTTCCACTACCATAAGTAAAATGCAAAAGTAAACTTTCAGACTTTTTTTCCTGCTCTGAATTTATAAAGGAACAAATAGATTTTTGTTGATTCAATGAACTTGTCAATTTGTTGGAAAAAGAATATTACTAGAATTTTATTAGCAGGTGACATTCTCGATTCAAAATTAACAGCCAAACTGCCACCTGTCCCTTACCTAATATTTTAGGTTTATCTATCTGCATTACAATACTAATTTTTGGCTGCTTTGTTTTATACACTATAGATGGAACTGCTGAATAGCAAATACCTGCACCAGATGAAGTAAATTAATCATACTTGTCTATCTCTTCAGGATCTGACAACTTGATCAGGAAAAGTGGCTGCAGGACCTGAGACAGCTGTTGCTCTTTTCTTGTGTGGTGAGGGCTGAAGACAAAGCCTTCTGATATCAGTGGATTTTCTGTTAAATCAAAGGTTTGCAATGAGGTTTTAATAGCTGTATTTTTTGAGGCTAGAGTATTGATGTGTTGCTAAAGCTGAACATGAGTGGTTTCACAGGATGCAGTTATATGGTTTGTTTTTTGAAAGTAGGTTTTAAAAGAGCATAGTGAATATTAAACAAAAAGCCTTTCACTTCTTGAATTTATAGTGTGTTTCATCTCTGTATATTTTTTCTTTCGTATTTGTTTTCTGTCTTCCAAGATTTCTATAAAAGTGAGATTTCTAAAAATGTGAGACAAACAGATAAATATGCAGCTACTGCAAATTCAGTCAGAGATTTGAAAATCCACCAAACCTTTTTCTTGTCTTATACATCAGCATCTGAAAGCTTCCCTAAGTACTGTCTATGTAGTATTCATTGCAATGGTATGCACGTTGTCTGATGACACACACACAAAGGAACAGAAATCCAAGACACTCAAAGTAAAGAGCCCATTATCTGTGCATTAACACCTGTGATAGGTACTAGCATTAGCTTCATTTAGGAAGGTCAATGAAATTCAAACTAGATTAGTACAGTGTATGTGTAAACAGTGCTTTATTGCTTAGGGAGTTCAGTCCTTTACTGTTTCCACAAGCTGAGCATGTGCTAAAGGACTGCCCACCATCTCAGACACAAACACCTAGTTTTATTGAAACTTGTGAATACTGAGGCGAGACTACTGTGAAAAACACAAACTGGCTGAACAGTTCTCTACACAGGCACATCTTTGTTGTGGCAGTGCTCCAAAAACGAGTCTTCCCTTCTGCATATTTTGCACAAAAGCAAGAAAACCCATCTAGTAAGTCCAAGCTGAGGAAGGCTTGATAGAACAATTAGTTTTAAATAGAGACATTCACCCGGTTGAGATTATGAACGTTATATATAAAGGGAGAGAAATGGATAGCTTTCCAAATCTGTAATTTTCCTTCCATCTTCAGCAGGGTATAAGTCCCTGTAAATCATTCACAAAGAGGAACACTGCTCAACATAATATAAGAGCCGAACATGTCAGCAGAAATTTTAGAACATGATTTTACTATGCATCTCATCAAAAACTCTCCTAAATACCTGGACGTGATAGTTTTTTTCATAGCATCCTTGTCTTCATAACCATCCCTGATTTTGCGTGGCCGTCACAGAGACAGGTAACTTTATTTGTGGAACTTCAATGTCTGTTGGAAAAATGCCAGCGAAAACCCCTGTTTCAAATCCCAAGGTGAATTTTCAAAATTGAGATTAGAAATATTGTGGTTATCCTGGCAAGGCTCAGTTAAAGCAGCGATCAGTATTGCCCTTCATAATGCGAATGTGAATGCATAAGAAGTGAGGCGCTGATGATGGTAAATAAAGAACTGGCAGAGGAACTCCTGTATCCCTATGTCTAGGATTTTAATTGTCTGCTAATTTGTTTTCACTGGGGAATATGTACATGGTAAAAAACAGGCAACCCCCCTGCGCCTTTGCATTAGAGAGAATGTTTAGAGGTATCAAGGACATTAGAAATAGAGTTTGCAGTTTGCATTCAAAAAGAAATGAGGGTAGAACAGAAACAGTTGAATGGTACAACTTTTCCAAAGTGAGATCTGCTTCTAGCAGCACAAAGAAACCTGACAAAGGTCTTCTGATAAGAGAGTCGTGTTCCGACTTGTGAGCTATATTAGCTAAGCTCCTATAGAAAGAGTGTTGTTTAGGCATCTATCCCTCCTGGATATCTACAGCAGTGCTTTGCTGTATCTGATGTCAAAATGGAAATTCCTGCTCAGGGGGCAGGATGTTTCTAAAATAAATATCTCACATTTGCAACTCAGTCTTGGTTCCTAGCGTGGTATTGGCAAGCAAATATTTGATATTATAAACACCTGCTGGTTCTATTTTGCTTATCAGACAGCTATGTTCAGAAAGTTTTGTACGTAAACCCTGAAAAAGGTTTCTGTGTGAATTATGTAAACATACCTGATGCATTCTCCTGGATGATTTGTCAGGGCATGTGGATGACAGGGAGTTCACTGGAGGCAGCCAGCATGGCTTCACCAAGGGCAAAATCCAAAGAGTTGCCATCAACAGCTCAGTGTCCAAATGGTGATCAGCAACAAGAGTCCTTCAAGGGTCCGTATTTGGTGCTCAATATCTTTATTAATGACACAGACAGTAGCATTTAATGCACCTCAGGAAGTTTTCTGAATGGTGCAGTTTCCTTTGCTGGAGAGAAGGGGTACAACATGCACTTCCAGCTCAGAAAGACAGCTGGATCCTGGGCAATTCCGCTCCTCCACTCTGTTCTCCTGAGATCTCACCTGTAGTACTGTGTCCAGCTCTGGGGTCCCCAGCACAAGAAACACATGGACTTGTTGTCGCAGGCCACAAAAATTATCAGCGGGCTGAAGGACTTGCTTATGAAGACAGGCTGAGAGAGTTGGGGTTGTTCAGCCTAGAGAACAGAAGGCTCCAGGGAGACCATCTAGGAGCCTTTTAGTCTATAGAGGTGGCTTATAATAAAGATGGAGGGAGACTTTTTACTGTAGCCTGTAGTGACAGAAAAAGGAGGAACATTTTTAAACTGAAAGCAGGTAGATTTGGGTTAGATACAAGCAAGAAATTGTTTTACAACGCTGGTGATGAGACATGGAAAGAGGTTGCCCAGAAAAGCTGTGGATGCCCCATTGCTGGAAGGGTTCAAGGCCAGATTGGATGGGCTTAGAGCAACTTGGTCTAGTGAAGGTGTCCCTGCCCATATCAGGGCAGTAGGAACTAGATGATCTTTGAAGGCTGCCTCCAATCTAAACCATTCTGTGATTCTGTGAAAATAGACGTATTTCCAATCCTGAAACAAACCAGCTTATATATAACAGTAGAGATATGCCAGTTTGCCTGCAGTGATGGTCTGGACTGGTGAACATTTCTTGGCTTCTGAGCATTTCTTTGTCTAGGCATAACTAATTAAACTATTTTAGGAAGATTGAAATAAGTAGTATCTAATTGAATAAGTCTTGGGAAAAACTGACTTTAGTTATTTACCTCCCTTATAAGATGAAGAGAACACTAAACCTATTGAGAAATTGTTTGTTGTTCAGATTCTCGTCCTGTCAAGTACAGGATCTTGGTTCTGTTATCTTTCCTCCTCGCTACTCTTGTTTTTTTCCAATTGTTATGTCCTTTCTCAAGTCAGTTGTAAGCTCCCCAGGGCAGGGACCATGGCTTCCTATGCGTCAGCTCAGTGATGCTCACAGTAGGGCACTGAGTCTGACTATTACTTTTGGCCACTGCTGCAATATGAAGAGCAGCCCTGAATACAGAATGCTGCATTGAACAAATGCGACATTTAGAACATGTGAAAACCCTCATGCAGCTGTGTGTGTTATTGAACAGAGCTGACACTCAGCAATTCTGACTCAAATAAAACACCCATGGTGGTTTTCCTTTTGGTCTAAATTTCATCATAATATTTTGTCTTACATACCAATATTATGAACTCTTTTAGTATTCTGCTTTGTAGTAGATCCTTTTTGAAATACATTCCTAATCTAATCCCTGTTTTCATCCACATGTAATTATCAGAATTCACTTTAGATATTCGCAGTGATTGGGGAAGTTATTTGAAGTAAAACATTACGTCATGCAGTTAGCTTGAAAGGAATGTTTATAAAAATATGTTGAAGGTATATTAGGGCAATTACTGTAATAGGTGCTTTACCAACTCAGAGTAGAAGAAAAGTGTATGCTTAGAAAGAACTTGTTTGACTTTAAAGAGCTGAAATAAAGTTGATGTTAAATACTTTTTTCCTTCACGGTGAACAGACTTAAGTAGCTCCTAATTGAAGACCATTCTTTGAGGGCAAGCTTGGAACCTGTCATGGTAGGCCAAGCTGATTTCACTAGGTTTATTCTGAGTTGAAGCCTCACACAGTAATTGATTTAAACAGCTCTTATGTGTGTCATTTCAAAGCATTCAAGATTATCTCAACATTTGGTGTCATGTAGTCAAACAGAAATTTCTGTGAAAAGAGGTATTTTATCCAAAAGTGTGTACAGTCAGTTCTACGCTGTAGTGACAGGTGGCTCCTGCCTTTAACTGGGAAAGCGAAGCCCCTTCTCCATCTCTCCAGCTGACTTGTCTCCCTGTGTTATGTCTGGGTGGAATGATAGCCTCAGGTGAGGCACTGGGCTGGCACTGCTAATCGGGCCCACGAAAGGACAGGCAGTGGGCTGAGGGAGTGCACAGACAACAGCCTTGAGTCTGGTGCAACCCTCACTTCTCTGTAGCATGGAAAGCACTGGGGAAAAGCTGTGCTTTCACACAGTGGCTGGGTTTGTAGGAGTTATCTGTGTGGTGACATGGGAGCATGATGTGAGGACATGAGACGGGGAAAACCAGGAACAATTAAACCCCTTACTTATCTTCCCCAATAAACCTACAGTTAGACCCATGGCAATTTTTGTTTTGGTCTAGTTTTACCGTGGTAATTTCTTTCTGTACTTGCTCTTGTTTAGCAAAAGTTTCTGTATGCATCTATCTATATAACATTGTGTCTTGGTACAAGTACAATTTCCCTGCATAGCTTGAACAAAATCAAACTCCTGCATCTACACAGAGCATCAAAAAACCCCACATACAATCCTCACCTTCAGGAGATCTTATACTTCTGATCACCTCCATCCTTTGTTATAGGGAACTCAGGAGGGTGCAGCTGTTCTGCAGCATGGGGTGTCTTACCAGTTGCAGTATGACAGACCACACCTTCCAGCACAACAGTCTGAAAGGGCTGTAGGGATGTGTGTCTGCTCCAAGGTTTTCTGCTTTTCCACATGGAAGTTTCTGTGCCTGCTTCAGTGAAGTTGTTGTTTGGGAAGCCAGAAAAAGTTTTTCCAAAGAGTCATGAGGAATCAACGAATACAAAAATCTTGACTTAGTGGCATTGTTTTACTCACTGTCATGGACCTCTTGAGGAATGAAGAGCGGAGACTACAGAAACTGCTATAGGGCTGCTGTAGGAAACATATCAGCAGAGGAGACCATGTCGAAAGACAGAACCCGATTAAGCATTGGCAAGTTTAAGAAGCAAAGATGCTGCTTGAGGAGGATAAAGTTTACTGAATGTTCCAGAAGCAGATGTTTCCCCCACAGACACAAAAGGAATATGGTATGTCTGGATTCCCTTTAAAAGTTTTGTGGATAATACTGAGTTCTAGTGAACAACTCTCGTGAAAATTGAGTTACACCAGAGTGAGACTTTGCAGCTGAGAGCAGAACATTTAACATGTTTTTATGTGTCCTGTGATGGACTTTCTAAAGAATGAAAATTCCTTCAGGTGTTGTATTTTCCACATTTATTTTGGAGAATCATAAAATCACAGAATGAGCTGAGTTGGAAGGGACCCATTAGGATCATCAAGTCTAACTCCTGGCCCTGCACAGGACACCCCAGGAGTCACACCACGTGCCTGAGAGTATTGACCATATGTTTCTTGAGCTCTGTCAGGCTGGAGCTGTGATCACTTCCCTGGGGAGCCTGTTCCAATGCCCAACCACCCTCTGGGTGAAGAACCTTTTCCTGATATCCAGCCTAAACCTCCCCTGACACAACTTCAGGCCATTGCCTCGGGTCCGGTCACTGGGCACCAGAGAGCAGAGATCAGTGCCTGCCTCTCTTGCTTCCCCTTACAAGCAAGATGCAAAACTGCATCCTCTTCTCCAGGCTCAACTGACCAAGTGACCTGAGCCACTCCTCACATGGATTCCCCTCAAGGCACTTCACCACCCTCATGCCCTCCTTTGGGCACTCTCTAACAGCTCAATGTCTTTCTTATATTGTGGTGCCCAGAACTATTTATTGTAGGTTTGGCTTTGGATTTTTCTTCTCATTAAATTTATAATGGTTACTAGCACAATTCTGTTGTAAAACTTTGATTAATTAAAGTTTGAATGTATAGGAAGTTGAACCAGAGCACAATCTAAAAGTCTTGAGTTAAGAAGGGCAAGGTACTGTATTTCTCAAACTACTACTTGCCTTTCCATCATTACTGCACTGTCCTTGCAGGTTAGTATTTGCCAAAGACCGAAAACCAGCAAGAAATAACTTTGGTTTGCAGAATGTCATGAAAGATTCAAAAGCATATTACAGAAATCTCTCCCATGACTGATCTTTGCACAACACTGAGGAAGAGAATGTTAACTCTGTTGAAGTAGTGTAAATGGGCAGTGTTGGACAGAAAGAAAACAAAACATTCTTTTACAGAAATCCCTGGAGAAATCTGTAAGTAAGATTATATGTGTTAGAATTTGGATTTACAGAATTTTAAAGCCAAGAAGGACCTGTATAGTCTGATGTTATGCATAACACAGGCAATGGAATTTCACCCAGTAATTTCTGCATAAAGATCATAATTAGTCTCTGAGCTAAGATATCTTTTTTAGAAAGACAGTCTTGGATTAAAGAGGTCAAATGATAGAGAGCACACCACATCCCAAAGTCAGCTGATGCAATACTTTTTTCCCTTCTCTACAAAACACAGCAAACAAACAAACAAACAAACCAACCCGATGCCTTGTTTATTATTTGAACACCTCCTGTGAAGTTCTCATTTAGGACAGCACCTGTACTAAGAAAACATCTGTTAACACAAGCATGAATAAAAATGTTTTAAGCATGAAAAGTATTGACCAGAAAACTAAGAAAAAGAAAGCAAAGTTTTATTTACTGTTCTTGTTCACTCAACTTTATGAGGTCCCTCACTTTTCCCTCCTGGCTGCTTGCTTCATGAGGGAGGATCAGGGTTGTGCTGAAGAGGTGCAGCAGCTTTGAAACACCTTCTGAAATGACCCGGCTATTATCTGGCCTTTGGAGTGACTGTCCTTCCCTGGGTTTTACCTGAGAAAGGGGCAAGTTGCTCTAAAGGAACAGTTTTGGATGCAGCCTCTGGTGTGCTGGAAATGTACTTATCTAACTTTGCATTCTTCCTGCCAAATGATGGAGTGCTACTGGGCTGAAAAAAACACTAGTAAGTGTCAGCAGGGAGGAAGAGATCCACTTACTCCCCAGAAGCATTTTGGGAAGTTTTCATATCCATGCACCTGAAGACAGCCTGGTGTCTTCTTCCCAAGGAGTCACCAAACACATTAATTAGGAGAAATTGCTAAGTCTTCACTCTCGTTACATGGCTTTTGCTTGCTGAACACTGGGGTCAGAATGAGTACTGCATCGCTTGAAAAATTCAAATTCCTTCACCATTCAAAATTTATATTCAGAACACATGATCATAGCTGGAGCTTATAAAACTACATTTAGGATCCGCAGTGTAGTCAAAAGGCATACTGAGTGGAGGGACTTCTAAAAAAAAGCCTGGTACTGGGGGACCACAGGGCTCCACATACTCAGTCTTACACCATCATTTGCAGCTTTTGCCCAGGTTTAAATGTCAGGTAAACTATATCCCATACCTGCAGAAACCGGTCAGGTTCCTTTCTCTAGGGTCAAAAGATAGAAAACAGAGGCCAGAAACAAGGGAGAGATTTCTACTGCAGTCTGTGAGGCCCAGGCAGTCCTGTCTTGTCTGTCCAGTCCCACTGAGTCCTCTGCACCCAGGACTGTCTGCTGCAACTCCACCTCTGTGTGATGAAACCCTTACTGAAAAGTACTTCTCCCAAAAAGCCTTCAAATAAAAATAGAGATTACTGGTACACTTCTTCCTGTTCTTTCGAGTCACTGGTGGCTGTACATCATCTGGAGAGCATCTCTTATCTCTAGGTTTTTAAACTACTGTTGAGACAAATTTGCCTTCATTTTTATTTTTCTCCCTGTGGCAGCACCCCAATTGTAAATGTAATTCTCTCATAAACAATAAATTTCGTCCTCTTGAAGAGTATAAGATTTAATTCAGTCATTTTCTGTGACCAAAAAAACGGTCGTGTTGTTGTTCATATCCCGTGAAATCATGTTTTCATAAACAGGTATTTAAAATGTCAGAAGGAGGTTCCAAGCAGTGAGCAAACTGTGCAGGTTAAGTGTGAGGAAACAATATCCTGGAGAAGCATGAACTCAACTCATCTGAACCCATAAAAACTAAGCACTGAGGTTAAACCATAAAATGTGGTGGGCAGTTTCTCCCTGCAGTAAACCACTAGACTATTAGGTATGCAGGCAATATGTGTTTGTTTGCTCCTGTGGATACTGAAAGTATTCTGAATTCCTCAAGACTTTAAATATTATGTTATAAAATATTAAACCAATACCTTTAGGACAAAAACAGAATCCAACACATGCCACCTAAATTACTAAGGTTGAAAAATAAAAAATCAGGACTCAAGCTTCTGAAGAATTTTTTTCTTTTGGTGGAACGTATTTCCACTTCAGCTATTAAAAAACCTCCAGTTTAAACCCCTGCACTTGTTTATACCTGAGAATAATGATGTACCTTATTCATTTGCTTTTGGAGAGGGTTATTTTCGTTTCTGCTGAAGCAACTTCTTTTTTTTTTTTTATTACAGCATCTTTGAAGCTAACAGTTACCCTGTCTTCTTAAAGGGAGTATCCTGTTAAAGAAAACTAAGAAAATTATATGCCTCAATCCAGCAGGACAATTTATTGTTGTTTATGTCTGCAGTGGACTTAACAGCAACACATAGAGCAGCAAGCATTTTTTTTCTCGGGAAACCAAACAAATGCTGTCCTCCTTTTGTTAATGAACACACAGATTTTTCAGAGTTCACCAAAAGTTAAACCTCCTGAAAGAGACTAAAATTAACTAAATAGGTTTCTTAAAAAGAATATATGCTGGGAAAGAAGCAACTCAAGAGTGCATTCATGTGAAGACTGTTTTGAAAGCAATTTCTTAGAACAGATTTTTTCAATGCGTTTTCCACTTCTAAATGCTGATTGTTGGGGTGGAGTTTTTTTGTTGTTTTCTAATGCAAATTTCTGTGGCATTAATTCTGGGAATTTTTCCAGTTAAACACATTCTTCCATTTAGAGCAAGAGGAAATTCTCAGCAGCAATTCTGAACTGGTTTTTATTTTAGCAAGATGGATGAGGAAACCTTTGATTTGTTTTGAAAGACCCTTAGACCTATTGTGTGCAATGCGGTAATATTTAACCCCAGAACTACAGCTTCTTCAGAGCCAGTGATGGTGCAAATAAATATTTATCCCTTGGTAAAAAAGAAAAAAATGGCATACCATTCAGTAACTTGGGCCTTTCTAGCTATCAGCAATATTCTGTGTGCTCATTGCCCTCTCCTGGTTTCCTCTGGTAATTTTTCAGGTTTAATACATCTAAAATGGGTTTCCTGAGGACATTAAGCACTCCTTGGACAGATTTTTTGCCTTTACCAGTTGAAGGTATCACTCATGAAAACATTTCTTCAGGTAGCACAAACGACTCCTCATCAGTGTGCAGGTACCAGGCTAAGAGGTTTCACTGGAGTCACACCTGCGAGCTCTTTGCTCCCAGTGCCGCTGCAGCACCTGTCTGCAACGCCTACTTAGGGCCATGCACGCAATTCATGAATTTTTTCTAAAAAAAGCTTTTGGTAACATCCTGCCTCAAATACTTGCAACAAGAGGAAGCTGTTGTGAGATGATAGATCATTACAGGTAGGGATTTCTCAGAGGGCAGAGCTGTATGTTTCTTCATGAAACACATGAAGCCCAGTTTCAGCAGCTTGCTTAGGTCAGTGCCCAGGCAGGTTCTGAGTATCTCCAGGGATGAAGATCCCACTTGTTTTCTGGGCCTGTTCAAGTATTTCACAACCCTTGCAGTAGATAATTTTTCTTAATATTAAGTTTCCTACGTATTTATTTGATGAGGTCGACCTCTCATTTCATAGAGGAGAAAGCTGATGTTTTCAGAGATTAAAACAATAGAGGTTAAAAGTCGTGACTGGTGCAGAGAAGCGGAATGGGGAGATATTTTTTTTAGTACTCAAAAATATGACCATTGCCAAGTTCACACTAAAATTTTTTTTTTCACTAGCATATAATTGCCTTGTGAACTTACTACTTCTGAGTAATGTAGAGGGCACAATACTATCTTATTTATACACATATTTATTTTGTGTGTGTGTGTATGTTACGCATGCATGTATGCATATATAAAATGTACAGTACATTTCTTTTAGAAAGTTATTCTCTGACCTGCTCTCCTGTTTCTGTGAAATGGGAATGCTGAAGTAGTAAAAGAGATTTTGAATGCCCTGAGGGAAGACTGTCCCAGCCACGGAAGTGTGACAGTGAACAAGCCAGGTGTCTTGCAAGGGCAGCTTCATAAAGGTCACATCAGCAAGCCTAGCGGTGTAACTAAGACATAGTGAGTCATCCCAGATTTTCCTCCTTTGAATAACAAGACCATGTGTTTTATAACGCCAAATCAGCATTTTTAATTTATCAAATCCCCAGTTATTTGCTCTGTTAGAAACCCTGCATGAGGATCTACAATGATTTTAGCAGTTTTGGATCTCACAAATTTGTACACTCTCACAAACATGCAGATGCAGTGTTGTTGTGAAGGCCAAAATATTGGGCCATTCTTGAAACTTCACTTTTACTTTAGCTATGTTATTATCTACATTTGAAGATAATTCCATTCAGGTCCCAAACTGTCCAGGAGGGATGCTGGTGGTTCCAAGACCTCCCAGGATTAAGAAAAGTCCTTAACTTCTGATGGGATGAGACTTTAAACTGGCTGTTTAGACTAAAGAATTTGTCTAAAATAACTTCATAGTGCTCCCAAAATAATCTGTCTGCCAGATTTAACAGACATTCTGGTAGGTTTTAGTGGAAATGTCCACATCCTGGAATCTGGCTTTTATATAACATGGTAAAACTAAAAGGGGTTAGAACTCTTGGTTGTCCTACAGCCAAAGATACACAGTTACTATTAGCATACTAGCCACAAGGCATCATACCCTATGTTGTTCTAGGCAGATCCATAGCCAGAATACAAAAGAGGCTATATCATGTGTCACGTAGAGGGAGTGGTCATCTAAGGCACATTAGTGTCTTTGAGTTCAAGGTGAGAGAGTCTTGTAATTTAAATTGAAAGTAAAGAGCTATTCCAGCAGTGGTTACATGCCGATTATTTGTTATGTGTCCACATACTTCAGAACAATCCAAATCCATGACAAACTACATGGCTCTTAAGGAGACCTAATGCATGAAAATGGTTAGAAAGGTATGTGTAACTTTGTCTTTCCTTTAGTAATCTTCATGTTTGTCCAGGAGTACACCCAGCGCCAGATCCTCTTAAACACCTCCAGGGATGGGGACTCCACCACCTTCCTGGGCAACTTTTTCTAGTGCCTGACCACCTTAACAGAGAAAGATTTTTTCTGATATCTAATCTGAATCTCTCTTGTCTCAGTTTAAGGCCATTTCTTCCAGTCCTCTCACTGCAGGCATGGTACAAGAGATTGATCCCCACCTCACCACAACCTCCTTCCAGAAGGCACAGCAGGTTACTTACCATCTCCTCCTGGATTGTGGAGGCTTCTCTGATCTCCCCACCACCAATTTCCATCTCAGGGAGTGGGGTATCTTGAAGACAACTGGTTTTGATATTAAAGACTGAGGCAAAGAAAGCATTAAGCACCTTTGCCTTTTCCTCATCCCCTGTCACTACAGTACTCTCTGCCATGAACAAATGATGGAGACTCTCCTTGAGCCTCCTTTTCTGCTAATGTGTTTATAGAAGCCTTTTTTTTATCTTTAACCGTAGATGAGAAATCAAATTCTAGTTGAGTTTTGGCCCTTCTGATCTTCTCCTTATATGATCTCAGGACATCCTTATAGTTCTCCCAAGCTACCTGACCCCCCTTCCAAAAATGGTAGATTCTCTTTTTCCCCTAAGTGCTAAGCCTAACTTCTCTGTTTAACCAAGCTGGTCTTTTTCCCCCCACAACTTGTCTTTCTACACATTTGGACAGCCTGCTCCTGAGTATTTAACAGTTCCTTTTTAAAGCACACCCAGCCTTCCTGGACTCCTTCATCCTTCAGGAATGATTTTTGCCACTCTCCTCATACCTCCAGGGCCATGTGTGTGTAAGATCAATTAATCTGATTTTTCAAATTGTAGCACCAAATTAATATTCAGGCGGAGACTTTCAATATACTTTTAAAATATATTTTTAATAGAATTTTGTACTCCAGGCTCATTTCTAAGTGATACGATTTATTTAACTAAGAACAGAAAGCCCACTAGAGATTGAAGAGTGCAAATACTTTTCTGTTAAAAAGTGTTTTAAATGTATTTAAGAAACCATAAATGCAAAGCAATTTTAAACAGAGAGCTGAAGATTAGCTAAAACAATACAAGAGAATAGGTGCGAAGCAGTATCTTAAATGTAGTCCAGAAGAAGGCAGACAACATACGGTCAGCTCTCTCCGACTCTGTGGAAGTACACTGCTAGAAACTACTGCACTATATGGCGATAACAGCTCCGTGGGTGACAGCCTTCTTTTAGACTAACTAACCCTGTTGCCCAGCACAAAGGTAGGAAGTGCTGTGTTGTTCAAGGTACAGCATGTTACGTGAGTTGAGGAGAGAATTAAGGTTTAAATAACTTGCAACCATTATATGTCTAGAAGTGCTCAAGAAAGAAAGGATGTTAGCCTTGGCATAAAAGCCGAGTGATAATGTGAATGAGTAACTACACGCACATAAATTCCCCTTCATACTTGCATCATACTCATTGATGCAAAAACCATTTATAATTATTTTCATATCAAAATAACATGTATATAATAATAAATTACTTATCATGTATAAGCAGACAAACAGAATTTTGCAAGGCTGATGTGCTGGTAGTGTTTATATTTCACTTAGTCTTCACCTACACAAATTATACAATTCAAATTAATAAGAGGGCAGAAGAGTGTCTTTAACTCTCAAATAATTACATCTTGAAATGTCCCCAGTCTAAATTAAATTCAAGAATTTTATATAGTTGAAACCAGACAAAACTCTATATAAAGCTTTAATTATACCTGTAAATGGTACCAAGATTTTTTTGGAGCTCCAGTCAATCTGAAGTTCTGTGATTTCTCATCAGGATAATTCTTTGCTCCTGGCTTAATTGTGGTTATCCAAAATACATATTTTCTCTCAACTGTTTGTCTTTTGGGGGGCATAAAGTATTGCATTTTTTTTTCTGTCAGTTCCTTTTCCTCTGGTTACTCCTTGCAATAGCACACTCCAAGTGTGCATCTCTGTTAAGCCACTCTATCAGCCTCTATCAACTTTGTCCCAGCTTAATGGACATGATTCATCCATTGTTTTGTACTGCTGTGATTCCCACAATTCGACAGTGAAGGGTGCCACAGCTGGTGGCTCTGCCATTCCAGACTTTTAGTCAGTATGAACCACTTCCAAAATACAAACGAAAGCACTAGTTACTTTAGTTGACTGCCTAATTTAACAGGAAGAGAATAGTATTTCCAAATATCGCTGCCGTTTAAAGTAAAACTGAACTATGATCTGTGAAGCAAAACTCACCTGTTTCAGCTATATGTACAAGGATGAGTTGCTAGATCTACAAGGATGAGATGGGAAAATTCTCCAACAAGCAATATAAAGCAACAAATGCTGGAGCACACAGTCTTGTACATAGCTGTCATTCTTAACCTCATTTTAGGACAGGACATGATGCTGTATGTGTATGGCTAAGTTTCACTTCTTTCCTTGCATAAGGGAAAACAGGTAAACCTGACAAAACCAGGAAAACCAGAAAAAAATGAAATGCTCAGTTTTTATTAAAGTCGGTGTCACTTTACATTTAAAGCAAGTGAATATATCGTAGTTTCCCACAGCCTTCTCCTAGAGTAGGACTGATAGGTTATGGCCTAGACAAGAAGTCCATGTGGTGGGTGGGGAACTGTGTGAATGCACCAAGGGGTGGTGGCAAATAGTTCATTCTAAAACCGGAATCCTGGCACAAGTGTATGATCCCCCAGGGGATCAATACTGAGCCCAATGCTCTATTTGATAGCTCTGTAAAATCACCGCAAGTCAGTCAGTCACCCAGAAAATGGGATAAGGTGTACCTGATAAAGTTTGCTGATGATTCTAAACTGAGTGGGGATGTGGACACTTTGGAAGGAAGAGCCACCCCTCAGGAATCATAAAATCATAGAATATGCTGAGCTGGAAGGGACCTATCAGGATCATTGAAGTTCAGCTCCTGGCCCTGCATAGGATACCCCAATAGTCGCACCACGTGCCTGAGAGCATTGTCCAAACACCTCTTGAACTCTGTCAGGCTGGTGCTGTGATCACTTCCCTGGGGAGCCTGTTCAGTGCTCAACCACCTTCTGGGTGAAAAACTTCATCCTGATATCCAACCTAAACAACCCCTGGCAAAACTTCAGGCCGTTCCCTCGGGTCCTGTCACTGGTCACCAGAGAGCAGAGATCAGTGCCTGCCCCTCCTCTTCCCCTCACAAGAAAGCTGTAACTGCAGTGAGATGTCCCCTCAGTCTCCTCTTCTCCAGGCTCAACTGACCAAGTGACCTCAGCCACTCTTCACGTGGCTTCCCCTCAAGTTCCTTTACCATCCTTGTTGCCCTCCTTCGGACGCTGTATAACAGCTCAATGTCTTTTCTATATCGTGATGCCCAAAACTGCACACAGCACTCCAGATCTGTACAGGATGGAAGAGAGGAGTAACAAGAACCTTACAGAGTTCAACAGAGATAAGTGTAAGGTTTGGCACGTGGGAAAACATAATCTGTGAGTGCAGCAGGAGCTGGGATCTACCCAGCTAAGGAGCAGCTCTGTGGAAGGGGACCTGGATGTCCTCGGACAACAGCTCAGTGAACAGTCCTGCTATGCAGAGGAAGCCAGGGGGATGCCAGGCTACATCAACAAGGACACCACCAGTAGAGGTAGAGGAGTCATTATCTCACTATCAGCACTTGTCAGGCTACACTTGGAACACTGTGTTCAGTTTTGGCCCCTGCCATACAAAACAAAAGACATGCATAGGCTGGAGAGAGTCCAGAGAAGGGACACAAAGAACCAGGAAGCCTGCCAGATGGGAAAAGACTTAGGGAAAACCTAATCAGCATGTTCCAGTATTTAAAGGGTGGCTACAAAGAAAACTGAGACTCCCCTTACACAAGGAGTCACATGGAAAAGATGAGGGGCAATGGGTACAATTTACTCCTGGAGATATTCAGTTTAGGCATTAAAGGAAAGTTTTTCACAATGAGAACTATAAGCCATTGGATTAATCTCTCCAGGAAAGTCATGAATTCCCCTGCATGACTGCGGAACTCAGCTGAACAGAGTGCTGGGTTATCTTGTCTACACTGTGCTTTTGCCAGGAAAGGTGGGCTAGATGATCCTTGATCTCCCCTTCCAAACTTCTATGATCATTCTATACAATAGACAGTAATTCAGTTGCTAAGTAAAACTATTACTCAGCAATTTAATTATTTCTATGTATATTATTTCTATGTTATGGTTTCAGCAAGAGTTGAAGGCACAAAAAACCCGACCCAAGGAATCATCACTGTATTTTAATAAAGAAACATTCTGGCAAAACAGACAAATAGCAATTCTATTGCTATGAAATGTAAAAGGTTGACAGCCATATAAATTGTCTTTTCCTGCTCTAGAAGAATTCAAAGCAGCATTGTCTCAATGCTTAGTCAATCTGACCCTATCCTGACCTGCAGGCACTCTATAAAACTGAATTAAAATAGTTGGTACTTGATCCATTTTCTCTCTCCTTGTGTGACAATAAGTACTAGAAGTGGGAGAGACTTTATTTTATATATACATTGAGAGACACCATACAAACCACAGATCAGCAGGAAACTGTCAGAGAAGTTTCTTTAGGACAGCAACATTCTTGAAACATATTGGCTACATATATCCTCTTTTTCTCTTTCAAAAATATCTTTTTCTCATTTCCTTCTGTTGGTGTTTTTTGCTCTTCTCCTGTTTTGAGAAATGTTGAGTTCTGAAAAGGCAAGAAGAAAGGAGACTAGGAAAAATAAATATCTCCTAGAATCAAATACATGGAAACTGGAAACCTCTTCCTCTGAAAACATTAAAGTGCTTCAAAAAGGCAATGAAATGAGAAAGCATTTCCTTGTTTACTTCATCATGCTTCGGGATCCAGTGCAGCCACAATGTCTTCACATTGCATATGTAACTTTTAACTTTCAGAAGTTTCCCAGTTGCAGATTTTTCTGTTTTCTTGCCCATATGATACACTACATTTACTGCCCATAATTTTGTGTAAAGCTCAGGCTATTTAGTATTAAAGGGCTGATACACAAGGATTACTGACACTAAGAGTTCAAAACTTGTTTTAAAATCTGCGGTTTCTGCAGCTGCCTTCAGAATTCGTTTCTTTAAAATTTGTTATAGGTGTGATATTAAACAGATGCTGATTTTTATGTAATGTGTTGTAGGAGCTTGGATCAAATACGCTTTAACCACCACTGTCCTCAACAGATTGCTTTTTTCTGCCAAGAGCTGACACCAGAAATCACTTTCCATGCCTGAAATGCTGTTATTACTCCATTAATCCTTTTTATCTTAACTCAACGTTCCTCCCAGCTTTGGCACTCCAGCAGAAAAATGGAGGGATCTTGTATGATACAGATTTACTGGCTAAGTTACAAGCAGGTGAACACTCTGGCTCTGCGAGCCTAGTTCAGTCTGCACCAATGCATGGGGGTTTCTTTGACCATAGATAACTGCATCTGAGGCTGTTTGAAATGCCTCATAATGTCTAGAGTGTGCCTGTCTTTAAGTTCCCCTTCTTCATGTCCAGGTTCTTTCTCTTCATGATCTCACTCCTTATTTTCCTTTTTTCATCCCTTCTCTTCTCTCACACAAGCACACAGCCAGACAACTGGCTGACAATCTTTGTTTAGATGATTAAATTGCTGTAGATACAGTATTTCCTTTCTGTTTAAACTCCTCACCTGGTTCAGTCTGTGATGCAATGTTTTCCATAATGTTTTCTGGAAGCTGAGAGAGGGATGCAGAGAAATGAAATTTGCTGGGGAAAAAAAGAATGCAAAGAGTATCTTCTCAAATCTTCAACACTAATAGCACATTCCAATCACAAATTTTTGTCACTTTGCCTTGCATAATGTCACAGCACACAGTGATATGGCAAAACAAGTATTATGGCAGGCACTTCTTCGCACAATTTGGAAATACAGTATTCTATGTTGGTACCGTGTTCACAGCAAGGTTTGGGAGTCATCTCTGCAAGAGGAGACCGGGGCTGCCCCATGCTGGCCACAGCTGCTCAAGCCAGCGCCAATGGATCCACCACAGGACACAGCTGAGCCCTTCAGCCATGCTGCTGGTGAGTCTGGAAACATTTATTTTAAAAAGGGCAGAAATGCCACAAAAAGAGAAGGAAAGAAGAAAAAGAGTGAGAAGCAGAACAGGGTAAAAACAAAGGTCAGATATGCAGAAGGAGGTCCTCCATGGCAGAGCAGAAATTCCCTGAAGACCATGGAAAACCCATGCTGGAACAGGTTTATCCTGAAGAACTGAAGTCCATGAAGAGGACCCACGCAGGAGCACGGAAACAGTGTGAGGAGGAAGAAGCAGCAGAGTGACAACTGCTGTGTACTTACTGCAACCCCTGCTGTGCAACTCAGGGTGCGATAGAGGAGTCAGGAGTGAAGGAGTCAGTGCGGGCCTTGGAATGGAGGGTAGGAGAGTGGTTCCCCCGATTGCCTTTGTATCTCACCATTTGGCTCTATTTTAATGGGAAATAAAAGAAATTTATTTTCCCCAAGTATGTTTTCCCCATGACAGCAACTGGTAAGCAATCTCCTATCTTTATCTCAACCCATGAACTTTCTCAACCTACTTTTTCTCCCATCCTGCTGGCGAGGGTTGGTGAGTGGCTGGGTGGGAGTTTGGCTGCTAGTCAGAGCTAACCCACCACAACACATGACTGTGATATGGTGGCATGCAGAGGTCGCAGTTGTCATTAGACAAGGAACGACCCTTGATTGTAAAGATTATGCAGGAAGACCACCTTGGAGCAAGACCCAAAATTGCTGTGCCACAAGCTTGTGAACCAGCTACACAGCCACCAGTTTCTCTGATGCTCTAAAATATATGTCACTGGTGAAAAACGAAACCTTGACATAAAGAAAACACACATGCTTAATTGGTACCTCACATAACAAGTAATTACTGATGTACATTGCAGCTTTCAAAAAACTGGACTCCATGGACTTTCTGTGGTGAGACACTGCACTCAGGGTAACTCTGGCAGCTATGAGCACTCATCAGTCTAAAAATCAGTACAGGAAGAGTCCCTTTTCTTAAATTTTCTCTAGTCAATTGCAAGAAAATTTGACTCCACTGAGATCATGATAATGTAAGCGAAGACTGGTTTTGAAGAATATTTCAGGGTTATGTAGTAACTCAAAACTCTTCTTTATTGTCAACTAATTTTCAGCTATCTTTATGTCCTTAAAAAAAGAAAAAAAAAGAAAAAAAGAAAATAAAAAAAAAAGAACCAGAGATGCTGAAACTGACCCATAATCAGCAGCATTCTTCCCATGCCCACCCTGCCACTCAGCTTGTCCTCAGGAAGAGGCTTTCCTTTCCCTAACATCAAATGGAATCCAATGCAGCTTTAAACAAAATCTTCTTAAAGCACCAAAGAAAGAAGAATGGCTCATTCTTGTTTTGTTTCCTTGGATTTAATGTTCTTAATTAAAAAAAAACAAAACTCAAAAGTTTATGCTTAAAGCTTCATTCTAAGCATATTCAAAGTGCGTGTCCTCAACAGCTGGGGATGAAAACAGTTTTATTTTAGTGGGCATTGGGTAGGCGGCCTGTGTTGCTACTTGCTTGGGAATAGTTTTGCACTCAGGAAATCTGTCCCTCAACTTTAGTAATGATCTGTGTTTAATCTGCTGAGAAAGAAAACAAGCTCTGATAACTTATGCTTCTCATCTTTATGACAGGTGTATCAGCATGAGAAGTTTATTTTTTTTTTCAGTCAGTATTTATTGTTCCAGAGATATCCTTGCTGCGTACTAATGCCTTATTTTCATGTGAGGTTGCAAGTTCATTACACTGGGATGTTTTTCTTAACTTTCACTGTGATAGTAAAAGCATCTACACCTCATCTTAAATATGCAAATCATTATTTATCTGAGTAGTGGCAAGAAGTGTTGCTTTAATATTTCACAATAAAAATGTTAAAAAATGCACAATGAAATATATGCAAAATCATTTTGTTTATCCAGCTGGACCAGGCCTTTGTTAGAAATTGTTTGAAGTGGATGGATACTGATGTAATTTTGGAAAATGCATAAAACAGAGAAAAAATGTTTTTCTTTTATTATAAGTCAATACCAGGAGGGAAGGAAATACAGTAAAATTTGCCGCAAGCAGTATCTCAGGGGAACAACAAAAATTGACTGTTTAATGGACATGGCCTTCTAATAAATTCGGACAAGAATTTATTGAATTTTTTAGGGATATGCAGAGGCTGTTTGTAGACAAAGAAGTCTGAAAAAGTTTGTATTTCATGTAGATCTTAAATGTAATTTTATTAAGGAGAACGTTTAGTCATAAAAGAAGTCTTTCTCTTAATAATCAACAGTTTGATTTAGTAATTCTTCTGTAACAAAAAAATCTTGCATAGAGTAATGTGCTGAAATATGTGATTTCCCGTCTGATTAGTTACTGTTTTCTAAATATGTTTGTTATTGAACCTTCAGTACTTTTCTCTTGAGTATTCTTTTCATTGTGAGGCTGCTTGAAGAGACTACCAGGGTCTCTGCTTGTACTTTGAGCAGACAAGTGTTTTCCAAAACAGGAAAATGTTTTGTTAAGCAATGCTGAGGTCAGGCATAAAATGACAGTGGCTTCTGACTGACTGGTTTTATGTGGCTGAGGAAATCCGGACCCTATTCTTGATGAGAAGATGAAGTGATAACCTATACAAAACTTTTCCTTGAGGAGTATTGCCAGGAACTATCACACTGCACTCTGTAGAATAAACGACTCAAAGATACTGAGAATAATCACTCTTTTGATCTGTTTATAACATGGAATATGTTTGAATTGTTGACACTCTCTGTAGTGTCACTATATGTACCAGGGTCTCCTATGATGCCTGGGAGGATTACACTTCCAGAGAACCTCATCAAAGGGACATCAGATTTCACAGATCTAGTCAGAAAATTGCACAGGAGGTTACTCCTCACTGACAGCCATTTAATATTTTACTAATGCTATTATATCACTGTCATCCACAAGTTTCAAGTGAGAAACAGGTCCCTGCATACCCTGGTCATAGCAGAGAGAAAACATGCCCTCTCAAGTTCACAGTTTGGGTACGTGATTAAAGACAAAAGGTACAGGTGGAGAACTCTTGTCAGAGAGAGATGTTGCTCTTAAAACCCCACCTATCTGAGCGTGTGAGGATCACTGCTTTTACTGAAAAGTTAAATAACTTCTGATCCCAGGACTCTGCTGAATCTGGCCTGTTGGCTCACTGTATGCGTGCAAAATGCTGAAGCAATAGGGAGAACAAAATGCTGGCCTTAGGTCTAATTTACACCCAGTGAAACTGGGACTCCTCTTATACCTCCCTTATTGGCCAGCAAGGACCACTTGTCCACTCAGAAGACAACTAAGAAGAGCTCAGCACTGATACTGAGCTAGAGTTAAATCCCACAAGTTTTAAACTATGGATGGAACTCAACACATTGAGGAAATAAAAATGGCGCTATCTAGAGCAAGAAGTCATTTTCAAATTCTTGCCTCCAGCAAGGAGCTGCCCTTCATAAAAGCAATGATGATGGGTTTTGTGCAGCTTATTCGATACAGAGGTCATGGGCTCAACTTTTAATAAACACAATGCTTAATTGTGAGGCTTAGACAGCTGCTTTTTATGGGAGGGTACATGAAAGGAGGAAAAAGGCAGACATTTAACAAGAGCTGATTGGGAATGGAGGAGGTAGGAGATAGCAAGTGGCAGGAAGTTATGGTCCAGTGTTGCTTTAGACACTAATGCAGCATGTTCATTACACTGTTTCTGATTTCAAGCAAGTTTTCATTCCACTATTCTGTTTGCAACCAGGAAGCTATAGGATTACATATAGGAAAGCCAGACTGTGAAAAGTAAGAAATCAACCATGAAAAGATTATGAAAACTGGATGTAATACAAAACTGAAATAACATGAGAAAGGAACTCCTAAGAAACAGCATGAAACCAATAGTGCCATTCATTAAGTGCCTCCAGTGGAGCGCAACAGTTTGCTTTATGGCGGATAGAGCCCATGACTTTTAACTTGGTAATTTCCCTTTAAGGATCAGATAAACAAAAAAGTCAATGACCTTGGCAACTTGACCCGAGTGTCTTAGTTTCACTAGGATGAACTGTTCTTGGAAAAAATTCTCCCCTGTCTGAGTCACAACCAGGTTTTTCCTTCGAGTAGGAATGTGTGCTTTTCTTCCCCCTGCTCCCTTCCCAGCTTGCAACGCAGGCAAATTCCAGCTCACTAGTCTGGCATTTCAATTTCTGTAGGGTCTTCTCATGTTATGCCAGTGTAGAAGCTTTCACATTTTTTGTAACATTCTTTTGAAACAGAACTCCTCCAAAGCACCTTGCTAGAGTCCAGTGGCTGAACTTTGAAAAGGATGGGGTTTTGTCTTTGTTCAAAAATAGTGCAAAAGTAAATTTCATTCTCTGTGGCATATTAGAGAGGCCTGCGAGAAGTGATTGCAAAAGTTATTACATTTAAGCTTAAGAATACAGTGGCAGGGATATTTATGTGGGAAACAAGGTGATGGACACCATGCCGCTTCAACATTAATTACACTGTGTAGAAAAAGGTATTTTTACCTTCTGTTGAACAAAAAAGCAAAAATGTATGTATACTTCAGATCAACTGCATTTAGAGATTTTTTTCATTTCTTTCTTTCTGTCTTTCTTTCCACAGCCATATAGACTGCCCATCCAGGAAAGAAATCACGCAAGTAGCTCACATGTTTTTGAGACGGTGAATGCCAATGCTTTCAATCATCATTGAAGTGTTCAGAGCAGTCAGTGACATGCAGGATGCAGGTCTGATGCCTCCCTTAGGTCACAGCAGTTACAGTCTGAACATTCTGAAGCAAAGAAAAGCTACCTGCTCAGCAAACCAGGAAATATTGAGCTGGCTCTGCTCTCAAACCCCCTGGCCTGACACTGCTTTGTCACAGAAGCAACTCATGTTCACCTCTAGGCTGGAGAATCCTTCTATCCCGGTAGCTGCCAATGCATTTTGAGCACAACAGGTTAAGTGCTTGTGCTAAGACACCGACGTGACAAGTAGGTTCAATCCTTTCCCTGCGTCATGCTAATTTTTACTGGGGTTTCTGGCCTCTTAGTCTGACCTTCAGTAACACCATTTTCCCTAAAACAAAGGAACCATACTCTGGCATGAGCCCATTCTTCATTACACCACTTTGAAATAGTTTTTAACAGCAGTACTCCAGCCAAAAATAATTATGGTGAATTCTCCATTATCTGATGGAAAGAAACAAACAGAGCAGAAAAACATGGATGATGCAAGTACCAGGAGCAGTCATGGAACCAGTTCTCACAAGACTAGCCAGACCTAGGAGTATCCCTTCACTGTACCCCGCTGACTACAAATTGGAGGAGCAGTGCACTTACTCATGCACAGCACCCGACCTTAACTGATCTCTAAGTGCACCACATTTCAACAGAGCTAGCAAGCTTTCTAGGAATCCAGAGTGCTCTGCAGCACAGTAGGAGCCAGATGATGCTTGATATGGCATGAACACAAGTGCATAAAATCTGCTGGTGTCGTGCTGGCAAAGAAGAACCCCTTGGATGCAGTTTCAGAGGGTTCCACAGTACTGGTTTGGTGTGCATTGCACAGAGACAACAATCCACTAAGTTAATCCCAGTCCAAGCCTGAGCTACACTCTGCACAAACTTCATTTTGCCCAAAGAGAAGCACCCAAAGAGACTGAGTAGGTTCTTTCTGAGCCAGCACTGTCTTGTCTTCTGTGACACAATTAATCAGTGGTACAGATCCATTACTGACAAATAGTCAAGTGGGAAGTATATGGAGAAATATGTTATGCTTGTGCTACTTGATTTCTTGATGTTTGCTGTCTTGCCACCTGGAAGGAGCATATGAAAGTCAAACAGCACTGTGCTGTTCATGAAACCTTGAGACAATGCTATTGCTCTTTTATTACCTGTAACAACATCCTTAAGCATCTTGAAGGCAAATCTGCAAGAGTCTGCTACTGGCAACCCCTGCAAAGACAATTAGGGGAGGTGAAAAAGAAAAATCAAGTATGAAAGGATGATACAAGTAATCTAGCTTGAGTGTGTATCCAAAACTGCCAAACTGGTACATTATCTTTAGCAGTCAAAGATCTCACATGTTATATGGGTAGACTCAAAACTTTTAATCATGGTATTGTACTGATATTATAACTGATGCCAAGTGAATAAAAATATAAGCCCCACTCTGACTTCTAAAAAAATACTGATGTTGAAAATGCAAATGTGTCACAGCATTTTCACAGTTGATAGCTACGTATTACAAAGTGGTTGTTAGTATTTTTGTTCTTTGTAGCACAGGCAACCTCAAGAAGGCCCTCGGTGAGGTCTGAGCTACACTTCAAGTTTCTTCTGTAACACAGTTAAAAAAATAAACAATTCAGCATTTCCCATTAACAAAAAATATAAAACAAACTGTGGAGACAGGATTTGCAAAATTTTCAGCTGTATATCCAATCACTGTAGAGTAAACTTTTCTAAATTATTTGACCACGCAATGTTCTTTAAAATAACCTCATATGCCCTCTTTAATCTATATTGACAGCATTCAAATCACAGAGCACAGTGAAATTAATGTGAAATGGCTGAGCAAACTCATATTCTCAGTTTTCAGAAGACAAAAGGATTGAGAATAGACTTGAATTTTTCCTAATTATTTCCTTTAAAAGTCTGGTTTAAGACTCTTTTTATGTATATACATTACTTTCCTTTTCTTTTCTGAAGCAGGTAACAAAAATTCCACTCTTCTAAAGGCTCATGAAAGTTCCTGATACTTATGGTAACACCAAAAAGTCCTGTTCGTGTACAGCCAGAAGCAGAGCATAGAAGTCTGCTGTAGAACTAAGGATGAGAAGAGCTACAAGAAATGTGCTGTCCATACAGCTTGTGAACAATTCAATAAAGGCAACTATAAATTCCTGTCTGGAGTATCTAGATAATAATACAGGTACCCTCAGCCAAGTACAGAAAAAAAGCAGAGCAAACAAACAAAATATCCAAACCGCCTACAAAATACTCTTCTAAATCCTTTATTTTCTTGTTATTAATATTTCTGTTTGTGTCTCCCTCCTGCAGCTCTTGGCAAACATTGAACTCAAACTATTTGGAAAAGCAGTTCATTCTTCCCACCTCATCTGTGCCTTTTCTTAACCCTCAAAATCATTAAGCATTGTGGTCCTTGCTGAAATCCTGTTTAGCAGCGTTGCTTTATTACGTGGGTATTTTCAAGTTTTCAAAGGAACTTTTTGTTCCTACGGAGTGAAGTCTCCTCATGTCATTCTGCAGCCAAGTTAGCCAAGGTGCTGATAGCCCCCTGCAGCGAAAGAACATGAGGAGAGTAAAATCTGGGGGAAACAGAGCAGTCTTTTCAACTGTCAACATTTATTTAAATGTAATCATGAAATTTGGCTGTTCCTTGGGCCATGTGGCGTCTGCCCATTCTGCAGGGTGGGGCTGGAATTACTGCTGGCATGAATTTGTTTGGCCTCTTATTTTCATAACCCTTCAGAGCCACAAAGGGGAAAACAAGAGGCTACATAAGTACATTTGAGGGCTAAATGTTTGTCTGGCATGCTTGCATCATACAGGACTTGGAAGGGCCAAGGAAATCCTCTGGCTTAGGGAATGTGAGGTGAGCTGCATAGTTTAATATGCAGACAGACAGCTGAGGAGATATAGAAGGAGAAAATACTCGGGCAGGTACTGAAAGGGGTCAATATGCAGAGATCAATGTCGGAGAAGAAAATGGGTGAAAGATTAACTCTGTTGTCTTCCATTATAGTGATTTCAAATCCACTTACCACAAGAAGATTAATGGGGCTTCCTGTCCTATAAGCAAGGGATATGCCTCTTCATTTCGCTCAGCTCTCTGATTTTCTGAAGCCTTTTGTGGCCACTTTTACTCCCCCGCAGATTCTCTGGTTTCTCCTAGAGTAATCTTGGCCCCTCCCTCTTCATAAACCTTGCTGTATATCTCTTCCCTCATCTCCTTGCAGGTCTCCTCCTCGTGCTTAGCCAAACTGTCACATTGCCCAGTTCTGATGAGGCTGTAAAGAGGGGTGTGGCTGCTGCTCCTGCTTCCCACCAACAGGAAGGACGACTTTAGCAGGTGACAGCAATTCGAAATGGCTCCCGTGCTCTGTCTTCAACTCCTCTGCTTCTCTTCAGCAGCAGAAACTGACCACAAAACAATGAGAAGGATGGGAAAGCCTAGAGAACTTGTGGGATGTGGTGGTATCTAGAAAGGCTGGGAGAAATCTAGGTGAGTCAGAAGAAGTAGAAGAAATACTGAAGGAGAACTGGAAGTGTTTTTCACACGGGCAAATTAAGAGGTCAACACAGTATTTCCAGTTGCAAGTTACTCACATATATTCGATCGTAAATCTGCATATGGGCCTGCATAAAACAAGCGTCTAGAAGAGTATCACTGACAAAGATTGATGGTAGGTGCAGTTGTTTGGGGACATGAACATATGACAGAAATAGGTAAGTGGCTTAGAAAGGAGAGAGAAAATGCTCAAACAGTACAGCAGAGCAATGAAGACAAAGGGCGAGCATGCTGAAAAGTGAGAAGGAAAGCAAACTGGGGGAAAAGAGAAAGAGGATGAAGAATGAAGTTGGCAGTGGCAGGTTTGCCACAGAACAAAACATTAGCAAAGTCAAGTGCTAGGAGGATAAAGAGTATAAAAATTAAAAAAAAAGTAAGAGATAAAGGAAGATTACAATATGGGAAAGGAATGAGGAGGCAGACAGAAGAAAGGGACACAGTGACCAATGTGACAGTGACAGATTCTTCCATTTATTATTAATGCAAAGCGGCTGTTGATCTTGCAAAGTGGCTACTCTGCTTCTCAAACCAAGACTTCACTTGGTCTCTTTCAGAACATAAATCCAGGTTCTCAGGAGAGGGCTCAGTGGATGTTTTACATGTTTGGCATCTGATGTATTGACAGACTGCACATGGGAGGCCTTCAAGTATTTTCAGACCCATCTGAAGACTGGAGAATCTCTGACTTTCTTCACTATTTGGTTGAGTGCAGAGAGATTTTAAAGCCCATGTCCCATTTATAATATGCAGCTGTTTTTAGTGACATCTTGGCTTAGAAGTATGGGATAAAAACTGGTCTAAGTGCAGTTCTTGAGTTTTTTTGGCTGTAATTAAATTCTGGATCTTACTTGTGAGGGATTTTTAAGGAAGAACTGGAAATCAATCCTTTCTGCTGGCATTATTCCTGGCTTATTTACTTTCAATGTGGTTAATGGAGGGAAAAAGGCAGAGGATAGGGAATCAATTGCAGCTCTTCTGCTTGGAGATCCATTTTGGTGAGGCTACTGTCATGAAACAGGAAGAAAAAGGCTGGTAGATTAAAAAATAAAAATCTTTACCATGTAAATGAAAAAAGAAATGGTGGGGTATAAGTCATAGAGGCTCAAGTCCCTGTGGGGGCCACTTAGGAAGAATTACTCGACTCATAGATTTTAGAGCCAGAAGGGATCAACAGATTGTTAGTTTGACCTACTGTGTAACATGGCCATAGTATTTCACCCATCTAATTTTGCAGCTAGCCTAAAGCCTGTCTTTCCTGAAGTCAGGTGGACTTGATATGGAGATTTGAGGGGTTGAAGAACTCAATGCATGTTAACAGTTTCTCCTCTGGTAGTTTATTCCTTCTTGTTTAAAATATGTTGATTTTATACTTAACTTTATGCATCTTCAGCCTCTTTTTTTCCCCCTTTTGTTGTTGTTGCTGTTAAGCTTTTTCTGCTTTGTTGGAAGCCTTTATTACCTAGTCTTCTGCTGATGTGAAAAATGCTTTTGAAATGAAGAGTGTACGCTAGGTACAAAAGATATGTGGGAAAAAGAGTATCCAGACAGCAGTAATATGAGTGACTGGAATGGGGAACATCTGTTGCAAGAAAATTGTCTCATTCTGAAGCATACTGTGTGCATGTAGCTGGGCTCCCTTGCAGCTGATGCCGTGCTGTTCCAATTTGCATCTAGGTATTGATGCTCGGGGCACAAGCTCGCCGACGGCTCGACACTGCAGCTGCAGGGTAAAGGTGGCTGTCCTGGAGACAAGGTGATTCCAGCTCTTGGGACAGCTTTTGGCAATGGTGGCTGACTATGTGGGATGTAATAAGAAGGGAAAGAGCGTGAAATGGCAGACTGTGTGAGGCTGCAATGAGTCAGCCACTCCGAGGGGGCTGGAAGAAATGTATAGTCTGTATAAAGGAGCCCTGGGCTGCCCTGAGCTGGAGGCGAGGAGTTCGGGTTTCTGCAAATCCAATTCTTCTGGTATTCTTGGCAGTCAGGGGAGGAAATTCACAGCAGAGAGCTGTGGTGTGTGCGGAGTGATGATTCTCGGGCTGCCTTCTGGGAAGGCAGGCTAATAAACGTGGCTACCATGTCCTGCAACAACAGTCCTGAAGAGGGAGCATGAACTAAGCAGTGTCCAGGGCAATATAATATGCATCCTTTGTGATGGACTGAGCGGTGTAAGACTAATGGCTACAGCACTGCACAACCATTGACACGAATAATTCACATATAGATGTCTTCAATAATCAATGATTTGGTTATTAAATCAAATCTTTTTGCCAAGAGAGAGAAACTCAATGCGCTAATTAAAATTGTTCTTTCTGCAAAAATTTTTTTGGAAGTTCATCATCTTACAATCTTCATGCTGCCATTTATTCTTCCAATACTTCTTGTAAATACTGGGTTTGTTCTTCTTCTGTCCACACATAAGGTCTTTCCTCCCTCTTACTGCATTTTGGAGTTTCAAAATTCTTTCTCAGAATTTCCCTTTCTCTTGTTAATGATGCTAATTAAGATGATCTGACATTTTTCCCACCAATCTTTGTTACTGACAAGTATTATGAGAGGTATCGTAGGAGTATAATTGTGAGATAAACACAGTTCTGGTGAAAAAAGCACTAGGTATTTTCAGGTGGTCACACAGGGAAATGTCATTAACATTGTGTAATTTGCTTGGAGTAGCTCAGCCTTGGAATGTGTGGCAGTATTTCACTGCATGAAAAACGATTGTTGCTTCAGCTGCAGCCATATCCATCTTCCTGGGAAAACTTCCAGCTTCAAAGGGAAATCTGGTTGTACAAGTTTGAACTGTATTCTTAGCTGCAACATAATCTTTTCTGTCTTCTAGCTGTCCATTGCAAATGGTAATGAAAACATGGCATGCGTTCCTTTCAGCCTCAGTGTAACCTTTCTTCTTCAGGAAAGAAAATTTACTGAACCCAGAGGGTAATTAATTTACTGACATTCCTTCAGATGCTTTGAAGATACGCTCTGAGAGGGGGTCTGCATGCTGATCTGTAGAGTAAAGCAAAAGGGTGGCACCTACCAAGGCAATGTCAAAAAAATAAATACATCGGTCTCCTAAGTAATGCCTTCGCAACAACTAAATCATATTAAACACAGACTGATTTCATGGACTGAATAGTCAAGTTCTTAAATCTTCAGTTACCAAAACATGTTGTCATAGGAAAATCTTCAGTGGAGCTAATATTACTGCTTTACACATAGCAGAAAAGAAATACTGGTAATGGGAAAGACATATAACAAACGTTTCCAAACTTTCAGAAAAGCAAGCCGGAAAGTAAAAGTAATGTATAATGAAATGGACTTCCCTCATTTGTTTTCTCTCCATGAGCAAATGAGCTATAATAAACAGTAAAAATAAAGAAGTCCTAGGAATTGATGACCTCTCACCTTCACCCCATCCAAGCTACTTTTAAAGGCACTTTTCATACTCTTGGTTTATTTATTGTTCCTCTGCTGCTTCCAAGTTGACCTTCAGATAGGATCCCACCCAGAGTTTTGCAGGAAGCAAAACAGAGGAGCAGAAGCAAAAGAGCTATTAGTTGGAATGATGGTTACAAAAAATATGTGCAAAGTAATTACATCAGCGCTGTTCCTGTCTTGGTGGGATACAAATATTTTTATTGATGTTTGTCTCAGGCCCTTTGGAAAATTATCGGACACACTGATATCCTATGATAAGTTTTCCATGGCTTCTCCATGATCCTTCCTGTTGTTCCAGGATGCTCTAATTGCACATATACATGAAATGTAAATTACTTCATACAATAAAGCCTGTTCTAGGAAGTATCTTGTCCACTATGTGATAGAGCCTGGCTTGAACAAGATACACAATGGAAAGCAATTAATTTCTGTTTTTCTTTCTCTGGTAAAAGTAATTCCTGGGTTTTTTGTTTGTGTTCTATCTAGTCAGCAAGAGTTGATAATGGAGTATGGAAAAGATACAAACCAGAAGAGATTAAAGGCAATTTTGTACCATTCAATTTAAAATAACACAGAGATCTGTACCAGTCAGCTGCAGTAAACCACACGTATGGCATACGTAATATAGCAAACATTTTTCAGGATTGTCCGTTTTTGTTTTTTTCAAATTCCTAAACATCTACACACATACAAGCATACGTACATACACACATAATATGCCAATCAGCAATTCAGCTGGAATTTTTTCACCAATTTTTAATATATTGTTAATCTAAATTTATACAAAAAATTACCAAGTTTTATATACATAGTAACTTATTAAAAAATCAGTCTATTTTATTGACTGTACTTGTAACAGAAAATGTATTTCGTCACCTTGATGAGAACTTTGTTAAGGATTTGGGGTGGAATTAAAATTGGAAGAGAAGTATTGTTTAGTTTGTTCCTCATTTCTGATGATTTGAAAACACTTTTATTAATTCAAACAAAAAAATAGTAAGGTGTTGGGGTCTTTTTCCTAAATCTTGTTCTGTGATTACTTCTCTTGCTATTTTCAGACCTTTGAGTTGACATCTGAGACAGCTCACGCGGATACAACAGTCTTACTTGTCTACCACCTAAAATCACACAGTGGTGAAAAATATTTTTTATTTTCGGAAGACACATAGGTGAATGTAGATGTTTACAACATGCAAACATATTCTTATTTCTATTTATAAACTTTCTGTTGGATCGGTGAGGCAAAGGGTAACTTTAATCTTAGCACTTCTTAGGTTTTGACTCTGTAACTGCACTACTGTTCTTTAGTATTTATTTATCTGTCTGACACATACAGTGATCAGAATTTTGTAGCCTCAAATAACTTAAAACTAACAGTCTTGGTTGATACAATCAGTGCTGAAGGTGAAAAAATTTTCTTGTGTTTTTGATGGCATCAAAGCATTCTGCAAATACTGCTAAAAAGAGGGTCTGCATCTTAATTCTGTCAAAAGGTGGGAGCTCTGTGTCATGCTGACAATAAATTTGTTGCAATACAAACTGTGTTTAACCCCTAAGGCAAACTGCAGGTTAAATGTCATTTGCCTTTAATCCAAATGCTACTGATTTGATGAATACCCTTTGCCATACACAGCATAAAGCTGAATTAACTGTTGAGCTTACTAATGCTGCAGTGTCACAAGGCCTCGCCTACTATCACTTCCCTTCTTTGCACACTGATGTTTTGCAATGCAACTTGTTCTAATCAGGCAACCTGATTTAACTTCTCTGAAGCTTTTTGTAATTTTAATTTTGGGTCTCAGGCCTGAGAATTCACATGGTCGAAGGATGTGGTGTTGTAAAAGCCCTTTTGACAGGTTTGCTTCACATTTGCTTTACCAGCATACCCAGCACACCAAAAATTTCCCTGTTCAAAAACAGGTGCTAGAATTTGTTTGCAGTTGCTTAGCAGAACACAAGACATTGCTCTTGGCAAGACCCTACGTGAACGATGCCTGTTATGTATTTTAAGGTTTTCACTAAGTGACAACTGAAGTTTGTTATGAAGAAAGGGGCAGCATGAAAGCAGCACTGCTGGCTTGCTCTTGGCACTGCCATGAGAGAACACTTGCCATGGGAATGTTTGAACCAGTGGTGTTTTCTTGTACCCATTATTTATCATTGTTTCTGTCGAATTAACTTCCATGGAAAGTATGAAGCTTGCAAAAGTTAAATTTGGAAAAGTGTTGAAAACAGTCTGGCCGAAAAGTGTGAATTTTTGAATGAGAAGAGTGCCTACGTGGGAGATGGATTTAGGACTCCTCGTGGTTATCCTTCTCTGCCGCTTGGGCTTCACAATGATGCTATCTGTCCCTTCTCACCTAGTCAAGAGGGTAAAGGGATTGAGAGAGTGGTCCCTCCGCATGCAGACCTCAGCGGGGACACTTCCCACAGAACACTGGCCGGTGTTCAGCTGATCAGGCGCTCCCCGCAGCCGCATTTCCTGGCAGGAAAAGACGGGTTTTGCCCCCGACCCAAGGGGCTCCCTTCTCACCCCTCAGCGCCCGGCGGGCCGGGGGCGGGGCTTCTCTGACGGTGACTGACAGCCACCCTGGCCAATCGGAGGCCGCGCCGGCAGCAGGGATTTGCATACGGTGCGGCGTTGCCGTGGTAACGGGGGCGCGCGGCGGGAGCGGGGCCTGCGCCGCGGGCATGTGAGCGGCTTCACTCCGCCTCTCCCTGCCTGCCTCCGGAACCGGCACGCTGAGCCGCCGGCAACGGCACAGTAATTCCCCAGCCCTTCGGGACGTGAGGGAATTTTGATCCAAGCGGAGGTAATAGGTGTTTAGGAGGAGATGAAAAATTAGATGCCGGTCTCATGAGCCTTGGATCTGAATAAGCCTGTGAACTTTTTTTCGGGCAGGGCGGTGGAGCACTGGTTGGGTGAGGAGGAACCGTGCTTTCCTTCTCTCCCTGAGTCCAAGCCACTCTTCTGCCTGGTCAGCAGGCACGGGATCCTCTGCGCTCATAACCCGGTTCTGCTAGTTTTCACCTGATTTCCCCGTGAAGATGGTACTGACAGCGTGCTTGGCCTGAGCCTCAGTCAGCCAAGGTTTAAATAATGCAGTCCCGTGTCCTGTCCTCATCCAACTAAAACAGTACTTGCCCTGAGTACCAGATGGCCGAATTCCTGCAGAGGTCAGGACCCCAGTTATAAATAAGTAGAAAGGTCAATCAGCAAAGATTTGTGTGACTTTCTGCCCTTAGACCAGCTAGCTGGTTATAAATTCATGCGTATTAGTGCTTACTGTGAGGATAACGCATTTGTTCTCTGAAATTTGTTTCTGCAGAGGTTTGCCTGGCCTGGCAAAAAGGGTGCGTGAGCACTGACAGGTCAGATGTTCTGACTTCTTGGTTCCCCACCCTTCTAGGGGAGTGGACTGAGTTCATTTACGTGTGTGTTTTAAGGAGCAGCAGAATACATTTGCAGTACTCCTGGCCAACAGTGTGGAAACTGAAAGCTAGAAATGTTTCTCTCTGTAAAAGGCAGCCCTACCTACCTGGCACATAAGTTGTCCTGTATAACAGAAATTATGTCTTTCAGTTCTGTTCCTGGAAAATACGTGGTGCATAACAATAATGGAAAGGTTTACTAAAAGCCATTTTGTTTTGCTTTATTTGGAAAGCACAACAGAAACAGAAAACTTTGCTGTCCAAGTGGTTTATCTTAAAGCTTACTACAAAATTTATTCTTAAGGTACTGTCGCTGAACTGATTGCTCAAGTTACAAATTAATACCATTTCCTTCATTACAAATTTATATATTTTACTAAAATTTACTTTTCTATCTATTTAACTCTGTAGGACATTGATCTATGATAGAATGCACTGGTTTATGAACAGGTGAAATTAATGGTTACACAGTAAGGAGCTCAAACATGTCTCTTCATTTAAGCTACATTATCTGGGGATAGTTCAGGCTTATATTCCATATGTATTTCTGTTGGCACATGGAATTTAATCTTGTTCACTAAAGAATTATAAGACAGACAAAAGGACAATATGGACGGATGCTTCAAAAACAAAATGAGAAAAAGATGATCATTAAACATGACAAGTTACAGAATCATCAGGACGCAGGGGTACCAGATAAAACTTGATGACCTTTATCCATCATATCCTCTCACAACAGTTGTAAATTACTGTTGATTTAAACTGGAGGAGAAGAACACTAATGTAGAAAATTATGCTTTTAAGGTTTTTTATAAACAAGAGCTTTAAATATGAGTGCTATAATGCTTTCAAGGGTCTTGCTGGATATGATGAATGTTTTGTCAGCCCTCCTAGCATGCTGTTTTCTATAACAGATTTAGTAGGCAACTCTTTTTTGTGTCACTACATCGTGAGTGTTCTGCAAAGTATTAGGATGTGCTGTATTATTCATGCAAAATACAATACTGAGTATTTAATAATGTCTTGTTAGGTTTACCAGCATTTCACAAAATGATTGGAACATCCAGAGTTTTGTTTTTCTAGACATTTTCTACTTAAGATAATCACCTGCTGTTCTAGATTCCCTTGGTTTCTCTTCTGGTATTGTGGCTCTCTGCTCACTGTTTAGTTTTCGTATTTTAATACCTGGTCTATCTTGCTGAGTTAAGTAATTTCCATGGTAATCAGATTGTCTATCTGAGTATCCTGTTCATAACAAAAGTACCAAAAACCTTGGTTATGGAACCTTTTATCAGCAGAAGCACTTTATTCAAGGACTATTAAGATTGATTTACACTGTAAAGGAAAAGAACATTTACCCCTTTGGATTGCTTTATCTTGGATAATATAAATGTATTACTGCAGATTATTGAGAAAAGTGTCTTTCCATCACTGAGTCACTTTGCACTTCCAGTGGCAGGCTCTCAGCACATGTGCAGTGTCATCGTTCTTTGGTTTCCACTGACTTGTGTCAGTTTGTACAAGCTGACATTCTTGGCTTCTATTCTTTTTGTTTCAGACTCATAACTGAATATGCATTTATCCATCCACCTATTTTTTTCTCCCTAAGGATGAACCTACTTTCTTGAAATAACTGCTTAGTTATCATCAAAATCACTGGAGAAAAACCTGATTCTGCACATGTGAGTTCCAGGAATGAAAATGCTGAACAAAGATACTTGAGCCAGAAAGGTAGCTCACTTTGAGCTGTGTAAGCATAATTGCTTCTATGTCTGCTTGCTCTTATACTTCCATGCTGTGGGCAAGATTAACATACCCAATCTATTATTATTTGATACATATCTGATATGCCATCTAGGATTTGCAGAGTAAGTATCACAGATATATTCTAGTGACTGAAGATGATTAAGAATGTGATGCGTAAGTATCCCCAAAAAGGGAATATATTTGCTGATTTTTGCACAAGAAAAAGTGTGGAGGCAGTAATATAATTCCTTTAGAATATGAGATGGGTGTGTTAAATAATGGTGAGTAAAACAAAGGTAATTACCCTGCTAAGTTGTAATGCATAAGTAAAATACAAAACCCAAGAACATTCTTTGTAGAGAATAAGGGATATTTGAGGTGTGAGAGAATGGTGTTACTGGATTTTGAATTTTAAAAGTTTTTGAATTTTAAAAGTCTGTAAAGTTACATTTTTTCAGTAAAAATGCTTCGTTTTTTCCTATGTATTTTAACTAGTAGCAATCATAATGTCTTCATATAATGTTAGGATTTCAGTCAAATCAAAGGAATTATTTCTTATGTCTGGGCAGAGGACATAGTAACATGAAAGAATTACTGGGTCTGTAGAACCAGTCTCCACCTTTCTCTGGTAACACAGTCATAAACTTATATCAAATAGATCTAATTAAGTAAAATAAATGTAATTACTGCATTATATATATAATTACTGCAATTATATATAGGTTCTTTTTAAATGGCAAGTGTATGCTGGCTGCCGTTGATGTCAGGGAGTTTTTGATTGACCCATAAAGTTTTAGGCAGGAAGATAATCAGATCCAATGAAAGACATGGTCATTTCATTGGTCAGGGGAAAATTACAAAAAGCTTTGACTAGGTTGATTGTCTCATTACAAAGAACACCTTAAGTAGTTCTATATAAAAATTGTATAGAAACCTCCGACTTATATATTTTCCTTCTCTTACATTGTAATGGACCTTTGCGTATACACACAGACACAGGCTCAGAGACACACATGATTTCTCTCTTGTCTAATTCATACAGGTACATCTTTGAGGCAACTTCCAGTTTTGTCTAACCAACACTTTAAAAAGTGGGAAAAATGTTCACTAGAAAATTCCCAGACAGTTCTAGCCTGGTTGCAAATACCAGAACACAATGGCTTTTTAATTTGACATATTTGGTATTGAGTGTTCTTGTCCTGTCCTCCTGTCTGGCTGCATCCAGTTTAAACAAAGGCATAACCATCACCCTCTGGGCTGCAGGTCACATGGGGAAAAGGTGTACGTGCACCCGATCCTCGCTGGAGCAAGCTCCACACTTGGATGTTTCTGAGTGTGCATTGCTCCTAAGACATTTAAGCCAGGCTGCTGTGATACTAGATGTTACAGACTAACAAAGTCTTGAAGCTGACAGAAGTGAGGGATATGCCAATATTTGTATGTTTGGAGCTTGCAAGTAGTTTCTTGAGAGAGGAGGATGCATAAAAACAAGGATCATGCTCAGCTGTGACAAGATGAAGCATGCTGACATAGTAAACCTTGGATTTCCTACATCTCAGTGGTGTTTATTTAAGTTCAATAAAATAATAGATTATTCTTTTCACATGACTGAAGGAAATGCTTAGTCTCTAGGACTAACCAAAGGAGACTCCTTCAGCCAGAAACTGTGGAGAGAATGTAGTGCTGAGCTGGAAAAATGTGAGGTTTTTAATATGTGGTTAATTTGCTAAAAATATTGTTGGAAACATAAGAATGTTTTTTCCTTTCATCTTTCAGTGAAAAACAGATCCAATAGTAAGATATTACAAATTGTCCAATATTTTTGTCCAGCTTATGTTTGAGTACTTTTGTGTTAACTGATTTCTGAAATGATTTATAATTGAGCAATACAAAACATTTAGCACAAGAAAAAATAAAGCTTAAGATGTTGGTTTAATTTCATTTGCTTTCCCTTAAAGAATAATGGGAAGCCTCATAGAAAACATTTTATTTAGAAAGACCCTGAAGCAAGGCTTTCTGGCACTCAACAGAGGAAGTCAGTTTCGTCCTTTCTGACACCTCTTTTATATGTAAATGTAATGAGAACCCAAGAAAGTGGAGAAAAAGACTTAACCTTTATCTTGACTGTAAAGTTAGGGATCAGCCTTAGAAAATCCTATGACTGGATTGATTTAGTATTGGGGTGCTAGAAAATCTAAATTTAATTTTCTTCTTTTTCAGACTTCCTGTGTTATTCCTTGCAGATCACTTATTTAATCTCTCTCCTTCTGTATCTTATGTCCTCCTATTCTGAATTTTCTCCTTTGTCTGTTTACGTAGTCAAGCCCAGACTGAGAAACAGGGATCTCTGGGTGCCCTTGTAGTACAAGAAGCTTTTGCTTGTTGCTTCTCGTTTTAAGCTTTTTGAGACATTTCAAATTTAGGTAACAGTAAAGTTAGGTATTAAAAGTTGGATCTTTTCTTTTAGAATATTTGTGAATTTAATCCAGTGTACGTAAATCACCCTTATTAAATGACCGACATAACAACGTGGTGTCACAAACAGAAAGCTTATGGCTCCAAGCACTGCAGGGTGAACAGGCAGAGTAAGTATACAACACTGAGTGTAGTATTGAAGAAAGGGAAAACAAAGGGAAAACTCAGAGTGAAGTGGGGTTTTGCATAAACAAGGGTTCACACAGCGAAGAATTCTTGAATCTGAGATAATGAATTAACCAGTTCCTTTCTGCAAGCTAAAATTAGTCTATTCTTTTTTGGGCACTGACAACCTGATCTGTAGCTGAGCTTCTGCCAGGCTTTTGTATTTGCCACCATTTTGGAGCCATATGTTTTCCTTTTCATTTAATGTGTGTCTGTGGCCTTTCATCCTCTCCCTCAAGCAGATCAACCCATGCAGACGTTCTCATAACTCTATTGCAAGAGTCCTGGTTTTGTAAGCACTCTACAATTATAGATGACCTCTCCAAAGAGCCTCCTGGATTTAAGCCACTGTCACCTGAAGCAAATATAAATCCTTCTCAGCTTTATCAAGCACTTCTTTTAAAAATAGCAAAGGAATCAGTTCCCACTACTTATTTTGCTTGTTTATGGTCTTCCCTGAAAATTGTCTCTGCTTTTAGATGAAGCCAGGCATGTCCAAGGGGAATTTTTTTGAAATTGTCTCTGCTTTTAGATGGAGTCAAACATGTCTAAGAGGTTCTTGGTGGTTTTTTTGACATGTAAGCTTGAAAGCTCAGTGACCTTTGTTTTAGCTCTGTGGTTTTTTGGTGCAAAGATTTATCTTTCTTTGCTTGCAGATTACAACAGTGACACTGAGCCAGCCATATAGATTAAATAGAATTTACAGTCTTACACAGCTACGCATAGAAAGGCTGTGATACCAGTCAGCATCCATAAACTGTGCAAAAACAGATTCCCCAAATTCTCACAGCTCTGTCTGTATCTTGTCCATTGAATAAGCGTGATTATATCCTGGTAGTAGGAGGCTTCATGCAATGTGTTCCTCCATAAAGTAAACTCTGTTTTTTTATAGGTGGGAGGTCTCCGTGTGGAATTCTAGCTAAGTCAAAAGCAGTAGTGTTGAGGATTCATTGGAAACAGCCAGTTTAATCCCCCAGCTAACACAAGTATGTTTTGTTCAATTCAGTCAAGGCATCCAGGCTTATAAAATGACCTTATAATGGTTTTTGAGGAATTGTTTACATGAGAGAATCAAGAGAGATGAAAAACAGAGAGGGTCGCTCTTCAGAAATGGGCTGCATACAGGAAATAGGAAACGTATGTGTCAACTTGGCTTCCAAGTTCCAACACTGACATGAAACAAGACATAAAGAAGGCTGTTTCAGGGAAGAAGTTTCCACTTCTGTAAGTTGAATCACACATGGCAACTAAGAGGAGACAGCATTAGTGAAGCATTGTTAATAATGCTATTGTTGCAATTTCTGGCATGGTTAATAATGCTATTGTTGCTGTTGTTGCAATAATGTTATTGTTGCAATTGATTAAGTGAAGCTTAAAAACTGTGTGCAAGAGTTCCAGTTCCCACTTCAGGACAAGAAGATGATAGACGTACTGAGCTATTTGCGCTCTCGTCATTCTGTTCTGTTTTGGTCAGACTGAAGCTCTTAGCTTGATTCTAAACTAGCCATAGTATTTCGCTTGCTTTTAATTAAATTGAAGTTCTCCACTAGTTGTAAGTGACCTGTCACTGCAGTTCATGAAATTGTTTTTAAGTACTGTCCTCAGTGGAACTTGCAGAGGAGAGAAGTGTTTTCCCATAGCTATATGCAATGATCAACTGTACCTTCCCACTTTATTAAAACATGTTGCAACACTTTAAAAAGAAAAACATAAGAAAGTTTTATGTTTTGAATTGTTAAATCCCAGTCCTTCCACAGCTTTACCACTGAGCTTGAGAGAAGATTTGAACTGCTCAAACGCCTTTTCATTTCACACTGAATTTATAGGAAGTTTCCAAATAATAACAGTCAACTTGGCAGGAATAAATGTAGACCAAATGGTGTAATCCCCACAAGGAAGCATAATTCTCTTATGAAGTATTTACAATAGCAAGCTTGGAAATCCAACAATAGGTTATATTGTTAATAGATTGTTTATAGCATCTTTTATTGACTGATTCATTCCTAATGGCAACAGACTTAGTCACCTAACATTCTTCATATGGCAGGCAGTTCAGTGTTCACTGTTGCTTTAAGAATCCTCTCAGGTACGGGAAAGTTTCATTCTGACATAAATCAATAAATAGGACCTAAAAAGGACCTTGCAAAGTTCAGAAGTTCCCTGAAATGTTACTGAACTTTCTGATGCTTACTTCCTGTGACCTGCCAATAACCCTTATCTCCCCTGCCTTCATGACCCTTTAATGTTTCCCTGGCTCTTCATTCCCTTCATCCTCCTAAAGAGCTTGGCTACTTCCCAACTTGGATTCGTCCAACAGGCTACCCTCCTTGGAAACTCTCCCAGTCTTTGAAACAGCCTTGCAGTACAGTAGCCTAAATACTAGTTTGCAGATTTAAATTTCACATACTGCCGAACCTGTTATTTTGGTATCTGAACTAAAAATTCCAGTGCTATAGTTTTGTGTAACCGTCAATGTACATTATATGCACCTGATACTCCTGATAGCCTCAGACATGAGAGGATACTACAGCCACACACTTTACCCTATTTTTCAGCAGACTGCAGTTATCTAATACAATTTTGGATAAGGTGTTAATTTTGAATGCACAAAGTATACTGGCCCTCAAGAATTTTATTTTTAACAGCTAACTACAACATACTTTCTCACAGAGATTTGTTCCAGTACCAATCACAGATTGGGTCTGATGGTCTTCACATTTTCCAGTTTCCCTACAAATAAATACAAGCTTCACAAGATTTTTTTTTTAAATAAGAAAGTATCCCAAGTGTCCCAGAAATATATGAGCTTTGTGAGTATTTAAGCAAGCAGTGTCAATGCAGCAATCTAAACATTTTTGTGTGCCTGGCAAAAGGATGACTACTCACATAAACCTGGTGACAACTTGTTTTTTCACTATTGCCCCTGTACTTAAGATATCCCCTAGAATATTTTCAAGAGACTAGAGTGAGCTCAGTGCTTCTGAGTGACATGGAGAAAGTTTAAACTTGTCATCTCAGAGGTAATGACAAAACCGTGTCATTGCGCTTGGATGTAGTAAAAGTCAGCCCGTGGGTTCAGAGGTGGGACAGATAAGGGTGAAAAGGCTGTTAAGTGGGAACAAAATCTTCAATGGTAACACGATAAAAAACCAGTAAAAAGCAGATCCAGGTTGGATGGTTGCAGCAGAGGAAGTGAACCAAGACACGAAGACAGCCAATGTGGATATGGTTGTGTGTTAGGAACCTCCTACAAGTTTGGAAGGACTTGAGATAAAGTCTGGAATATTCAGTAAGGGCCAGATGTTTCTTTAGCCAGATGTTTCTTCTATTACAGGTAAAGTAGACTCTCCTTGGCAGTTACCTATCTATGCAATGTGCTAGGTTTGTACACAAACCTAGCACATTTTTGTTTTTTTTATTTTTCCTTGCAATTTAAATTAAAACAGTAGCCTCCATCATGCATGTGTATGGTCTGAATTGTATTTTCTGATCCTTGGAGGACCAGCACAAAATATTGTAAGAAATGAACATTTAAGGGATAAAGCAGAAATTTATCTGTTTACTGGGATAGACTGGACAAATAAAAATTGAAACATATTTAGTACCATCTGGAAACTAAATAAATGCAGTGCCATTACTCTCTCATCCAGCATGTGCTTTTTGCCCCCAAAGCACCTCAGTAAGCTTTATTAATAAACCTGCTCCATTTCATTAATAACACTCCTGTACTGGAGAATCAAGACTGGTCAGAGAGTTTGAGACACTGCTTCACAAGTGCTGAATAAAGGGGCCTAATAATCTCCTTCAAACAATAGACTGGGAACACTTTCCTTTCTGGCTGTCCCTTTGTAGATTGGACATTGACTTCTCTGTACTAAGGGAGTCTTATGTCTCTGGAGACAGGGAAATTATGTTTAAGTATCAACATGAAAGGCTTATAAATTGAAGACTGCCAGAAATACCAGTTCTATCAGTAACTGAAAATAAAGCATATTGATTACACTCCAAAGCACTTGCATTTCATCGCCTTCAGTTTGTGCAAACCCATCTTCTTTCATGTCCTTCATGATTTTACATCCTCCAGGACCAGAATTTTAGATTTACATTATTCAGCTGATCATTATGGGTAAGAATATATTTGATGTTATCTATCTGCTGTTTAAAAATATAACAGGTTAGTAAGGTTAATTATTCCTTGTGATAAATGATGGTTGGTAAACTTAACTAGAGAGAGCTTATTAATTTGTACTAATTTCATTTGTTTCAGGGTTGTGTAAGAACAAAAGACAGAAGGAAAACACACAGAAACCCGCTTTCTCTACTGTAACAGCCATTAGGTTCAGTACTCCAGCTTTGAAGTCCCTAATATATTTTGGCCCATGAAAATGGATTAAGAAAATATAGAATCATTCTGAATAACAGACTTTCTCAAGCCTTTTATGTGTAGGAGAGAGAGACGTTTCCTGAATTGTTATACCCTTCATGGAAACAAATGTCAAGAAAAAGAATGTGAACAAAACTTGTAGTATTCTGTCAAGTGCTGAAGAAGCCCCTGGTATCTCTAGCACCTTGCCTTTAGAGCAGGTTTCACTATCTAATGTGCCAGATCTTCCCAGAATTTTTCCCAAAGCAGTACCCAGTCTAGAAGCTGGATCCCAGAAAAGGTGATCAGGCACTGCAATAGTATCACAACCGTCAGATTCTTCAGACATGTCTCGAACACCCTTCCCCAGAAGACCTCCCTTCAAGGTATGCTATATCTGTGGCAGAGAATTTGGGTCACAATCTATTTCTATACATGAACCTAAGTGCCTAGAGAAGTGGCGTATTGAGAACAATCAGCTACCAAGGCACCTTAGAAGGCCAGAGCCCAGGAAACCTGAGGTCCCTACTGGTGGTTCATATACACTTGCAGATGAAAATGAGGCAGCTTATTATAGTGCTCAAGCCCAGTTTGTGCCGTGTAGAAACTGTGGCCGAACATTTTTTCCTGACCGTCTCCCTGTGCATGAAAGGTGTTGCAAAGGAGGTAGCAAAGGAGGTGTGAGGCTACCAAACTCTACCGCCCATAAATCTGGTAATGGACCAAGATCTGGAACTGGCTCAGCAAGTGGTGATCCATCTAAGGCCCATCAAGGAACGAGCAGGGCTGCACCAGCTGTATCAGACCAGGTAAATTGCTAAGCATGTGCTGTATGAAAGGGTGTGGATGTATCTTGATGCTTGGCACTCCAGGGGAGACTGGCTTCCCATCAAATTTAAAATTACTTTTCTTTAGAAGGACCTTTTAGCTCCATGCAAATGCTTCTCTGCTAAATAGAGGATAAAGAAAAGGGAAATACTGGGAAGGGAATAAGGGAAACTACTTATTCATATTTATTTTGATTTTCCTTTTGAATGGGAGTAGTTGGGTTCTCTGTTGTCCTTTAAGAGTTATATCCTCAAGAGGGACCACTGCTTGATATAGTTCCCTAGGAGATTCTATTGAGCAGCTTAGGCAAGGTTTGGATGTAACATGTTTTAGGAGATATTAGATATTTTTATTTAGTTAACATGAAATGCAATGTTTCATTGTCCTGTAAGCATCCAGCACTTCAAAACATGATTTTCATATTTTACCATTATTCTTAACCTTGGCAAGGAGCGTGAGTTTACTGAGGACTGCATGTTCAAAGGCAGCAGCTCTGGGTATAACAACAACAAAATAAATAAGACTGCACATTTTTTCCACTGAATTTGATTCAGGATCCAAGAATAAAGAAGCTGATTCACATTATCCAAAAGCTACACAGAGTTTTGGAAAATGGGATATTTTTTCTGCATTTGTTTCTGCACAAGCTGTCTTTTGGCCAGGAGTTTTGTAAGATAGATGTCTAAATTTAGGCCCAATGTCCAAATTAAATGGCTTTTTTTTTCAAATGTGGGTTGGAATCCTGATTGCCTACACTACTTTTGAAAACGGGATTTAGCTGTCTCAGTCAGCAAAGGAGTGGAATGCTATGCAGAGCATTTCTAAAGATGCTTTAGAAGTCGAAGTATGTAACATGTTAGTTTACCAGCTTCTGAATAAAATGAAGATAATAGCATTACCCTAGCTCACATGAGACTAAAGACATCATGAACATTTTTTTTATTATGCTGGATGAGGCCACTAATTGATAGATTTTGGCAAATTACGGTTCACTCCTCAGGTCTTTTATCAGCAAATTTTACATAATCCACAAGCAGTTCAAAGTGCTGCACGGCTGCATTTATAGCTGTAGGAAAAGTGATGCTGTTTACACTACATTGTACTCTTTACCAAAGAACTGTAGTTGCTCTAAAGGCGATTGTTCAATGAAAGGCATGGGTGTGAAGCAGAGAGTTTAATCCATCACACATAATTCTGTAGGTTAAAAAAGAGAGGGTGAAGGGAATTTCCTATAGTTAATAATACCATCCAGAAAAAAAAAAGTTTAGAGTGTGGTTTGGCACTGACAGTGACTCTGTAAAAAATGTTACCCTCTTGCACAACGTATCTGCTCCCTTTGTGGATTCACTCACATCTGCTGACTTGTTGAACAACAACATTATTACCACTTTTTACTTCTGTGAGCTCTGCAGAGCCAAAATGAAATCTGTTCAAATCTGTTCTTCCTTCTGTGTGAGCAACAGGTTTCCTCATTTACTTCCAAGCAGTTACAGTTCATCAGTTGGAGCAGAACTAATGAGGCTGTACAGCTTGCAGTTTGTAATTGACTTTGAGGGACTTTATTATTAGCAATGACTTTCAGGAAGGGATGGTGGATTTTTCCTCTCTGAGGTCTATTATTGTATTATTTTAGAGCTGTTCTTTAATACAGCGTTATGCATTAAAGGCAGAGGTGGGATGGGAAGACTGAAAGAAATATCCGGTGATCCAAGGGGTTCTTCAGGACTTGTAGGCAGCTTTTAAGAAGTTGTCAAAGGAAGCCACTTTCCCATAGGTTTAAATTCTCTGTGAGAGGATCTTCATTTCCAGTTGAAGATTTTGAAAGGTCCACACATTGAAGAGTGTGGAGAAGTGCTAAGCTTATGGAATAACTGCAGGTTAGCTATGAACAGGGACGAGGTCTGTGTCTCCTCTACAGTCTTCCTCTTTTTCCAGCATATGGTTTTAATTTTGTTCATCTTACCAGCTACTCAGCTGCTTATTAATTCTGTTAAAAAATAGCGCTTCACTAGTGGTGGAATGAAATGACAACTGTTTTTGTCCTGGCTGGAAAGCATTTGGGGCAGTCTCTGTCTCATTTAACAGACAGACTCACTGTGACAGTGAATTATTTAAGTACTTGTTTAAAGTCCTGATTCAGCAAAACACCAGAGGAAAGGAAAAACTGAAAAAAACCACCCAGCCCTTATATAAATGTATTTAAGAGAAGTAGTGTTACTGTCAAATAAGTCTGTGCAATGAAAGATGCCCTAAGTTAAAAAGCTGGATTCTCCTCATTTTCAAAATAAAATTCTGACTGATTTAATGGTACGCCACATAAAGGACATTTTAATGTTACAACTGCAAGCACTTCTCCCTCTATGCCTCTGCCTGTATGCCCTGGAGTTCTCTTCCCTTTAGCGTGTGACATCAACTAGGCCAGTGTCATTACTGACAAACTCTTTCTCAGTTCTGCACCTTTAGAGGTGGAGACTGAACAGCCTCTGTAAACTATCTCTTCCAGTGCCTGTCCTCGCTCTCAGAATCAATGAACACATCTGAGTTAATCATGTCTGGCTGTGTAAAACAACAGCCTATGCTTAGAGGCTCTCAAGGGTCATATCAGTTGAGAAATTCTGCTTTGGATTCTGCTGTGATAGCCCAAACAATGGAAGTTGTGTCTGGAGCTACTGAAACTCAGACTTTCACTAAAACAGAGTCTGTGCTCTATTGTTTCATAGACAAAAATGTACGATACCTGTAAGTGAGCATCAATAACTTGCTGTGTGTATATGAGTTATGGGGGTTTTGACAAGAGATAACACTGATCTTAAAAGCCTATTAGATGGTGCTGCCATCTGCTGTTTTCTTCTTATCTGGTTAACTACTTAAAAGGATTTCACTGATCTTCCTTTGCTGAATTGTAGTGCGTTTTAACACAGCGTAAGTCTTGAAAATTTGTGTAGCAACAACCTTGATGTTGTATTTTGCTCTAGCATAAAGCCATGTAGCATCTTGGTAAGAGGAAGACTCCTTCAGATGCAGAATAATTCTAACGAAGGTGGGAAGTCAATGATAAGCTCTTTTTGCTCATCATGTTTTTTGGTCTTGAACACTTTCCCAGGAGAATACTGGCAAGTAAATTTGCAAATATAGCAAGTTAGATGAGAATGGACAGTGAATGGATGGTTTGGACGTATTATCATTGGGAATGACTGAGCTTCCTTCCTTTGCTTGTACACAGATGCCACATTCATTATACTGACTTACTCAATTTAAAAAGAAAGCACATCAGGAGCAAAATGGGATATTTCAGTGCTTCCAGTGGAATATTTTAATTATATGCATTATCTTGCAGAATTACCTTGCTGTTCAAGGAAATTTCCTACACAGGCATATGATCAGTTCCTAATATGAGTGCTGTTGTGTCTGTTTCAAAGATTCGGTAGGCTGTGAAGTGCAGCTTTGTATAGTCATGAGAACCATGCTATACCTTGTCCCTGATCCTTATGCAAAATGCCTTTTAATTTGCAGAGAGGAATGTGTGGAAACGGCTGCTTTCATACAATAGAATGCTGCTGCTGAGTGCTTGTACCAATCTTTCCTTGAGCCTCTAAGCCCTGGGCAATTCAAGTCTATGACAAGAGCTCCGTCCTAGGGCAGGATGCCTCCCCTCTTCCCATTAAAATACATGGATAATTAAACAAATAAGAAAGGACGAGGTGTGTGCAGTCCTGGATGATAAATATTTATGTAGGGGAGTTTGGGAGTCAGTCTTATTGTGTGTACTTAAGAAGAAATAAAAAGCTTTGTGCAGTATGGAAGGATTTGACCTCATGTAACACCATAACAGCAGCCTGGGGCTAACCTTAAGTAATGTCAGGTCTATTGAAAATACATAGTTGCATAGCCCTCTGAGCTAAATAACTTCATTCATAGTCACGCAGACATACTTAGCAGTCTTGGAGTAAAAAAGAAAATACTGAGACACCAGAGGAAAGCCTAACTACACTGTTAGGTATTTGTAGGTATTTTTATAATAACACATATCCTCAGGAACAGACCTTCCCTACAACCCTTTTTGAAAGTTAAAAACAAAGCAGTGAACAGACAGCCTAGCCACTGGCCTGTGAGTAGTTTGGGTTGGAAAATTGTGGTGTTTCCAAAAATAGTTTAGTTTCAAACTGCAGGCCTCCAGATGTGACATTTGGGATAGGCACACTGAAAATAAAAAGAAATGAAGGGTAAATATCATCAGCTGTAGAAATTCCAAGTAAAGCTTATCATATCTTGGATTCCACAGTTAAAAAAATAAAAATCTGTTACTACCAGTTGTTAGGCTAATCTCTTTCAGGTTTTAAACATGTGTGCAGAGAAGAATTTGTGTATATAATTGTATCTGTGGTGATGGGTGAATCTCAGTATTTTTCTGGAATAAAAATAATTCTATCCTAAGAGTGATCTGATTCCTTTTAATTAATTCTGCTTTCTGCTGTTATTTCTGTAGCATTTTTAGTTGTGGAAATTACGAAAGACAGACATTTCTACTTGAAAAGATTTCTGCATTTGTACTAGGGTTGCTTTTTCCTATTCTGTTAGTATATAAAGAGTCCCTACAAACTAAATGTAAATCAAATTGCTCTTTCCTAGTTTGCAGCCAATAAGTAACCATTTAAATGAATGGCAGGAACCTAGCTAATGAAAACTAGCGGGGAAGTGTGTTTCCAGGGATTTTACACCTAGCGTTTTTTTAAGAAACCATTTCTAAAATAGTATAACCATACCCCGCAGCAGGCATGCACGCTGAAAAAAGTTCTCTGACCTCAGAAGTTTAGATTACAGTATCCTTATCTAAAGGTCTCCAGAGCCCACAAATAAACATATAGCGTCTTCAGAAGACTTCATATCTGGACCCAGAGTCTTACTTCAAAATCAGACAAGTTTTACCTCATGACTTGAAGTAAAGAAGTAGGTGAAATTTGATAATTAAAAATTATAAGGTGTTCTTAAAACAGCTGTTGCTGTATTGATCTAAAAATAGAAGAAGGCTATTTTTTATATATATTAGAAAATATGCTTATATAAAATACTGTGTTATCAGAGATAGCAAGGAAATTCCATTTGAAAGTCAAGAGGATGAAAACGCCCTTGGAGAGACTGTCTTTGGATGTTATATTTCAAGACACTGTGAGAATTTTCCAGATGAAGTCCACCTTTTCCCAGCAAAAATACACTTTACAGAGTAGTATTTCTTTCATGTAAGTGAGATTACATGTGGGATGCAGGAAGGCAATCTTATGCAGATTGTTCACTAATGGCATTTTCAGACTGTAACATAAATGCGAGAAGAGCTGCCCAGAATTTCTTGAACACATTGATGGGCTGACAGAAAGAGTCATAAATACTGGAACAGGTTATGCTTTGTCTTACAGAGCAGCAGAGGAAAAAATGAAACCCCCACCACTCTTGTTTGAGTGAGAAAGGTTTCCCGTATTTGGTCTGGCATGGCTGTCTGTCTAACTTGAGGAGGGCAGGGAATAGCTCATCTTTTACTGGTATTCTGAAGTCAGAAGTGTTGTGAGACCCATCTGTGTGCCTCAAAGTGCTTCTCTACAGCATGTTTTTATCCTGCTTCCGGAAGCACGGCTGGTACTGACACCACGCCTAATCCGCAATACCACAGTAATTATACATTTTTCAGCCTTAGATTATGTATTTGTGAGGTTTGGGGTTGAGGAATCTTCTTCTTCTGTTGTTGTAGAGCTGTTTTTGTCTGAGAACAAAAGCAGATCTTCAGTGTGGAAATAATGACTTGCTTAGAGTCCAGTTCTGCCCTTGCTGCAGTCACTGGCAAAGTTCACACTAAGGCCTTTGGGATAAACAAACAGCAGCTCCTATTTTGCCCCTCATCCTGAAATATCCTGGACTGGTTTTAATCTTTGAAGGCCAAGAATTCCACCAGCTAACTGATCTGTGGCAGAAGTGGGATAAGGAACCACAATCACCTCTTGGGACAGCTGCCCTCACTGTCCAGCTTAGGAGAGATACTAAGGCTGGACACAGCACTTTGAGCTGTGTTCTGATGGAAGATGGAGTCTTTCTGTTACTGTATGAGACATCCAGAATTCATCTGAGGAAGCTTTTGTTGCTGCTTTCCATTTTACTTCTGCTTGGTAAGTAAAAAATGGCTTCAGCCATTTAAGGTGGATGCTGCATTGCAACCTAATGAAGCAGAGGAGTTGTTTCTGCATGTGAAGACTTTGCATTTTCATGAATTTGAAGGTATGAAAATAAAAGAGATGTAACTTAACACAGCTAAGTATTAATTAGTCACACACATTTTCAGCCCAGCATCTGTAGAAGAAACCTGCCTGTTCCAGGTGCCCAGTTGATGAGGCAATATCTCTTACAAGCTTCAGGACTGAATCCAAACAAAACCAGACTGAAAGAAACAGTAACAGCTGTCACAGATATCAGGTTCCTATCTGCATGATTGCTTTCATACAAAGTCATTCTGATTGAAAATTAATATTGAGAACAGTATTTCTTCTTTTTCACCATTGTTACTTGCAGGCAAAAGTGATAAGACGGCCACCAACAGTGATTTGCTACATATGTGGCCGTGAGTATGGAACAAAATCTATTAGTATACATGAGCCACAATGCCTGAAAAAATGGCACCAGGAGAATGACAACCTCCCCAAGCACTTGAGAAGGCCAGAACCCAAAAAGCCTGAAGTCAGAACCGTGCAAGGTAAGCTGCAGACCAAATTAAGAGAGATGAGCAAAAAAGTGGGAGGAATAAAAAAATATATATATTTTTTTAAAGCAATAGATAAACAGTTCACAAGTACTTTGTTTTCCAGTGTACTTTCAAGAGGTTGTTTTAAGCTTTCCTTCTGTGAAGCATCCATCCATAGACATGAGAGTGGTCATTATCTTTGGAACATGCCTCCTGGGACAGTCCCCTCTATGTGTCAGTATGTCCTGAATCAAAACACAAATAGATTAGCAATCTGCTTCACAGCTACATCACTACCTTTTGACTCCTTTTAACACTGTAGACAGGCATGTCTTAAAACGAGAAAAAATCCAAGATGCAGAATCATTAAAATAAAATACCCTTAGGCAACGTAGGTGTAGATACTTCAGCCAGGTTCTTCTACAGTCAACATCCCATAGATGTTATTGATCTCTTTTTATTTACAAGTCTGAGAAGCTTTCATTGTGAGACATTATAATATAAACACAGTGGAGAAAAATATATAGTATAAAGTAAACACTTTCTTTCTGCCAGTTTTACATGTTTGTGCTGTGGGTTCTGTTTTCTAAGATTCCAGTTCCTCAAATCAACAAACACTGATGATTCCCAGCACCCACAGAGATGGGCTGCCATATGTATCTCAGGGTTGTATGTTCGCTGTAGGATGAAAAGGAATTCTTATCCATGCTTCACCTGGAAGCTGTTCCTAGGACTTCCCTATTCCCGCATAAAGTTATTTCACCTTTCCTGCTGGATGCTTTCCCTGGCCCTGCCAGCTGGTCTGAGTTACTTTGGGCCAAGTTTGGACCACTTCCTCGCAGGCATTTAATTCACACACACTTTTTTTTTATATTCCCCACAATTTCCCTCAGCTTCCCCTAATGTCTGGAAAAGTAGACAAAGTCTCCTACGACTCACTTGTGAAAGAGTCGTATACTAGATCGGTTTACAGCAGTACAAAGAAATATGTCCTCAGAAGACATGCAGAAGAGAGCAGGATCAGTGAGAACACTAACCAGATGTTCAAAATAATAATCAAAGTTCAAAAAATATCAAATCGGAACTTGGTTAGCAGATGCCAAGTGGCATAGTTGAATCTGCAGTAAAAGATGGGTTCAAAAGACATCTTCATTGTATTTGCTTTTTTAGATGTTAAAACACTTTTTAATTATTACACGTTGTGTGGTAAAACAGATGGGGAAAATGAGAATTCCATGTGAAAGAGGAGGATGCAAAAGGACAAATCAGGTTATTTTGAAATACACTATTCATATTTTGAAGGAGTGGAAGCAGAAAGACAACCACTCTTTGAGAAAACAATCTAGCAGAAGGCTCCCAGATATGAATCAGAAAATTGTCTCATTTACCCAATGAGTCATATCAGGCGCCTCACATCTCCTGTGAGGTGTTGTGTGCCCACAGTTCCTCTGGGGATACTGACCTGCTTCCAGCATCTGTCCCTAAATGCCTGCTGATGCAAGCCTGATCAGTTCTGTAGCTTGAGCTAAAATTGTTGTTCCCCCTGCAGCTGCCTCATATTCCTGGCCTTGAGAAAATAATCTCAGTGTTGTTCTTTTTCCATAAGACTTACCCTTGATCATGTGGTAAATGCTATAACTGACCTTGGGACCACATGTGTGTACTGCATGTCTCATAGTTTCTCAGCTCAGGGGGGAGGGATTACCGCTGTTGTTGAATGAAATAGACAATGTTCAAAAAAAGCTCAGAAATATTAACTGCTTACATAAAACTTTTTATAACTTACATAAATCTTTTTCTGAAAACTCAAGTGTCACAGGAAGACAACCACTACCCTCATTACACAGTGTTTTGTTTGTGGAATGCCTAACACATGCCTGCAAGGAGAAAGTCATCTCTCTTTCTCCCTCTCCTTTTTTTTTTTTTTTAATATTCCATAAACTTTCCAAAGTACAGAAAATACACATTCATTTCCTGCAAGCAAAGGGGATATTTGTCTCAGCCAAGAAAAGAAGCACTACTTGGTTGCTCTTCTAACAAAAAGAACATTAGGAACAGGCATATTAAGAGATCTAAGGCTTATTGTGGTTATGTGAACCATTGGATATGAATCATATTAAAATTGTATGGGCCTTTAATGAAGAGCTCTATCGTGTGCCAATGACAGAAACCATGGAATATTTTTAAACGCACAAATCCTTTTCTTTTAAAAATTGTCTGCTGCTAACAGAAAAAAAACCCCAAAATTTAAAATCTTTTTCTATATTGTCATACCAAATAAGAAGGGTGAAGTAAATACATCTTCAGTTTGAGCCATGGGGATTTTTTTTGCATGCACTTCAAATGAAAACCCTTACTATCTAAATCCAGATATTAAGTAACCTGCCTGGCATTTTTGCAAATCAGTTTGAAATAACACTATGTGAAAATCCATTTCAGAAGGAAAGTCCATTTCAAGATGAAAGTAAACAAGATTTTTTTTTTACCCAAAATAAATCTTGAAAATACATCTGAGTGTTTGAAGAATGCTCCTGAGTTTTCAGAGCAGTCAATCTTCCCACAGTGGAAAATAACTGAGGTTAAGGCTGGATTAGTGTTTAGATGACAATGGATGCATCAGTGCAATGACCTCACAGGAAGCTGTGGCTTAAAGGTACTGTAGGTTTTGTCTATAAGGTTTTAGTCTTGTCTAAGATTTACTCCTATTTTAGTATAACTTGCAGAGACTCCAACAGGAAGAAAATTGGGCCCCTTATCCAGAGCAGTACAAAGAGCGTATTCTCAAGTACGATATGCTCCCACCCGTAGCTATGGTCAGATAACATATGCTTGTTAAACAGAGCTTGAAGTAAAGCCAAAAAGTGAATTTGCTGATAATAGTATGTATGCGAAGATGTTAATAATTAGCTGAGAATGCAGATCATAACACACAGCATGATGTTTTCTCTGTACTCTCATACAATACAAAATGATTCAGTTTGAAGTTAATTTAATTCAACCCCTGGGACAAAAAACAGAGTCTTTTTTATATATTTTTTACTCTTTTGCTTCTTTCTTTTCTTTTTCATTTGCAAAAGCAATATGGTTTGGTTAAACTGAAAGGCTCAGTCAACAGGTATTTCCTGAAAATATTTTCCATAAAGAGTTGAATGTGGGTCTCCAGAATGAAAGCTGATACTTTCTTTTTCTAATTTTCCAGCCAAAGGTTTCTATGATCTTGATGCTTTAAATGAGGCTGCCTGGACCAGCGCCCAAGCCCAGCTAGTTCCATGTGATATTTGTGGGCGTACTTTTCTTCCAGACAGACTGATCGTCCACCAGAGGTCCTGTAAACCGAAACGTGCAAAGTGAAGTGGATGTAACACACATGCATACAAACGCATGCCTGCTCACACACACACACACACACAGACACACACACATTTATCCTAAGCTCAATAAAATACGTGTGTGTGTGTGTTTGTGTGTGCACACACACACGTGAATACACACACATGCACCCGTACCTTTCAGACAGACCATGAGAGAAATAAAATTCATCTGGAGAGACATGGTCATCAAAACTGTACTGTGTAATGATATCATGTGCTCTCTAAAAGTGTCCAGAGTAAAAATCAGCAGTTGCTACTAAAGTGTAAAGTCAAATACAGAAAATTAGTTCTTTGAAAATTTTGCGTCTCCTCTTTCAAAGATTCTCTGGTTAGTGTAAGGACCTTTAGCTGAACTTGACTAATCAGAGAAACCAAGTAGCTCCTTTAAGTTTGTTCATTTTTGTTCGGGTTTTTCAGGTTTTTTTGTTTGGAGCACTCCAGTTTTCACATCATTGTGTAACTGCATCTCATGAAGTCCTTGACTGCTACAAGTGATACCTTCCCATATAAAGGGATCCAGTCATGTGGTAGAAGCAAGACACAGGCTGTTTTTAAAAAACACTCAGAAGTGCCCTCTTCTTGCTTAAGAATGATACTGACCATGTGATTTATCCTCAGCTCAGTAAACTGATCATGCCAAAAAATTAATAAGTCAGAGAAGCACATCTTGGTCATGAACTTTGTAAAAGAAAACATTTAAATGTCAAGACAAAACAAGCATGATGTGCCACATGGCTGGCATAAAATACTACCCTGCCCTCTGTACCAAATGTGGCCATAGCAGAGTGCCAATGCTGGCAGGAAGGGTAGGTATTATACCAGAAAGCTGTGGGAAAGGTGTTTGAAGGTGGTATTTTGAAAAATGCTGTTACATTATGTAGAGGAATGAGTGCCAAAACACATCGGTATACGAATAGGCTCAACACAAGAAGGAAGTAATACTCCCTTTTACAAGGTACAGCAGAGAGCAATTATTATTATTTTACTTACTCTGAAACATTTTATTAAGTGGTGAGGTTATTCAAACGGCATGACAAAATCCAGTACAAGTTGTGAACTAGCAGTCTAGGCTTCCTGATAGGAAAGAAACTGTACCTCATGTATGGGCTTAAGACCTAGAGTTGTTTGTTATGTATTATGTGATTGATGTGTCTTTTCTTAGAGCATTCACGCTTACTATTGTACTTACAAATCAGAGGAGGTGTATGCTTTCATACACACTAAAATGAAATACGGATACCAACAACTTTTCTTTTCCAAGCTATCAAGCTGTGTGATTTGTGGAGTAAGTGAAACAAGAAGTAATATCATTGTTCTGTTATTAGAGAAACGCTCCTGGCTCCAGCCCTGGCGGGCTGCTAATTCAGACTGGAGAAGCACCAGCATTCTTTGGTGAAAATAATTTCCAAAACAATCAGTGGTACCTCAGCAGCCCTTTCATCTTTGGAATGAGGATTGTATAGTCTGAAGATAGATATCTTCAGGAGTCAAAGGTTCAGTTTCTGTTCTACAGAACAAAGCTGTGTAAACCCTGCAGATCTGTTCTTGGTGTCTCCAGTGTAAGGAGAGGTGCTGTTGGAGCTGGACCAGTGCCCTCTCTCCTCCTTTTGGCTGGGATAAGGCATATGGCCTGAGGACAGAAGAACGGGGGCACTGGTTTGTGATTGCTAGACTGGCTCCTAGGAGCTGCTGGCTGGCAACATACACTGCAAGCCCCTGAGGCTCTTCTAAGTCATACCGAGTGCTGGTCTGCTGACAAATAGTTTGGTAATTGGAGGATTATGGATGTCATACAATCTCACCTTTGTGTCCCCTCTTCCTCTTCTTGGAATACTCTCTTTTCTGAGACATGATAAATACTTTTTTGGCTACATCTGCCTCATTGGCAGAGAGATTCACTACAGTCACTTCAAGAGCAAACCCATATTTTAAAGAAATTAAGCGTTTGCAGAGTCACTGCAGTGTTTGGCATTAAAAATTTAGCTCTGCCTTTTGGTGGGATTCACATGTCAGGGTCCCCATGTCATTCTGAAAATTGGACTTAGTGTCTTGATGATTTTAAATCTGTCAGAAATTTCACCCAGCAGAGTTGTTCTGTGTTTCATCGTCAGCTCTACACTTGTATATTTTTGGTTTCTGGAATTTTTTCCCAAAAAGCAGTAAAATCTGCCTGATGAGCTAAATGTTTATAAACAATAAAAAAGCACCAATACTAAGTGTACATTTTGTCTTACCCAGAAATATCATTGTGTGGGAACTCCTGAAGCCATAAGCCTAGAGTATGTTTTCCACATCATGTTTTAAGGAAGTCAAATCAGGATATGGCAGATTAAGAGCTGTCTCTGCTAGTAGGTGACTGCTGCTGAGTTCTGAATTTAACGTGGGATTTGAGAAATGGCGAGTCTTACCACTCATGGAGTCAAGGCAGCATTGAGCTGTGAGAGCTGATGGTGAGACCACAGCATGCAGGAACTCAGCTGGAGCCAAGACCCCTCAGAAAGATCTCAATGGTTGTAGCATACCCTTCCCTCTGCAACTTCATGGGAGCAATGATTTCCAGAATATGTAGAAATACAAAAATCACTAACATAGGAGTGCATATTGTTCCATTTCAGGCTGTCACTCACATCCCAAGGTTACTCTGTCACAAGCTTTTCTCCTGAGCTCACCAGCTCTGGTGTGTGTGCCAATGATGATGATGAGTTCAAAGCAAGCTTTGTTCACTGGGAGAAGCACTGAGAGTGCCTTCATGGTTTGCTCTCAACAGAGTTAAAATGAGATCTTATGAGCATTTTTCATTACTGCTTGGCATGTATCGTTCTGGATTTTTTTGCAGGAGAGGAAAAGGAAATGAGAAATTGAGCTACTTTGCTTCCTTTGTTTCCGTTCTTTAGTGATTTGTCATTTAACCTTATCTCATCCACTGCTGGCTCAGTGTGATTGCCAGCTGAATCCCATGTTTCCTATTGCCACAGTACGTTTAAAGAGCTGGAAAATACCATCTGGTACTTCAAAACCAGTGACATTTCATCTAGTTTCCCACAGTTGTGCTGATAGCAGCTAAAACTATTCCTGGACAAAATATACAGAAAGTCAGGACATGGACTGACAAGCAAAGTTCAATCACATTGAACAAATGAGCATGCACTTTCAGATCATAAATAAGAACCTTGACTTATGTTTTAGTTCAGCCATTTGAACCTACCAGTTCCAAATAAAAAATGAGACATTTTATAAAAGCAAATCTGAAGATCATAGTCAAGCTAGAAGAGTTTACTGCAGACTTCAAAAATTGGGCATTAATGAAAGAATCCATAACTGCAGATAAGTATTATATGTCAAGTGTTATAATTTATTGAGTTGGGAACATCACAGTTTGTGTTGGTCTGAAAACAAACCAATGGGAGATCACAAGTCAAGATTGAAATTAAAAATAAGTGAAATAATACAAGGAAAAGCACTGACAAAGTCAGATAGACAAAGACAAACCTGACACCCTGTTAGGGTGGTGGTAGCAGTCCAACTGAAGTAGTTCAGTTCAAGCAGTGATCTTGTGAAGGTCTGGTCTCCAGCTGAAGGTCCAGTGGTAGCTCTTGCCCTCTGGTAACCCAGTAGACAGGGCTAGCTCAGGCACTTCCAAGGCCAGGTTATATCCAGGTGGGAACACCTGGCTCCTCCCTCCTGGGCAGAGCATCCCACAATGGGATGAGATAAGTCTATGAGTCATGTGGTGGGTCCTTGATGGCCCATTGTGTGTCATCCGGGGTGGGCCATTAGCAGGTGATAACAGCTAACGGCCCACAGCTGGTGGTAATAGAATACCTAAAAACATCTATATTGCAACCTAGGACACAGTTACCATACAAACTTCAAAAGGTCCTGCATCTTAGGGCAGTAGTAAAAAGTGCCTAATAGGCCTGAACAAAACAGTTTCATGGACCCTTTTCCTTAAAGACTACTAGGACTGAACAGACCACAGCTTAAGGAACAAAAACATTAGTAAATGTAATGTCAGTGTCTATTTAAAGATAGCGAGCACTTATATGGATCTGTGAATTCTCTTTTCAGGACACAGACCTATAAAGCATATAGCACCATGTAGAAATGATGTTTTCAGTATTGACTACTGACATTTTGAATGCTTAAGCCTTAGTCCAGGATTTGTAAACATGATATTTGATTCTGTACTCACTGAAACAAATCCTACAGTAGTATATGGGTACAGGATGATCAGATGCTGACACACGTATATGTCTTAATCAAATTGGATTGTGCAGTTTTTTATGATGGCACACAAGCTTTCAAAGCCTATGTTTGCTTAACAATAGAATTTCATAGTTGAGAATTTTGGGAGGCAGCTGGTCCATGAAGAAGGAATTCTAGGTAGGCTTTTGTCTGAATCAGTATTTTCTTTGAGGGTCCTGTGATTAGTTTTGCTTCACTGTCAGTGGGGATAAGGTTTCTGAATTCTGTATTTCTGAACTGTGTCAACCACAGTGGGTACAAATGAGTTTGCTGTATCTGGAGACATGCCATCCTCAGCTACACAGTATGATTGTGCAAAAGCAGGATTCAACAGGGGCATGAAGTCCACCAAAAAAAACCCCTGGAAGCCTGGAAAACTCTCCAAGAAGTTACCTCAGGGACTGTCTAAATTCTTGTGTGCTGTTACTGTTTATTCCCTGGTCAATATCGTAACTGACATACACAGAGTGTTGTTGACTCTGGAGCATGCAAGGGTTAGGTACTCCTCCTAAATCTATATTTCTTTAAAAAACTTCTGTTATTTTCAATTAAGAAAAAATTTTATAATCTTCATAGAGTTGAGAAGAAAGAGTTGACAACAGAACAGGAAAATTTACCTGACAGGTGAGACTCCAGGAGGCCAGACTGTTTAACTTTTTAAAAAAAGATTACGTACTTCCCTGACAGCCTGTACATATCCAGATTAAAGAGACTTCTTTCCAGAAGAAAACAACTGAACAATTTCCAAGCAGGAATTTGTTGCTAGTCAAACTCAGAAGTAAGAAGACCAGAACTTTCAAACAGTAACAGTTTACTGAAATTTTCAGTAGATTGTCTGTGGCAGGATTTTTACAAACAAAACTTTTAAAAAAGAAATTATGCATAGGCATAGGTCTAATATAAATAAATTTAGGCCAGCCTTGTATTACAGTATAGCCTGTAGAACACTGGACTCTAAGATTCTTCCAGATTATCACGAAATATAATAATTGACATATATTTTTCAGGACAAAAAAATTTGCAGAAGTCTAAGAAAATTATTGCAAGTAACCAGTGGTATCTCTGGGTTAGGTATTCAAGAATTCAAAGGTAGCAAATAAAAAGAAGAAAATGAAAGATGCATATATTTTAAAAATGGTGCCATCTCTCCAAGAATGTGAGCCCCCCCCATCAAACATTTAAATAACAAGAGTGAACTGCTTCATAAGGTAAAAATGTTTGAATTGGGTTAGGATTTGTACCTGTATTTGGAAGCTGAATCAGACTGCCAAGTCAGATTGTGTTAAGGAGGTCTTCAGAGCAGCATTGAGAGATCTCTGGACAAAAAATTTTAAGATACAGTCTCAAATGGAAGATAAACTGCCAGTCTCATCAGAAAGAGGAGATTGATTTCAAAACAAGTGCTTTGCCTTCCTTGCTTTCTCTGGCGCCCTAAAGGGAAAAGGATTTACCTAGGTTAGCTCATAGGACTTGTAAATCTAAATAGTTAGGAAACTGGCTGTTTCGGGTTAGTTTCACACTTTATTTTTGTAATACATCCAATTCAAAACAACTCATACTTACTGCTGTCTATTTATACCAGGTTTAAAGGCTGGAAAGATGTAAAAAAAGGGCTCTGCCAGATACAGCTTGTGATAAAAGCAGATTCCCAAGACCTCTTTCTCCAGTCTGCAGGCATCATACTCCCTCTCTGTAAAAGTGCTGATTTGTTAGCTACCATAGCTTTCCCTGTAGTTGTTTTCTTCCCTGTGTCCCCTCCTCTACAATTTAGGCTTATTTGATTCATTTGGACTTGCAAGAGGTATCTTCTCTGAATACCTTTTGGAGAAGTTAAGCTTCTCAGTGTATTGCCATGAGGCTGCAAAATGTGTGCAGCATGGAAGAAGCCAGAGTCAGGAACATGGATCACACTCTACACCGTGTGTTACAAATCTGTAAGCTGGACACACTCAAATAATATAGCAGAGCCACATGGAGGGTTTTTAATCCCTTAATATGAAATATTTACATTATATCACTCAGAAGATAAGATGTAAAAGGAGTATGCATCTTGAAAAATACAGTTGTGGCCATGAGAATAAAGAGGCTCAGTCTGTTCAGGTTCTCAAAGAGAAGACAGGCTGTTTGATCTGTCGTGCACGCCATATTTCAGCTCTGAGTTTCATAAACCAAGTACAAGGGTAAAAAAGAGCACTCACAGAATTCCACTTTTGCGTGCTTAACCTTGACATGCCCAGAATCTCAAGCATGTTTTACAAACTTCATCTCATGTAGGTAACATAACAGACTAGGTACCAAATTCCTCATTGATGTGGCACTAAAAATACCCAGTACAACTTCCAGAACATCAGCTTTAGCAAAATTTAGACTTCTGAAAAGACAAAGGAGGACACCCATGTCAGCTTGTCTTGGCTCTTTTGAAAAAGGCTGTGGAAAATAGCAGGTTCTCTAGTGTTTTCCATGCAGTTTGGTCTGTGAAGCTGACCCAAATGCCAGAGAGAATAGACAGTTGTCAGGAATGTGACTATGGTATGAAGCGGTCTGGACAGGCAGTTTCTTTCCAAGGGAGCTAAGAGGCCTTTCTCCTCCTGTGCGTCTGTGGTCAAAGAAGTTATGTGCCTAGATATCTCAAGAGATCCAGCTGTGTTTTACTAGAGAACTGTAAGCTATCTAAATGATGGAATGGGCTGTTGGCTTGTGCAAAAGTTTGTCACATGTTAGGAAGGATGTGAAGAAGGTCTGTGGGCTTGATGATGAATACAGGACAAGTATAATGTTAGGCAGCACAGTATTTCTAAGACCGAAGAATGAAGAGAGCTTCTATCCAGTAGAGTTCCAGCAATTATATATATGTGTTATGAATGTCTTGGGGGTTTTTTATTAGAACTAAGCAAAACTTTCTGGAGTCTTATCAGATCTGTAGTTTGATTTTTTCCTGAATGTGATCCTCTGAAGTATTAGTAGACTGCTATTCTAAGGGAAAACTTGTCTATGGAGAAGGGGAGGTGGTAGCCTAAGTCCCAACGTCCTTAGTCGGTGACTCCAGACTAACTTCCTTGTCTAGGGGGCACGCTAAATGTCAGCATGTTCCAGGCAAGCCTGGGAGTTTCACAGCACTCCAAAAGAGATCAGGGAGGACAACTCTGACCCTTAATAGCTGGCACTTCTTTAAAACACAGTTCCAGCAATCCAGCCCGAAATAAATGGAAAGATAAACTCAGTTATTTGAAGTCAAAGTTTAATAAAACACAGCCTTTTTTCTGTTTTCTCTGTTTCTTGAGAGTGTCCTTAGTCCAGTTTGTAGCCTCCATCTGTCTGTATCATCCACAATTGAGTCTGCATTTTTTTCATGCGCAAAACCTGTTTACAACACCTCTCTTTGTAGATAGATGGTTGTTTTGCCTGTGACTTGGTTGGCTCACTTATGGGGTAGACTTTCATATTTTCTTTTCAAATTTATTTTCATCATGTGTTTTCATTCATTTAAATAAAATCATGTAGAAAATTCTGTACAGTAAAATTACACTGATACAGGTAATTAGTTTAAAATAGCCATGTAAAGTAGCTATTCTTTTTTGTCCAAAAGCTGCAGTATCATCCTAGTAAAATAAACGAGCCCTTGCAGAACCGTTTAGAGATATTTTTAATGGATAAAATCAACATGAAGGTGTGTCAAAGTTTCACTCCTCTCATTAGTGAAAACGATCATAAAAACCCAGCTGGCCCTGGGAGTGACAGTCTTCAATGCAAGCAAGATGTTTGCAGTGAATAAACAGCGGAGCAGGAAAAGGATGCCAGTTGTTGAGAGCAGAGTTCCAGCACATACCCACAGCTTTTCCACATTGTGGTAATACAGATGTTTCTGATCAGTTCCACTTGGGTCAGTGAGGAAGTTTTTGCCTTTCTGGGAGGACAAGCTGCAGCTGAAGCTGTCCAACCACACTGCCATGCTACAGTCTGCAGCACTGCATTTAAATGTCCAGCTAACTTCAACTTACCAAGTTCTGACCTTGAAAGCATTCTAACCATGATGATCCAAATAGGCTAACACATTCTATTTGCAAACAGATTTTGCAGCATGCTTGATGTCCCTTGTTCTGAACTGCACCTGGCTGAACTGCCTTAAAAAACCCCCAGGTATTTCCACTCATGTTGTATTTGTCAGAGTGCATCACCTAAAGTCTAAGAGAAGTAAAAGGTTAGAATCCTTTGATGAACGTCAAACATACATGTGAAACATGTTTTTCAGTTACATGTTGTCACAATCCGCTAAGACAAGCGGGAGTCGTGATGGTTCGTTAACCGATCTCAGAGTGCAAAAGAAACACAAACGGGGAAATTTTAACTTTAATCAAAAACAATGCACTTTATTGAGTGCCAACAACAGAATTATGCGATAGGAGAGAGAGAGATATAAAGAAACAAAGGATAGAGAGAAAAAGGGCAGGGGGTTTATAGCTACCAACAGCGAGGCAGGATCCTCGTGGTATCTGTCTTCTTTCCATGGGGAGTACTCGTAGGGGTCTTTTCAGAGAGTCTCTTTATAGTCTTTTCAAAAGTGAGGGGCAGCTGGCCAAAAGGTGCAAAAGTGAGGGGCAGCTAGCCAAGGGTGGGGGAATAAGACCCATTGTTTTTGGGGTAATGGTGCAGGAGAGGTGCACGGGACATTCTCGCTCCAGTACAGCCCTTCCCGCCTGGGCAGCAAGGAACAGCACCAGAGCAACCGGTTCAGCGTGCATTCCTGCAGGCACCTGGCAGACATCCCACCTCGGTCTGGCTAGGACTCCTGTACCCTCTTTCCCTCTTTGGGGTTTTTTTTAGCGTCTTTCAGTCTCTGTCCTCAACGATGATCGTGAGGCAGATGAGGGATCTTCGGACTGTCTCTTGCACATGTTTTCCAAGAAAAACTTGATTAAACAGCCATAAATCCTCTGACCTGGGAATTGGAAAGAACAAAGAAATTACACAGATGAAAACTGAGCATTTTTAGGATTGGGTCTTTTGCTAGTTTTAAGAAGTTTTTGTCCCTGTTCAATAGCATAATGGTCAAGGGACCAAAATCTGTTTAAGAGTAAAAGTAGAGGGCCAAACTGTATCTTTAACTTTGATTTTGAATTTTTAAAAGTATTTTTCCCACCTCATTTTTTATTTAATCCAAAGAATTCTTAGATTCAAAAATCCCCCAGATATATTGTGTTCTTAGATTTAATTTCACTTGTTTCCTAAGAGTTATTTTTGTGGAAGAAAAAATACTATTATCACAGAACATATGACATTTTAATGGCAAAGTCCCATATGCAGCAGTTTTCTACTAGTTTCCACTCATGATTTTTCTAAATCTAAACAGAGAAAAGGTGTTCAGGAAGCACTTTGTTTGCTGCAAACTTGTCACAAATTTGGGCCATCACTCACATCTCCACCAATTAGGCTGCATCATCTTGTAGATGAACTGCATTGCATAAAATGAAACTAAATGACGGCTGCATTGGCACAGTTGATAACAGCTGGAAACTGATACAGGTTCACAGTAGCAGACACAGCACTCTACAGTATTTGTACAACAACAGAAGTGACTACAACATTCAGCATTGAAGTGATGTAAATTATTCTATTAAAAAGGGTTCAAATACTTATTGTTACCCTGTATTTGTATTATTAGATATCACACTGTAGCAAAACAGCCCCCCTATTCAGTATATCAAACATATTTTTACCCTGTCTTGTAAACAGGTACTTTCACATATGGTGAGAGTTACCAAACATGGACCTTAAGAATGGATTTACTTGCATTTCAACAAAAACCAGTTTGAAGAGTTGGTTTTCTGAAGAGGGGTTTGGGGATTAGTGAGAAGTAGTCTGTTGGAACCACTAGCACATTAACACTGATAGTTTTGTTTTGTGTTTTTTTTTCTATGACTCTCTCTGTTCATTCAACTTTAAATTATTGGCAACCCCGTAACTGCAAGAGGCACTTGAAAAACAGTGTGCTTGCTGATCTGTCTTGTGTGCTCGTCAAGCAATGAAGCCCAGCAGGTGGCAATATAAGCACTTCTTGTAATTTGAAATCATTGCACTCTTGTAATCCAATAGCATTATGATTTAGCCTTTCATGGGTCCGACTTGCATGGAAAATAAGCTTCAACACTGAAGTTGATTCTATTCACTAAAATAATGCAAATTCCATGTGTGAGAGTCTGGCATTCTTTCCATCTTTGGATCCTTCGTATGTCTTTGGGATTTACCAAGTACTATTGCATTCATCTCAGACTGAACAGTGTCTTGTAGCTGCTGAAACCAGATTACATCTAGAAACACACCTCAGATATTTTCTTTATTTCTGTAAGTTGACAGAGTGAGCTCAGACCAGAAATTTCTCTTAAAGTGCTGTTCTAAGCAGGTTTTACATATGAATCACATGAAGTAAATATTCTCATATGGTTAAGGTTTCAAAAGGTTTGCTGTATCTGCAATTAATCAGCTTCCTTCAAAACTATGACCTCCTTCTGCAGTATGACTTCAAGGTCACATCTCCTGGTGGCTAACACTGATTTCCAGCTCCTTTTGTACATGAATGTACTGTTTAGAGAGGAGTGAAAATATTTGAGATTGGACTAGAATGTTTTATTTCTAAACAGACTCAAACAAAGAGTTTATGGGAAAAGGCATGTGAAGGGTACAAAGGGTATATTGAAAGATGTTTCTAGCCATAACCTACTCTCATAAAGTGTCCTGAATATCTGTAAATGCTTAGAGAAATACATTGAGAAAGTGAGTTGTTGGGGACATCAAGTTTTCTTCCAGGCTTCTGGATACTGAAGTGACTGGAGAGTCCCCCAGGGTGAAATTAAGAATGAAGAGTGCTGGAGAGCCTCTAGGAACTCCACACAGACTGCTAAGGCATCTGACAGACACTAATAACTGTAATAGTTTGCACTAGCACTGCACCTTCCCTTCAGGACTCTCCAAGTACTTTAAAACCAGCCATTAGTTCAGCTTTACAGCCTTTGCCAGGCAAGGCTCATTAACACCACTCTAAAGCTGTGAAACTGATTGCTGGAGTGCAGTGTTACGGATCAGTCCTGTTTTCCTCTGCCCATCCTAACCTCCAAGAAACGGACCCTGACTCAGTGGTTTGCTAGGAACTTGAGGTTTGCCGGAAGCTGGATCTTCTGAACTATAGCAGGCAATGTAGAAGTTAAAATTAATATTTAATGTTGCAAACCAGTGCTAGAATAAGTGAGGTGCAGATAGATCAATATGACTGTGTAAAATCTTTGGCATTTTCTGTAATGCTGACGAGAAACAGGTCTTTGCAAATGCATTCCCAAACAGGGATCATGGAGAACAGAACTGGTTGCTTCTCCTTATAGTAGTACTGTTGCTCGAGGAATCTGTTGAGCAACCTGTTCGATGCCAGGTCTTTTATTCCTTGGTAATATTTATGTAATACCTGTTACCCACACTCATGTCACACACCTGGAGCGAAATATGCCCACCCCACAGACCAGCAATGTATGAAGGAGAAGACAGTCCAAGCATTCCTCCTGACTCCCAGAGGCCCCTGCTCAAGAAGGAATCCTTCAAAACTTTCTCAAAGCACCATGTGCCAGGATCCTTATGCTGTATGAGAACAAGTCAGAGGATGCTATAAACACGCTCATCTGACATGCTGCACAGTATTTTCTTAACATTTAGACACTTAGCTTTCTGTATTTGCTCTTTTAGCTCTAATTATATTTTTGGTTTTGTTTCCTGTTTTGCTCTTTTGTTTTGAAAAAATAATAACATAAATAAATAAATAAAGAGAAAAAAGAAGGATATAAACCACACAAAATGTGCTCTCTCAGGCCCAGTCACAGTCCTAGTCACACACAGGGCTCAGAGGAGGTCACTATCTGCCTTCTGACCAGGCTGTATCTGGAGAGGGCTCGCGGTTTTCAAGATTCGTTCCCAGAAGCAACACCAGGAACCTTAGCAGGTTGCTTCTGCTGGCTGTGACAGGAGCTGAGGCCCTGTCAGTGACAGAGTTGAAGACCATCTCCTTTCTAAGTCAGACTGTCTGACAGACTCGCATGAGAAGAGACCACAGTCTGACAAGCGAGTCTCAGCACTGTGTCACAGTGCTACTCGTGGTCTGTGACTCCCTAGCCTTGGGGCCCAGCCTTCAGACACAGACCCATGTGGAAGAAAAGCACCAGGACTCTGGCACACCACCACCATCTGGGTTTGATGAAAACAGCTCAGAGGCGAGGCCACCCATTGAGCTTTGGGCACCAGCATCACCCTCTCCCCAGCTATTCAACATTACACGGACCCTCAGCTTGCAGGCAGGAGCCCCATGCCTGTGAGGATGCATCTTGGCTGACGTGTTTCGACCCAAGGAAAGAGAGGTGGGAGGTAGTTGGGAGAAGGAGCACATTTGGAGGTTGCTGGGTGGAACATGGGAACTGTCAGCAGCTTCCAGCCCTTTCCCACATCACTCCTCCCTGCTGTGTACCACCCACAGGCTGCAGAGAAGAGCTTATTGGCTTAGTGGCAGCTTCCCATGCCCAGAATTGCCACCAGTGTGTCGCCACTTGGCTGCCCGCATCACTGAGTGATGCACATGGTGACAGAAGTGATTTCCATTGTTTGCTGGTCTCCCTGACAGCCCTGCCAGGTGTCCACAGCCTGCTGCAGACCTGGCACACCTGGGACATTGACAGGGACCAGTCACAAAGGATTGGATGAACATCTCTAAGAGATTTGGATTCCCAAGTTTTGAAATATATTGAAGGATTATAATGGTGCTTAGGTTACTTTTCCTAAGAAGGGGAAACACACGTTATGCTCATCAGTGTAGTGTCAATAAGGCTCAAATCTCTTGGTGCCCAAGCTACATTTGTTTAAAAACCTGGCTGTGGAAGAAAAGATACTACGCATGAAGGCAAGGAGGTGGGACTTCTGGATTCTAGCATTTTATTTTCTTCAAGCCCTTCTGTTTCATCTCTTTTTTTAATTTTCCCTCCTCCTATTTTCATTGATTGTCTGTGTATCTCACCATGTCTACATTATCCTGCTTTCAGTTTCAGCAGATGTACTTTAAATGTTGCCAAATCTTGATGGGTAGAATTTCATTGTGTATGCTCTACCACAGACTCAGAATTTTTGTGGATCAGAAACTTGGTGGAATATCATATTTTGGAAAAAAAGAAAAAAAAAAAGAAACTGAAGCCTGAACTTTGGTCTTCTTTACATCAGAGAACACAGTGAAATTGTTTTTGATTTCTGTGCATGTAATTGAGATCAGACTTTGGCTGTAGCTGTGTATTTTGTCAAAGGCAGAAGACCACGGTCACCTTTGGGATATAGATTAATTATAACCACCAGGCTGTCTTTCCGGTGCAGGTGGTCCATTGTTATATCATGTGTTTATTCTCCCAAAGCATCTAACTTACTAGATCTGCAGACTTCCTAGTCTTTATGAAGTGTTCTGTAACAAGGAAGAAATTAATGGTCAAAATCAGCAATGAGCCACAGAAGTCAAATCTAGACTGGATCATTGTAAGAGCTGTGGCTGAGCAGGAAGGTAGGGTTATAAGGTTTCAGCTCATCTAATTACTATGGAGAAGAAATGGATTGGGGGAAGATGTTTGGCATCTGCCAATGTCTGCAAGTGCTCAGCACCAGTTTAGGTAGGGCCCAGTGTGAGTACTCACAAGTGTAAAAAGAAATTGGACTATTCCCCACACATGCATGCAGGATTACAGAGAACAGCAGGAATAGCATTTACAGAATCCTCCTGACCTTGAATTCACCTCATCCTTTTTCAGTACATAAACTACTGTAAATATCAGATGTGACATACTGCAGTTTGATGCAAGCCAGTACAAAACTGCATTTAAAGAAGTACCTCCTCTTTTAGCAAATGGGTAGAATCAAAGATGACCCAATTTCCGCTGTTTCTTACATGCACCAGATATTTGCTTCTACAAGGTCTCAGTTACTACTAGAAACACAGCATATTTTGTGCAGTAATGACAAAGAGAAAAGGCTTGCATTGTACAGAAGAATACAGAAGGTTTATTTTTATCCTAGTAATACAATTCACCTCAATACCTACAGGAAACCCCAAGGTGACTATTATTTTAAAAGGTGGTGACAGCTACCTTTAAAGGTAAAAGACAGCCTTCCTAATTTCTGCCCTATTTCCTTACAGAGGAACAGAAGATGTGGTTCCTGTGGTGTATTAGAACACAGGCAGGGCCAGTGAAGGTCCCCACATATGCTGCTTCCAAGAATATAGACACAGATTTATTAAAATGCTGAGCAGGTACAAAGAGAACTCCTGAACCTGGTTGTGAAGAAGAACATGCTAGATCCTGGATGATTATCTACGTAGAAGAAGTAACTGCTAGATGGTGCATTAGCAGTGATTCCCAGCAGATCCCCTGTATTCCCTTCCTCTGCAGTATCTCAGGATGCCAGGAGGGGCAGCTGCAGCTTTTGGAGGCAGACACATGTTAACCAACTCCACTTCTGAGATCCATCCCAGTTTTGAACAGCAAGAATGGCCAGCCTCTGTCTCCGTGCCAGAGTCTCCCTTAGGGGGGTGATGTTTCCCTTACTCACCAGCTGTTTGAAGAACGAGCACCCTCCTTGATCTGCTGCACCAACCTTGCCCAGATGCTAAAACCAGCACATCAGATTCATCTGGGTTTCTTTCCTCACCATGCACTTCAGTCAGGCTCTGTCTCCAGCAATCACTCTCCATGTGCTCTTGTGATGGCCCAGCACAGGAACAGAGCCTTCAGGTCAGATTTTGAGTTGGAGATGAAAGGGCTATAAAATCTGAAAGTGATTCCAGAAAAGAACTAATAAATACTTTAAAATAAAATGCATCCTCTTCCTCCACAAGGTTGTTAACTGTACGTGACCTAACCGGTAAAAAATACTTTTGAGAACAAAACCTATCCTCTGATGTGGAGATGAATTCTTGCAAATCAACCCATCAGAAGATTTCCTGAAGAAAGGACACATCTACAAATATAATGGGCAATGTCAGAGTTTTACAAGTGATAACCAGTTAAATATTTCACAAAGGATCAACTGAGAGGGAGACTGGATATTAAGAATACTGAATTATGGGTTAGCTTTTGCTAAACACTTGTCTTTTATCTTTGTTCATATCACAAGCTCTGAATTCCAATCTCTGTATCTATAAATTGTTCTAGAAACAATAATAAAAGAGTGCAAGTACTGTGCATCACTAATGTTATTAATGCCTGCCAGGTATATAGAAAATTTACATGAAATACTTTCAAATTCACAAAAGTATTATTTTCTGTTCTCTATCTCATGCCTGAAAAATATTTTAAATTTGTAGTTATACAATTTTTTAAAATATACATTTTTATTAATTACTAAAAGCCAGTAAATACCTAAAGAGAAAATCACCCAACTTCCAGACTTAATAGTTATACTCCTGCAAACAAGCCAATATACAACAGTAGCATGCCTCTGTGTGTTTGTGGAAAAAAATTAGGCAAAGAACAGGAAGAACCAAAGATTACTTCAGAAATTATCTAAGGAGATGAAATAGTATGGAAGGCTTTTTTGTTTCAGCACGTCCAAAGCTGTTTGTTGTATAGTTAGTTTACTACCTTTTCACAAAGTGTGAAATGTGCTCACAATTCTGGGTGCAACACAAATGTGTCATTGTTTAAAAGTTGATATATAGTACAAGGAAACACTGCAGGGATGGATTTTATCAAAAAATGGGCTGGGCGAACCTGGCAAGTTGAAAGGTATCAGTAGCCAAAAGATTATCATTCCCTGGTGGTTTCATTTTTACAATACCAGCTCCATTTTATTTCTGCTGTGTTGGAACAAGAGCTATACGCCATTGCTGGAAGGAGATACTCTGCTTTAAAAGACGAGGACAAAATCTCGTGACAAGCAGCACAAGACTGTTTGTTGATGTCTGGAGCACTGCAGAGGGTCTGATCTCAGCTCCATCACTAGTGTGCCATGCACAGCCATGCAGTGCTTCAGTTTCCAAGTGGGATACTGCTATTTAGCTTTCCCAGTGATGTTATTTCTCTGTCTCAGGCATGCACTTCAATGAGGGGATTGCAGAAGTTCAGTTTACAGTGCTGCTGTTGTTAGCCACAAAGCATAACAAACTAAAGACTAACTGCTTTCTTGTGCCTCTGAAATGACCTTTTCCTTTCTTTAGGGCCTTGGATTTTATCTTTGTATCTGCTCTGCCTTTGTGTAAATTTGTGTAAAGTCTTTGTAGCAAGAAATCCCTGAAGCTAAAATCCTGACCCTGGAAGCCGGAAAAAAAATTGCCATTGATTTTGGTGCAGGCAAAAGACTCTGGGACACTTACCTGACATAGTTCTTTAAATTAGCTGAACTATATTAATTTATTATCCTCTGAATGGTAGAATAATGTCCTCTGGTTCTGTCACGGTAGTAGCCATTATTTTCTTCTGTGGCATGGAGTTGCAAAACAGTCTTGGCTCATTACACACGAAAAAAAGTTATTATGTTTTAGCAATAAATGCTTAAGTGAAGCAACTCTAGATTTTCAAAACAATACCCATAATCTGGGTGTTTTTGAAAATTCTGCTTTTTCCTGTTGATCCAAATTTCTCACCATATCTTTTCAACCTGCTTTTTAAAAATTGCTGTAGTTATCTTACCTCTAAAAGACAATTTATTTAGATTGATGGATGGCTTGCTGTAAATTTTGTTCTAAATCTGAGTGGATAATAATAATAATAATAATAAGTGAATAATTCATTCCTTTGAGCCGTGATTTCAAGTTTTAACAGCATAAATTCACCTCCACTTTTCAAATCAAATCAAATGTCATGCCTTTTTCCTCATTAGAAAATTATGAGTTCCACTAATTATTCTCTGGCCTTTTATGCAAGAGATTTTTCAGTACCTTTGATCATTCTTCATTTCTTCTCTTTATTGCCTAATGTATTTCATGTACATTAGTTTTCTCTCCTTCATGGCAGACGAATAAAACAACTGGTGATGCTGCACAGTTATAATCCCTTAAGTGCTTTGTAATGAAACACAAACAAAAGAGTCACTGTGAAATAAATGTAAAATACTGGCCTGTATAAAAGTTGGTTTGTGGCACAATAAGAACGCTTCAAAAAGAACATTTTTAAAAGGCAAAACAAGAAAAGAGGTGGTGAAAGATTATCTCATCATTCTCCTAATGCACCCGTGGCCTGCATAACTCATGCCAGCCTTTAAAATGGAGCTCTGATTTCATCCTTTTTATTGGGCTTTTTTATATTCCTAATTTTCCAGTGCATATAGGAACTGCACTCATTAAAGGTTTGGGAAAGAAAAGACTTGTTTTCTTTTTATGCTTATACAGTGTTTATGCTGTCTTGGAATGTTTCTCCAAAGCACACTTGTTTCAGAAGGATAATGGCACGGGGCCCTTCCCTCGTTGAAGTGGGCAAACTGAACAACATCATTTTTCAAGGAAGCAGCATCAACAAAAAATAAAAAGATAAACATTATGTGGAAAGTACCCAACTTCACTGTTCAGTCCTCCTGACTAAACATTCCTTCTGATTTGAATTTATGCCCACTAAGACCTCAGTTCCGCCGTGCTCTGCATGTGTTCAGACACCAACACACCAGCAAACATCACATCAGCAGAAGTCATAACATCCTTTTTCTCTATACGCAGTATTGTTCACCTACATTAATCTGTCACATTTGAAACACTAATTTACAGTATATGAATAAAAGGTTTTGTAATTGCGACTAATATCTGCATGTTGAAAACTTTCAATAAGAATGATATGGAAAATAATTCACACAAATAAATTACAGGTTTTTTCACCTGCAGTTTGAAACCAGTTCCAATATTTCTAGATAAGAATTCATATTACTGCTGTGACCCTCATTTAAGCTACAAGACATATGCAGCTACCTTTACCCCAGCTACTGGCTTCTCCTTGAGTGGCAGTGGCATTTTGTGTGAACAGAATCAGACTTACTGTGTAAGACAGTAAAACCTGCCCTGCAGCTTCTGTGTATCAAAGTACTGACACAAAATACCTCTAAAGCTGCTATAGCTTGTGACAGAAGCCCAAATTCTAGTAGCTCAAAATGATAGTCAAGGCTTGATGTCATCACAGCCTCTATGAGCCTAAAATAAATACACCGAAAAAAAAAGGCAAACATATATTGAGTTTTCTTGCAGAAAAACAAACAAACAAACACACCTTCATACTTGGCATTTAATATTTCAGAGCCTGTTTCATGCTTAAAACCAAACCAAAGCAAGCCAAAACCCACACTTGTCAGAAACAATGTACTTTCATTTTAGAGTACTTTTAAAAAATAATAAAGCAGGAAAAGATATGACAGGCTGGGCAGGCTGACAGCAACCCTTTTCGTGGCAATTCAGTTATAAGAAAATACACCAAGACTTGGCAGCTCCAGATTCAGTCACATTGTCTGCCTTTGGGGATGTAAACAGTTCCCTTTAGTGTACTCCAGCCACCATGCAACCCAGTACCTGGGAAGTTTGGAAATGGGCTTGTGAACTGTTTTATTTTAAAGTCTTCCACTTTGTATAATGCACAAAATAGTTCTTGGAAGACAAAAGTTCTTCCTCCCAAGAGAATGTCAAAGGCATTCATCAATGCAAAGAGCATCTGCATCCTCCTTTGCAAAAAAAAAGCATTTCATGCAACATGAATAATCTCTCTTAGAAGCAGAGGAACTTTCTTGTTTGCCTAATCCTTTCTGAAGTGACCCGAAATTCAAATCTATTTGCTGCCTGAATAGTGTCAAGCTGAGCTTGTCAATCATTTCAGGATGAGCTGTATCATATTTGAGGGAAAAGGATGGTACTACTCGCTTAATGCCACACCATTTAGATAGTGACACTGCAACCACTGATGAAATCTCCAAAATTTGGCCTACTAGCCATTAACACCAGCAGGATGCTGGATGTTCATCCAGCAGGACAACAAACCTTGGAAATGGGGAGTGAACAAAGGGTAGAAAAATACTTTTCTTTTTTTTCCCCTACTGATTTTGCATGAACTCAGACATAGTTGAAAACCTATGTTTTTCCTCTTTAATTTTTATTATTAAATATACATTGAATAGATAAAGTGGATGTTTAAAATGTCAGGGTCCATCTTGTCCTTCATTTCCTGAGGTCAGTGCTTCAGTAGGTCTAACATATGAGCCAGAACATCAGTTTAGCACTTCTTTCTCTCAACACAAAGGAAAATATTTAGGGTCTTGATTAAGCCCTGCCTGCCAGCCATGCCCATCTGGGAGGCTGAATCACCATGGTTAGTGGGACACCTGAAGGCCTGGGTGACAGACACAGAGGACAGCACAGAACTTCTGGGTAAGGGAGGAGCCAGAGCATCAGAAAGAGCTGCACTGAGGATCCTGAACCCTCATTAAGCTGGTGGGCACAAGGAATATCTTACACCCTTCCCTCCCCGCCAGTAACAGCTGCATCTGACAGAGGCAGAGAAGCCAGAACAAGTCTTCATTGTGGCTTCCCATACCTGGTTTTAGGAGGTAAGGGATCTCAGGGCAAAGGAATGTCTCAGTGTACCAAAAGGAATTTGTTGCTGTTGTTGCATGCTTCCCATACCATCTGATACAAAGGAAAATTGATGTCGTTTTCCTTAATTTTGAACATTGCACATACAGTAAAAAAAGACAACTCTTATTGTCCTTGTACAACTTCCAAAATCCAAAAGGATCAATTATATCCATAGGAAGCAAAGCTTCTGCCATTGACACTTGCCTGCAGCTTCTTTGGATCTGATACATTTGGATCTGACACATCTGTGGAGCCATTAGCAGTGAGTGCCTTTTATGAGACACTGCCTCTGATATTTTTATCATACTCTCCAGACATTATATCATGAGTGCACTGTCAGTGTGGTCCTGTGATACGGTACGACACGGAGTTTTTCCATAATGTAGCTGAAACTGTCACAAGAAATAGCTTAGCATGGGTGGTATGTGAGGGCATGCAGCTTGTATGCTTGGGGGAGTTGTTTAAAGTAGTGAAAAGCATGATTTCGTAGTAAGAACCGAGGGACTCAGTCTGCATTTCTTTTATTGTTGCCAATGGCAGCTTCTTTTATCCAAAGAGATTAAAATATGCTCTTAAGTGCCTGCAAAGCCCTGGAATGTGTGGTTTATAGCAGTATTAAGAACTGACCTATAATTACAAATAGACGTGGCACTAGTAATTTATTTGGTAAGCTTCTGAAATGCTGACTGTTTCATTCCTTCTTATAGATAGAATTTAGGTTGTACAAAAGCAGGCAAAGCAGGAGGTCATGGTTTCCCCCCACCTCCCCTTCCCCCAGGAACTCAAACAAAGCATGTTATTTCTGGATGTAGTCTGGTCTGAATGTTTTCTTTCCTTCAGAATCCATGGCAGCAAAACATCCATGGCTCTGTCTAACCTAAGCTGAGGCTGGTCAATTATTTCTTATATGATACTCTTAGTGGCAGGGGTTGTCCACTTTATAGCAATGGTCTCTGCAGATAAAGCAAGAGGTCAAGTCTCTCAAAGGAGACTTTACAGCGACTGTAAAGAGCTTACAGACACCACCTTGCTGTACAAACCCTCTTGTAGAAAGCCTTGCCACCTTTCCAAGCATCCGAAAAGTCCAGACGCTCATTGCTTTCCCTGTGCCATGTGAAAAGAGTTTGGCAGAGACTAGTCAGCCAGGAGGCCTTTGTCTTTACAGTTCATTTGATATAGTTGCTCTGTCACTGATGTAAGACTGAAATGTACCCACCACCTATGACCAGAGGACTAGCCCTCAAAATACGGCCTGAAGAGCGAAACTGTGAATTCTGTCTTATATAGATGAACTAGTGACTGATTTTGTGGCTACTGTTCTAAGTCAGCTCTTCAGTTTTTTAAAAGAAATCAATTTTTTGGTAGTATATTGAATATTAAGAAGTGACATCCACTGTTATTTTCCTCTCATATGGTGGCCTACTTACTTCAGAAATGACATATTCCAAACTGGAATATCCAAAAGTAAGTGCTACGGCAATAGAAGAAAACTAAGCTAACAGTGCAGCCCTGTGTCAAGAAAGCATAATTTGAGAATATCAAGTTTAAGAGTTAAATAAGAATTCTTAATATCAGTCCTAAATAATGAAGGAGATAATTTCAGGATTGACATTTTGGAAAGAGGTAGGTACTAGATGAATCAGTTGCTTTTATGCTTTTCTGCCACTTCCTTCTTCTTGCTCCTCATAATTCATGAAAAACTCTGACTCCTTCAAAATAATTTTTCTTTGAACACGAAAATTTATCTTTACCTAATATTATGACAGGAAACATGGTAGTTAAGCTGCGTGATCTGTTTTAAACAGTGTTTGCTGTAAAGTAAGTGCCATGATGCTGTATGCTAAAGGCAGCAGCTGGAAATGGAAGATGCTCCCAATGCTTGCTGGAGAGAAAGCTGGAAGTGTGTCTTCCTACCCAGGTGCAAGCCCCACTGCCTGTGCCCCAGCAGGCAGATGGTGACAGCCTGGTTCCAATCTGGAAGTGATTTCAGCAGTGATAGTCAAGTGCTGTAATTCAGTAGGGCCTGCTGAGAGTTTTGCTGAAGGGCAAACGAGCTACATCAGGCCCACTGCAACGCTAAGGCATTGTAGCTTCAGCCAGCCCCTAGCAGCCTCTCACACAGGCATGCTCTCAGGGCCAAACTCAGAAACTCAGTTCTGATTTTGCCATTCTTTTGGTATATTTAAGAAATTGCAACTAATTCCATTACAGATTTTCCCATGTATGGTTTTTAACAGGAAATCAACAGCAACAAAAAAGAGTTCAATTTGATGGTTATTTGTTATAGATAAATAATGGAGAGTATCCAGCAGCAGCAGCAGACAAACTTCATCATCTTTTCTTCATGGATATAAAGGAGGTAGCATGACAATCTTTACAGGAAAAAATCACAATAAATTTGCAGTTGTAAATGGGGAAGTAACATGAGATATTTAACTTACAAAGAAAACATGTTGTCAAAGACTCCTAGAAGAAAAAAGATTTAAGTTCTGATATATGGAAGAATTTCACTCATTCTAGTTACAGTCAAGAAGCAAAGCTAGGTGACAGGAAAAGAGAATAAATGTCCATGCCTTGGTTAAGACTTACTCCCCAGTCTAAGGGTAGCACACAAACAGCAGCATGGATATTTTTATCTCCATACTGTTCAACCTTGGTTTGAGTTCTTCTATAATGCATTTCTAATTTGGTATCTTTTCCTTCATTTTGCTGCCCACTTTGCCTGTGGCCTGCTTACTTTGGCTGGTTACTCCTTCAGTCTTCTCTACCATCCTGTGCACAGAGAGTCCTTCTTCTCTAGTCTGTAACAACCTACTTGTTACTGCTACTTCATGGATCTCTCACTTTGAATCAAATTTCACCAAGTATATATAGTGGAGGATACAAGTGACTTTTTGGATAATGTTGCTGGATATTTATACTTTCAGAAAAGGTGAATGCAAAGGACAGGTGAACTTTCCATGGTATTTTCATTGTGTTTTTGTTTTCCAGAGCCATACCAGTTTGCTGTGATTGTTACAGCTGACCAGAAAGCATGAAAATTCTGTGCTTGCAATCCCTAAATACACTGAGGCATATCAATGTTTCAGGAGGGAAGCTGGGGGAGCAAGTAAATGTATTCCTTTTGCCATTTCTAGTCACCTCCAATAACATGTGCAATGCTCCCAGCCGTTAGGGTCTTCAAATATTTCAGCTCATCATAGAGTACAGGTGCTTGCATTTGCTCTTTTTATGTAAAAGCAAAAAGCATTGGAGTAAATAAAAGATTGGTCTGATGTATTGTCCTCCATTTACCACAAAAATTTCTCTTTAAAGCAAATGAATGTACTTGCATGTTCAAACACGAGCTGATAGATCTAACTCCTGCCCTACTTTTTAGACTGCTAGTCTCCTTGACTGAAAATCTTACGTGATAAACTTTTCATGAATTGGACTTCAAGGATTATAACTGAGAAAAACACTGACTTATAAAGGTATCCTTTCATGCATAAGGAGAAAGGTTTATCCAGCTTAATCCTGTTACAGACTCTCTTTGCACAGCTTATACTATTACCATGGCACGGCTCCCTAATACTTCTGTAGCTAAAAATCTGTCAGCAGTTCTCCAGCACTCACTGAACAACACCCACCCCTATTCTTTTATCTCTCTTGAATTTCATAAGCGTATGTGTTTCAAATAATTTGCTTTGACTAAACAAGGCACATAGGTATTTATTCCTGTAGTTGTGTGGGATTGTATGCTGCTTTATGTAGGTTGGAAATGTGCCATAACATCAAAAATAAGAACAAAAATAAAACCAAAAACAAATCAATTTAAAAAACACCACAAAAAACCAAAAACCCAGTGGTGACAAACTTATTTCTTGGTTTTTAATAATGACATATTGGTGGAATAAATAAGAGCCTATTCCCATCAACTATCTGCACTTTTTTTTGTTTTTCCACATGTCCTCCCTAAATCTAAAAGAAAAGAAATGAGCCTAGGCTTATTCCACTCTGAAATAAAGCATTGCTTTTAAGACTGTCTGTCTAGGAGAACTGAGAGACCTGATACTGTAGGTGTAACCTGAAATTTGACCCCATTACTACAAACCTGAACATACCTTATTTTAAACAGTGACAACAGCTTAATTTCAAAAGTATAGAACTACATCAAATAAAAGATTTTCTATTTTAGCAGGTTTTGCACTCTCTGAATCCCTCAAAAAGAGCTGAACTTTATGGGTCTGTTTCACAGGATATGCAAAAAGCAAGCACAGGTTAAGGGCCAAATGAGTTGACTTCTGCAATATGGAATGATATCTTTCAAGTAAAATCCTGACTCCAGTGAAGCCAGTGGAAAGTTTGGTTTTTTCTTTTCACTAGAGCCAGAATTAAACTCTGTGTGGGATCTTTCAGTGCTTCAACAAACTACTTTTAATCCNCTTAGTTGAGCCACTTCTCTTCATCATGGATTTACTGACAGTGTGCAGTTTACTCTGAAGAGCAATGTCAAAGCAACAAAACAAAATAAGAATTGGCAACATAAAATTCTTAGTAGTTCTTGAGAGATTGAATTAGTCCCATCTATTATAGAAGTTGGAGCTGTTACTGGATGTTTCACCCATTAAAAAAAAAAATTCCATTATCTTAAAGCACAAAAATATGCCAACAGGGTGAACTAAAACTCTCCAACTGGTAGATGGCAGATGAAGAGAACTCAAAGAAGATATCTATTATTTCTGGATCCTTACTTTTTCCTTCAAATCTTAAAAATAGTGAGGTTTCTGTAGCCAACCATACCTTGACCATAAACCTTCATCCACTTAGCTAGTGGGGTAGTTTTTCAGTGTATCATGATGTTCACAATATATGTAAAAGCTTCTGTATTTGTGACTACTTATGTTGGAAATCTAGTTTGACTCTAACTCTGATATACAGTGCTTTCTAATGAACATGAATATCTAAGCATATGACGAATTTGCCTTGTCTGTTGTAGATGGAGTAGTTGATGGAATAACTGAAGCAGGTTAGAAGTTAAATTAATTCTACTGCAGGATCACCAAACACTCGATGTTTCTCTAGCACATTTAGCCTAGGCCATTCTGCAATCAGAATGAAGTAGAGACTCAGCTCTAAGTACCTTGTCTACGTTGTCACATCTTGCCATAGTGTTGTGATTCTGACCATGAGGGAAATTGCAGGATAAACATGGAGTTAAAGTATGGAAAGGCAGGACCATAAATTACACACCGAAATGAAAGGAGCTAAAGATGAGTGATAAATAGATCACGTCTACCCCAGAGAAATTAGGTGTGGCAAGTAAATTTTTGTTTCATTTGGACAGCAACTACCTGCGTAGTTATGTTTAAGATTTTAGGTTAGATGAGGTTATTTTGCTCATCAGCTTTTTCCTGATAGAATTCTTATTGAGGTATTTTTTCAGTTATTTATTCCATACAGGAGAATGACATAAACTAGAAAAAAAGAAAGAAGAAGCAAATAATGCAAACAGAAGGAATACGTCACGTCAAGGATATTAAATGTACAATAGCAGCTGGCTGAGACAAAGTTTGGCAAGGGGAAGAACAATGCCAGAGATATGCATCTCACTGCTGGGTCAGGATTGGTTCATATTCAACTTCATGAAATGCTTTACCATTTCTTTAAGTCAATAAGGCATTGAAAAATCATCCAGCAGTGCGGGGACATGTGATATTTCTATGCAATGTCACAGCAGACGATTGAGAACAATCTGACACTGGCAACAGCTTTGGATTTTTGTGTAGAGAAACAATCAAAGAAACACGTGGAAGAATTCTTCTACCTTATAAATGTCAGTTTGGTGCCTGCACGGATCCTTTTCCCAGTTATTGCCAACAAAAGGAAAATAACCCATGTTCTCCGGGGCACCAGGCACAGCATCGCCAGCCGGGCAAGGGAGGGGATTGTCCCGCTCTGCTCTGCACTGGGGCGGCCTCACCTCGAGTGCTGGGGGCAGTTTTGGGTGACACAATAAAAATAGACATTGAGCTGTTAGAGAGTGTCCAAAGGAGGGCACGAGGATGGTGAAGGGCCTTGAGGGGAAGCTGTGTGAGGCGTGGTTGAGGGCACTTGGGCTGTTCAGCCTGGAGGAAACTGAGGGGAGACCTCATTGCAGTTACGACTTCCTTGTAAGGGGAAAAGGAGGGGCAGGCACTGATCTCTGCTCTGTGGTGACAGTGACAGGACCTGAGAGAATGGCCTGAAGTTGTGCCAGGGGAGGTTAAGGTTGAACATCAGGAAAAGGTTTTTCACCCAGAGGGTGGCTGGGCACTGGAACAGGCTCCCCAGGGAAGTGGTCACAGCACCAACCCCAACAGAGTTCAAGAGGTGTTTGGACAATGCTCTCAGGCACATAGCATGATTTTGGGGGTTATCCTGTGCAGGGCTAGCAGCTGGACTTGACGATCCTTATGGATTCCTTTCAACTCAGGATAATCTATAATTCTGGGAATAATACGGCCTTAAATTCCTTGAAGGAATTTCTGTTGCAGTTAACACTGCTCTGACCTATTTTCTCTCTGAATCTGCTGACTGTGTTCCCAACCCTCTTACACGCCATAATCAAATTCTTACCCACTCACACTGGACCCAGTAAAATCATTTTCCTGAATGTTTCCTATTTTTTTAATTGTGCCTTCCTTTTCCTGCTTTCAGGAATCCTTCTACTTTCTTGTTTTAACCTGTGTTTGAAAAAAAATTGTGAAGTCAGTCTGTAATCTTGACAGGTGCTGAGACTGCAAATTCCATAGCTTTCCTTAAACTGTGTGGCTTCAAAGGGAGATGCAGGATTTTAGCACACATCAATGTCAGATCACAATTCCTCTTGTTTTGTTTATTTTATCCTTGAAGTTCACAAACCCTTCTTAGCTAAGTCACAGTTACCTACCTCCATGATCTCCAGTGCTTGCACTTTCACTTACATTTTATTTTTGCTGATATCACCCTTAAGAGAAAGAACTAACCTCAGACCCTTAGGTCAGGTTCTAAACTTTGCCTTTTTATGCTTCACTATTTAAATTAGATATCCAAAAAAGTGATAGCTGGCAAAAAACACCTTGGGTGTTTTGGCTGGCCAAATGGAGGGTGACCCATGACCCTGTGAGCCTTCAGGCTTCATAACTGCAATGTACCATACTTGGCCTAGGATAATCTCGCAAAGGGCGAAGGATTTGACAGCCTCTTGCTGTACAAATTCTGATAGTACTGAGTAGGTTTCTGCGTTAAACTCTTAATTCTTGGTGCAGATTGTCTGAGATGTTCAATTTGGGCTTGTCAGTCACACAAAGGGGTGTAGGGGAAGGAGGGCTGAATAGCTTGCTCCTCATGTTGATCCAAGGCCAGCTCCCAAACCATTTAGAGCGACTGAAAGGCATTTCTAAACTACACCAGCTGATAGCAGCTCTAGAGGAAACATCTGCCAGGTTTGCATATCTCAGTGCAGTCGTGCCAGCTTCCAGTTCTTGGACTGGGAGGACAAATTGCATGTGAGGAACCACCTAGATGATAATATAAGGCTTCCTTGGAAATTTGGAAATTCTATTCTGGTAGGTGACAAGTTGCAAACCCCTTGGTAATCCTCTCACATTGCTAAGAGTGTAGAAGAAGGAGAGAAGATATAATTTCACATCTTCATTTTCCAAGCTCTCAACAGGCTAAGTATTCTGGAGTTTTTCTCATTATGCAGGCACACCACAGCCTGCACACCACACCACAATAACAATCAGTATTTAGAACAATGGAGTTGTCACACAGCGCAGAGGCTGGTGCTTGCATAGTGGCCCATGAGTGGGGAACACGTTGCCAAGAGTGATTCAAACAAATCTGTTTCCTTCTGGAGAAAAAAATTTGGAACCTGTTTCTTTGCCATTTCAAATAACAGTAATACATCAAGGGAAAAGACACAAAAAGAAAGAGAAGGAGAAACAGAAACAGCTGGAGAAAAGAGAAAAATAACTCTAGTGTAATACAAAATACTAGTAGGACAAATACAAAGAGAATAGGAATACCACGCAAGATGTGTTATCATTGGCTACTATTATCCCCCTTATGACATATTGGAAGGAAGAAAATAAAAGATCAGAGTGGGAATCTTCATGGGTGTAAATCAGCATCATTTATCTTTGATTGGAAAAGTTATGACAATTTAGAACAGCTGTTATTTGGCCCATATTGTTTCTTAGGCTTTTTTTTTGGTCTTATTTTTGTAAATCGCAGCACTGATCACGGGACAGAGGATGGATTGACAATATGAGCTGTGAATCCTGTGGGACATGACTGCTGTTTTGAGTTTTCAAAGTCTTTTGAATGCTTAATACAATGCTATTTGAATAACTAACAAAGTTTTCTTTGGCAGAAACCCTATTTGGTATCAGAACAACTAAATGATGACTTCAAATGATAATAACCAAATTGTGTTATTGCTGGTTCATAATTGCATGTGTGAGTGTCAGGAGAGGGAAAAGTTGATTCTGTGTCATTGACCATGTGGGGAAAGTTGGTATTCCAGGTCCAGAGGGTATTCTGAGTTCAGAGGGATTTAGTTTAGACTTCAGTTCGGCTTTTGCTTTGAAAATATGCCCTCTTCCTCATGAAGAACAATACGTTGTTTCTTAATTAGGTTTTGGGCTATTTTACCCACAGTCCTTATCTTCTTGTCAAGGGTATTTACAAAGAGTACCACAGTCTAATATGCCCTTATAATTGTGATTCTTTTATGAATTATTTATTGCAGACAAATACTACTTAGTAGCAACAGCAGAGTAGTACAGAAAAAAGCACATAAATTGTTTCTTCTTTAGTTCCCAATACTTTAAATACATATCTGTTAGACATCAAAGATGCCAAAGAGATAATTAACAACAGTGAAAGCAAACTACAGTGAAATAGAGCACAGGAGAGCCAAAGGATAGCGCCGTCTGAAATAAGCTTGTTTGTAACTGCCTCTGTGCAAGGTAAGGAAAGCAGGCTTTCCGGTGGTTCTGCCCTCTGCTCTGCTCTGGTGAGACGCCCTGGAGTGCTGCATCCAGCTCTGGGGTCCCCAGCACAACAACCTGTTGGAGCGAGTCCAGTGCAAGGCCACCAGGCCGATCAGAGGGATGCAGCACCTCTCCCACAAAGAAAGGCTGAGAGAATTGTGTTTGTTCAGCCTGAAGGAGAGAATGCTTCAGGGGGACCCAACTGCAGCCTTCCCTTACCCGAAGAGAGCCTAATGGAGAGGAACTTTTTCCAAGACCATGTATTGACAGGGGAAGGAGGAATGGTTTCAGATTGAAAGAGAGCAGGTTTAGTTTAGGTATTAGGAAGAAATTCTTTGCTGTGATGGCAGTGAGGCACTGAAATAGTTTGCGCAAAGCAGCTGTGGATGCCCTGTCCCTGAAAATGCTCAAAGCCAGGCTGGATGGCCCTGAGCAATGTGGTCTAGTGGGAGGTGTTCCTGCCCATGGCAGAAACTAGACAATCTTTTGGGTCCCTTCCAACCCAGTCCATTCTATGATTCTGTGATAGTACAGAAATCAGCCTGAAACTTCATTTCTTAACCTGGAAGCAGTCAGGTTAAATCAGCTTGAAGATTCACAAGACATTTCCCCTTTTCCAGTAGGAATGTATAGTAATATGTAAAAATCTTTAATTCTAAATGTTAATTATGGTAAAGGAAGGCAGAATTCTCCTGTGTTCTTCTTTGTTCACAGAACTATTTCCAGTCTTACAGATGGGAGTTCAGGCAGACAGGTGGTTTTAGCAAGCTCTGGGAAACACATATTTGCCAAATAAGGAGTCACATGAACGGGAATTTTTATTCTTAATGTGAATATTAATGTTCAGAAGCATCCTGTCAGCCACTGCAAAGGTGGAAACTCTCAGTATCTGATCACAGCAATGAGACTCCCTTTTCTCTGATGCTACAGGTGGACTGGCTTTTTCCCAGGACAAAGCAGCACCTTACTAAAGGTGGCTGTAGCCTCATGTTGACACTCACACACAAAATGCCTGTACTCAACCTTCTGTGTAATTGCCACATTTATTTGCTGTCATCTCTCTCCATATATTCAAACTCTTGTTACTATTTTTACCCAAAATAGTGCCTTTGATCATGACAGAAGTCTTCTGAGAGGTTGTTCAAGAAGGCATCACAATGTGAGTGGCCTGTAACCGGAGGTAGTGTGGCCACTGTTTGCACCTTTACTTTTATAAGAAATAAAGCAGGGATATATTCTCATTTGTTGAGCTAACCCAGCAAATGAACTCTCTTTTACGTGATTCAGAGAGAACTAAGAGGGATAAAGAACGGATGTTTACTTTCCAAGGAATGACTTCAGGTATAGTTTAGTTGTCGTTGTGTCAAGTTCTTTTCATATAGATAGATATGCAGACAGATGTGTGTGTGTGTGCAACTGCATGTTTGCACATGTTGCCTGAGATTCAGTAAGACAAGAAAACAGGAAGCAGCCACCTCTCTAATGCTTAGAAACACCTTGTCTTTTTTCTGTGTGCCCCGAGCTCCCACCACAGAGAATTATTGCACAACTCTTCATTTCGGCAGAAAAGTAACAGGCCCCGGTATACTGGTCAACTCCCAAAGCTGAAGCTTTTCTGCCCTAACTTTTTAATGGGAATTTGCCTTCCTTTTAGGCCTTTATTACACTCAGCTGGTTTACAGAGTGTTTTCTCTAGAGTGTTTTTTTTAAATCATTATTTTAGCAATTACTTAAAGACTGTTTGAAATGTCTTGCTTTGATCTAATTCAGGAAATGTCTTCTGCCAAGGGATTGACAGTAAGCATGGATTTAAATTTTCTCAAAATAATGTTATTAATTGGGGCATCTTCAAACAGTCAAATCAGTAGTGGTGTACTGGTTAAATCTATAAAGTTTTTTATTAATTCTCAGGGTTGCTGTGACCGGAATTCACTTCTGGCTCTTACAGTAAGTTTATGGCGGTACAGATCTTGCTTGAGGCTCAAGTGAAACATAATATTTGGTCTTAATCCAAGTTAATGTGTTCCCCAGTCAGGATTTCCTCTAATGACTCATTCATACCCCTAATGAATTGAAAAGGATATGTGTAAATTGACATTGAACTTAAACTCCAAGGCTTTTGACTTCTTATCTTTTCTCTGAATTGGCACCATACATCTTTATATTCTAATCACATTTAAAAATCAACTCTTCCTCCTTGTTTTTCTTGCCTAATGAGGTCACATCAGAGAACGCATGTCACATATACAGGATGGGAGAAAAGTGGAGTGTAATTCTGGACAGCCAACCACACATGTATTCCCAGTATAAAACAGTAGCCAAGTAATCCCACAAAGCTCTAATGCTGTAAGATAATGCAAAAACCGGTCGGGTTCAGCTGCTTTGTGGGATCTGCTTCTGTGCATGCTATCATCCTCTGAAGAGTGCAAACTCACTTGCGCCTTAAACAGGAGCATTCCCCCAGCAAATGATCTGGCTTCAGCAAGGGAGGGAGAAGGAGCTACACCAGGACAGTTATGGACCAGACATGTAATCCATTGCTTCAAATTCTGTCTTGCCTTGTGGCAACTTGCTAATGTGGCCATATTCAACAGTGGTCTTGGTACATAAAGCAGAGGAATAACGGATAGAAAAAGAGAGAAAGATTTATTACCATCTGTAATTTGTTGTGAGGATCACACTTACAAGCTGTCCAATTTGCCAACATTAATTTTCAGAATGAAAATCTGTGGTGTCAAATATTCACAAATTCAAAGTTGTGGGCTTGTATTATTGTCAAAATATCAGGGAATTTGAAGAAATCCTTTATAATCTATCCAAAAAACTTTTGGAAGGAGGCTTGAAAACATACTGGAAATACGTAGATGGTAAGAAAACCTACGAGAACGGACAGCTTCCTATTTACATTGGGCAAAGTCAGAATCTCAAAACTCAAATAGCTGAATGAGAAGATGGACAAAGCATACATAATTTAACAGTGAAGCTAATGATCTATTACAACAACATTGTTAGGAGTGGAGTAATCAAGATTAGATCACTTTCTGAAAAACATTCTCTAGTTCAACCAGGAATTGTGGGGCTTTATGCCAGAAGCCAGAGTAGCTGATTATGGTAATTGTCCCTGACCTTTTCAGGCAATAATGCCATGTACTAGCTTTCCAATCATACATGCTATGTTCAGTTCTCCAGCATAGCTGGGCCAAATGTGTAAGCAGGACCTTGGATGTTGCATTGTGAAATTCTCTGTGTGATTTATCCAGCAGAATAGACCAAATAAATAAGCATTTAATAAAGGCCAGGCTTGAGTCTCCTCTCCTCCAACAATGCTGCCAACTAAATGGCCTCTTAAGATTGCAGAAAATACTTTCTGCCCAATCCCAGAAACAAAGCTATATGCACTGAAAGGTGGTTTTGAACTAATTATTTGGCTTTTTGTAATCCTCTCTCTTCTTATGGATGAGGAACTGATCTGCATTCTTTTCAAGGCAAACTCTTGCTTTCTGAATTGTGCTGATGTCAGATTGGTCCACTGTGGACTTACAGATCAGGTTCAGGCACTACAAGCACTGAAAACAATGCAAAAACACAGCAGAAAAACAATTGTCTTACTGCGGCCCCAGCTTTGTAGTCTCAATTTTCCTTCAGATGTAGCCGTTCCATGAATCTAAGACAGTCAACTTACTCGTCAGCACGTGTGGTACCGTTCGTCATAATCAAAGCGAAACAGTAAGTCATTACTTCTAGCAGTCTAAGCAATAGTCATCATTTTCTCAGCCTAACAGAATTGTGCCTATACCATCATTTGCTATATTTTTATGTGCTTCTAAGAACACGTTTTCCAGACTAAGCAAAATATTTTATATATTTATTGCAGGATAAACTGAAGGTGGGAAAAATTAGGAATGATGCTTTTTGAAAGTTAGATGCATGGTTGACTTGATCTGTGTCCTGTTTATCTCCACTCTGAATCTGCAGGTGAAGACAGGAACAATCCATCTGGTTTGGGCTCACTCTTTTGAAATCAGTACGTAAATTCTGTCATGCTCTAAAAATGGTAGTTGTTCTTACTGATTCTCAAAGCTAAATGTGTTTTTAGTATTTTTAATTTTTTTTTGTAAAGAGAACATCTAAGTACCCCGGTGACTGCCTTGAATGACCGTGAGTCATCATGGTTCATCATTTGACTGAACTAAAGCTTGTTCTTTGTTATTTCAGGAGATACTCTTACACTGTAATTGGTAGGTTTTGCTTAATGTGATACTGTTGGAGATGTTCCTTGGTGGAGATATTATACATCAGCAGTCCTAGATCACCATCTGGAAGTTCACAGGCTGCCTGTATTAATTACCTCAAGTCCTCAGGGTTACCAACTGTTAGAGTTACCTGTACAACACTGATTCCCAGCCTTGATGCTCTGGAAAAAATGGCAACATACTGTATGTTGCTGGACTCGTCTCTTCCAGGCTTCTGCTGCCTCCTTTCTGTTCCTGCCTATCTTCAGATTCACAAGACTGCTGCACATTTCCAGGAACAAGTATAGCGGCACCAGCGTTGGTCCTATAGGAATAGAAAATCTCCTGCAGGAAATGTCTCCATGGGCTTTGTGACTTAAATAGAATATGGTCATGTCTTCGTGAGCAGTATTACCAAACACCACACTTTTAAATCTGTCTCAAACTCATCTCCTAGACGAATTTCAAAAGTAATGGAGGGTTTTGTCTTGTGTTCATTAAAGTCAATGTATGTGATCACTGATAGATGCCACGACTGCTGCTGACTGCCATGAGGCCTTGATGGGGGCCACAGACCAGTCTGTTCTCATGTGCATCCAGCCACTCTCTGCAGCTGACACAAACACTGGTCTTGCCTTCAGCAAGTAGGAACACCGAGGTTCAACAAGGGAACACCGAGGTTCAACAAGCCACTTGCAACAGGCAAATGATCCCGGAGAGACATACTAGAAAAACAACAGGCAACACATTTTTGAATCACTTTACTCCACTGGGAATAGGATTATCAATGACAAGTTTTTTACTATTTCGGCAAGTTTTTCTATCTGCACGCGCAGCAAAAAGAGACCTAACATTCTGTGATTTTATTTTAGACAAAAAATAATGATGGGGCCATATAACCGGCAGTAAAAATCCATCCTGAAGTTCTTACAAGAACTGAAGTTGTATATCATCATTTACAGATTTTTTTTGTCATACAGCCTAATCAGCACTTCTTGTTTAAACAATATTTTCAGCAATGATTTCAGAAGTACATACATAAACAGGGTTATCAGTACTAATTTAGATACTATTATACATAATATATACAAAGATGCTTGGCAAGTTTTTATCCTACAAAATGTATTTGCATATGGATGGTATTTATAGAACTCCAAATTAAAATAAGGTTTTTTTGGTTTTGTTTTTTCGTCAGCGTTGTTTGTCAGGCAGGCCATACTCCTACATGACATGGTATTTTGGAGCTGACCTGCATTCCTTTCAAACCATTTAATCACACACAGCTGACCAACATTCCTGGATAAAACCACCTAATCAAGTGTATTACAAATACCCTGGGTGGTTACTAATCTCCATATATGTACAAGTGTGAAATGTGCAGTATCCAAATATCCTTTTCCTAAAAGCAAGTGACACAAAAGCAGAAGACCTGTCCAAAGTATTCCTTCCCCCTCCGCTCAATATGCACAGACATTTTTAAGGTGGTTAAGATAGTTGCACCACATAGTTGGCCTTGCACATAAACGTTAGAATCCATCACTGTAATTCATATTCAAGCTTGTTTTCTACACACCTTAAAAATGTAATTTAAGAAGAAAGAAATATAACAGCTTTCCATTTCTGGGCAAGTATATTAAATAAGCTGAAAATGCACGACGCTGCAGCATTTAGACAGCTCAAGTATCATACCATAGAGGACTATATTCCATTTCATCTCCAAGTTGCTGGGTTCAGATGACAAGCTTCTTAAGGTTGTTACTGTCTGATGACTGTGTCTCAGGATTAAGCAGAATTAAGCTGGGAGGGGTAAGGGGGTGTTATGCCCACTTTGATTAGCACTTTCACTAAAAATCCCTACAGGAAAAACAGAGATCTACTGAGCTGGAGACTAAACTGTTTTCTCCATTTCTAGAGACACTCATCCAGAGCAGTGCTACATGCTGACTGATGTGGGCATGCTTGTGGTACCGCTGAGTGAGCTCTATGTGTTCCATGGGCACAAAACAACAGTTTTCCAAAATGCCAAACTAGCATAAATTAAATTTCCTACATGCATCTCTCCGGCTTTTGCAGTCCTCACTCATCAGAGTAAATGAAATCTAAGATGTTCTGTGTTTGAAAGGTAAGTCACACAAAACCAGTGGAAGGTGGAAAGGCATATGAAGGGATATACATTAAGAGACAGGATGGAAAATGTGCCTATGAAAAGGGGAGAAACCAAACAGGCTAAATTACAAAGAGGAAACCGGCCAAAGGTTAACTCTTCTGCTCTCCTCCTGCTGCCATCAGATGCCTGGGTGGCAGGGTGTTACTCGGGCTAACCTGTTCAGGGGACTCCTGTCTTCCTGCAGCGCCTGAGGGACACCCGGCGTGTTTCTGCCCGGCTTACCCAGCACCTGCAGTGGCTGGGTGCAGAAGCACCCTTAGCAGCACTGTGGGAGAAAACGCTGGCTTCTCGCCAAGGCACGTGGGAGCAGCTCGATGGGAAGGTGTACGAGGATGCCATCGCCTCTGTCCTCATGAACCTATGAACCAGAGTGAAGCAGCGAGGCTTACCAGTTTTTACAGCAGACCAAGAAAAAAACAAACCCCAAACCTACCCCCAAACCCACCGAGTTTTACATTAAACAGACGTGAGCGGACTGAACTCGGCATTTTCAGGTTCGGGCTCTGCATTTCCATTATTTTCAGCGCAGCCGGGTGCCACGCGCTTCACATTGGGCACGCCGGAGCAGCGTTTTCAGACGCCGCGGGCAATCGCTCCGCACGCGCGCAGGAGCCGCAGGGGCGCGGGGCAGCA